>CM050926.1:5282026-5326425 GCA_027742785.1 Vigna reflexopilosa | reverse complement strand
CTAACATGATTAACACGAAACTTGAATGCATATCATTTTTTTTTATATATATTTTTGAAGAAAGATTCGATAATCATTCATATGAATGAAGAGGGTCGATACCACAGACCGACATTTTTGAAAAGTTGGTAAATGCTGAGCAAAACACGAGGTTTTTTTTTTTTTTTTTTTTTTTTTTTAAAAAACAATTTTCCTTGCTTCTTTTGACATATATGATGTAATGGCATGAGGATGTATGGATGCGCAAACATATGAGACCTTTGTTTTGTTCTTTTCTTTTGCTCTTTCTTTCTCTTTCCTTATTATTTATTTTATTATTATTATTAATTTTTTTTTATTTTTTTTTTTAAAACTCCATGCTTGGAATCCATTGTCAATATCGTCGTTAAGCTTGATGTACATTTAAAAACTCTTTCATTGAAAGTAAGAGCCAATGAGTCGTTTGATGAAAAGGAAAAAGAGTGTAACCACGAATCCAAATTCCTTTTATTGCTTTTTGCAATCCAAACTAGCTTGAACCCTAGCAGGTGTGGGAAAGGGGTATGAAAGGTAGACGACTTAAATGATTATTCGTGAGCAATGTTAATGTCTGTGAGTCCCTCCTCTAGGGCGAAATGCTGCTAACATGCCGGGTTCACAAGACTGCCCCAATTTTGCACAGTAAGTATGCTTTGGAGAGGTGGAAAGGTTTGGTTAGGAAGGATTGCCCCAAATAGGTGATTCTTGATTGACGGGGAGACTTCACATCTTTTCATTTTTCCTTTTCGATGCTTTTTTTTTTATTTTTTATTTTTTTTTGTTATTTTTTTTTATTTTTTTTTTCGAGTGATTGTGTCATTCACCGCATCATTTCATTCCAGAGCTAAATTCGTGAGAAAGATCAGAACAAACATTCTTCAGTCGGCGTGGACTTTACTTGGCTTGTATCGTGGCTAAGTCAAAGGGTTTTGAAAGAAATGGAAAATGAAGGCCCAAATAAGTGTTTGAAGGGTTAAATCATTTTAACAAGAGTCATTTGCAAGGTGTCTAGTCATCTGTCTCCAGGGATTTGAGAATTCGGGCATCCTCTTATTTTTCATAGTTTTTTTTTTTTTTTGTTCGCTTTTTTTTCTTTTCTTTCTTTCTTTTTTCTTTACTTTCCCTTTTGGGTCGTTTACTTCGTTGCCCCTATTGTGAACATCTTTGTTTTTCATTTTCACTTTCATATTTTTCAGAAACTTTGTTCTTGATTTTGGATGCCCTTGATGTACCCTTTAGGTTGACATTGATATGCTAATGACTCTTGTCGAGGGTGACGAAAGCAATTATAATTTATGGCTGAAAGGGGTGCAATTGGATAAACTTCTTTTGTCGTTTGGAAAAAAAAAAATGGCCACACGTCATTCTAAAGCTTGCTTGCCTTACTTTCTCGCGACCTTAAACCTGAAACAAGACTCTGTAGTGGTTGACACATCCACTTCATTTTTTTTTTTTTCCGATCAACCGATCATTGGGCATGTGCACCCTGATGAAAACTTCCCCGTATCATATTCCTGACAATCCTTGTTTTGAAGGGAAATGAAAAGGTTAAAGGTTAAAGTAGTATGAATGCAGATGTTTTAGCAAGAAAAGAACACTGGTTACCCCCGAAACCTTGGATCAAGAGAAAACTCAACTTTGATATTTTTTCTAAACATGTTTTGCTTTTTCTTTTCGAAAATACTATGTCATTGACAACTTTATTGACAACGAATTCAACATGTGTCTTTTCTTTTTAGCTTTTTTCTTTTTGTTTCTCACGACATCCACCAGGACCGAGCTTGCCGACCGAATATACCCGTGATGCTTTTATTGACATTCGTTCAAATATTTTCATTTTCATTTTCCTTTATTTACCTAACAGCTCAACGCGAAATGCAAGATGAACAAAAATTAAAAGTGAGAATATGCGGTACAAGCTTTAAAGACAAATGTCAATCTCCTAATGGCATCCCCTATCGCGGAATCATCATGCATAAAACTTTTTGACAGCATCAGAATTGACCGGTAACGGTAACTCCTCTCCATCCATCCTTGTGAGAATTAGTGCCCCACCAGAGAACGCTTTCTTCACCGCAAATGGCCCTTCATAATTTGGAGTCCACTTGCCTTTATGATCCTTCTGAATTGGCAAAATCTTCTTCAACACCAGCTCGCCTTCATGAAACTCTCTTGGGTGCACCCTTTTGTCAAATGCCTTTTTCATTCTCCTTTGATATAGCTGTCCATGACACATAGCTGTTAACCTTTTTTCCTCGATTAGGTTGAGTTGGTTGAATCGGGCTCGAACCCACTCAGCTTCCTCTAACTGAGTTTCCATTAACACCCGTAAGGATGGGATTTCCACCTCAAATGGAAGTACTGCTTCCATCCCATACACTAACGAGAATGGTGTTGCCCCAGTCGATGTTCGTACCGATGTGCGGTATCCATGTAAAGCGAAAGGAAGCATTTCGTGCCAATCTTTGTAGGTGACCACCATCTTCTGCACAATCTTCTTGATATTCTTGTTAGTAGCTTCTACTGCCCCATTCATCTTTGGACGATAAGGAGAGGAATTATGGTGGTGAATTTTGAATTCTTCACACAACTCTGCCATCATCTGGTTGTTCAGGTTGGTGGCATTATCAGTGATTATCTTGTTAGGGAGCCCATATCTGCAAATCAATTCCTTTTTTATGAACCTCGTCACCACCTTTCTAGTCACGTTGGCATACGAGGCAGCCTCAACCCATTTGGTGAAGTAATCGATTGCAACAAGTATGAAGCGATGTCCATTTGACGCTTTTGGTTCTATAGCTCCGATGACATCTATGCCCCACATTGAAAATGGCCATGGTGCGGACAACACGTTCAGGGTCGTAGGTGGCGCATTGATATTATCTGCATACATCTGACATTTCTCACACTTTCTAACATGTGTGCAGCAATCGTTTTCCATTGTCAACCAAAAGTATCCAGCCCGCAATATCTTCCTAGCCATTGAGTGCCCATTCATGTGTGTGCCGAATGTGCCTTCGTGCACTTCTTTCAATATCAGCTCAGCTTCCTTTGCATCCACGCATCTTAGGAGAATCATGTCATAATTTCTCTTGTATAGAATATCCCCACTTAAGACGAAGCTGCCAGCCTCCTTAGCGATCTTTTATCGTTTTCAGATGTCTTCTCAGGATATTCTCGGGTCTTAAGATATTTCTTGATATCAAAATACCAAGGTTTACCATCTACCTCCTCTTCGATGAAATGACAATATGCTGGCTCTGCATGGCTCTTAATTTCAATCATAGGTAATTTCGCGTCTTGGTCAACTTCAAACATCGACGACAAGGTAGCCAACGCATCTGCTAATTGATTATCCTCCCGTGGTATGTGATTAAACGTGATGGAGTCGAAATACTCCATTAACCCCCTGATGAAAGCTTGGTAGGGAATTAATTTTGTATCCCTAGTCTCCCATTCTCCTTTCAACTGGTGGATGACCAAAGCTGAATCTCCATATACATCCAAAATTTTCACCTTAGATTCAATTGCAGCTCGAATACCCATAGCACATGCTTCATATTCAGCGATGTTATTCGTGCAATTAAAACACAGTCTTGCTGTCACTGGTAAATACTGATTCTCCGGAGAGATAAGCACTGCCCCTATGCCGTGTCCCATCGCATTCGAGGCGCCATCAAACAATATTGTCCATGCTTTCTCATTTCGGTCTCCTTGGTTCTCCTTAAATAGAGCCATGATATCTTCATCGGGAAATTCAGGTTGCATTGGCTGATAATCACTAATGGGTTGATGGGCCAGGTATTCTGCTAGAGCACTACCCTTAACGGATTTCTGAGCAACATACACAATGTCATGTTCGGACAATAGCATCTGCCACCGAGCTATCCTTCCAGTGAGAGCAGGCTTTTCGAAAATATACTTGATCGGATCCATCTTGGATATCAACCAGGTGGAATGACTCAACATGTACTGTCTTAAACGATGAGCAGCCCACGCTAATGCACAACAAGTTCGCTCTAATGAGGAATATCGTTGTTCACAGTCTGTGAATTTCTTGCTCAGGTAATATATAGCGTACTCTCTTTTCCCAGCTTCATCATGCTGGCCCAATACACAACCCATTGACTTATCCAATACAGTCAAATACAAAATGAGTGGCCTTCCTGGCTCAGGTGGACGCAACACAGGAGGGTCTTGCAGGTATTGTTTGACTTTTTCAAAAGCGGCCTGACAATCCTCATTCCAAACCACAGCCTGATTCTTTCGTAATAACTTGAACAATGGCTCGCAAGTAGCGGTTAATTGGGAGATGAATCTAGCAATGTAGTTCAATCTACCCAAAAAACCTCGAACCTCCTTTTCCGTTCTAGGCGCAGGCATTTCCATTATCGCTCTCACTTTGTCAGGATCAACTTCTATCCCCTTTTGGCTGACAATAAAGCCCAGCAATTTCCCGGATTTCACTCCAAACGTGCATTTGGCGGGGTTTAACCTGAGTTTGTACTTTCTCAATCTTTCAAATAACTTTCTCAAATTGAGAATGTGTTCTTCTTCCGATTCGGACTTCGCAATCATGTCATCCACGTAAACCTCAATCTCCTTGTGCATCATATCATGAAAAAGTGCCACCATTGCTCTTTGATATGTTGCCCCAGCGTTCTTGAGCCCAAAAGACATCACTTTATAACAGAAAGTCCCCCACAAAGTGATGAAGGTTGTCTTTTCCATATCCTCAGGCGCCATCTTGATCTGATTATATCCCGAGAAACCATCCATAAATGAAAATAGTGAAAACTTGGCCGTATTATCCACTAAAGTGTCGATGTGTGGTAACGGGAAATTATCTTTTGGACTTGCACGATTCAAATCACGATAATCGACACACATTCGAACTTTGCCATCCTTCTTAGGCACCGGCACAACGTTTGCTACCCATTGTGGGTATCTTGCCACAGCCAGAAACCCTGCATTGAATTGCTTCTGTACTTCCTCTTTGATTTTCAAGGACATTTCTGGTTTCAATCTTCTTAGCTTTTGCTTCATCGGTGGGCATTCCGGCTTGAGTGGGAGCTTATGCTGCACAATATCTGTGTCTAGACCTGGCATGTCGTTGTAAGACCAAGCAAACACATCTCTAAACTCCTTCAGTAAGGCACGCAACTTTTCTTTCACTTCTGCTTTCATGCTTGTACCGATCTTTACTTCCTTTACATCATCCTCCTCTCCCAAATTGAGTACTTCAACATCTTCCTGGTGAGGTTTTATCTCTTTAGACTCTTGTTCCACCAATCTCAACAATTCAGGAGAGGGTTCCAGGTCATCATCACAATCATCTTCCGTATTATTGATAGGGTGCTCAAAATTAGGAATATCGACATGGTTATTTTCAAAACATTCATTGTCATATCTGCATTATTTAAGTTTATGAAAAAGGAAATAAATAAATAGGAAAACGATGAAGAATTCAAAATGATGATAAAAACACAAACAAACACGATTTGATTATCACGCTGGGCATAAAACTAAAAAATGTCAACCTATAAGTCACGAATCCTAAAGCCTTGGGTAAAGCTATAGGATTAGTTAAAATTATTACATCTTGTTGAAATTAAGCATCACGGGTAAATCGCGCGTCTCCCAATTGTCGAGTTGTGCATCTGGGGAGCAGGCCTGCACGAAACTTGAGCTTTCCACTCCATCTTCATTCTCCACGGCTGCTATCTGGCCAGTGTTAACCCATCCAACACTGCGAAAGCTCTCATTGAGGTTACAAATACGAATCTTTCCCACCTTGGGCTCTCGCCTTTCCGCCCGAGCCAGACTGCGCTCTCTCCTCCCTTCCATCAGCCTTTTCCTGTCCTCTTTGGTGGGCTTGTATCCCAGGCCATATCTATGCTTGTTTTCGACGACCTCCAGAGGGAATGTTCGCCCTTGTCCATACTTGCCCAAACCTTTCCCATGCGTATAACCTTCTTTCAGCATGACCTTGGCCATCATGATAGAGGCACGCGACAGATGCGGGTTTACTGGGAATGGCTCCACGTAGGTATTTCCCACAATCTCCAGAGATTGGAATGCTGTTTCGAGAGCTTCCTCGGCTGCCTCAATATAGCGTGTGGATGATGGCCCGCTCACCAGGAGATCCTCCTCTCCTGCCACTATCACCAGTTTATCTCCCATGATATACTTCAGCTTCTGGTGCAGTGTGGAAGGCACAACCCCCGCAGAATGGATCCATGGGCGACCCAACAAACAACTGTAGGCCGGGAGGACGTCCATGACCTGGAATGTCACTTGAAAGACACACGGACCAACTTGGACCGGCAGTTCCACCTCTCCCATCACTTCCCTTTTACTACCATCAAAAGCTCTCACAATCATAGAGCTCGGCTTCATACGCATTCCATCACTGGGTAGCTTCTCCAATGTTGTTTTTGGCATGACGTTCAGGGAGGAGCCATTGTCCACCAAGACACGCGCTATTACATGATCCAGGCATTTCACCGAGACATGCAGAGCTTTGTTATGTCCTCTTCCTTCAATAGGTATCTCCTCATCGGTAAAGGTGAGGTAATTATTAGCAACGATGTTGCCAACAATGCCCTCGAACTTGTTCAGAGAAATACCTTGCTCCACATGAGCCTCACTGAGTATCTTCATTAACAGCTTACGGTGAGAAGCAGAATGCATAAGTAATTCCAGCAAGGAGATCCGGGCGGGCATACGATTCAGTTGTTCCACCACTTTATATTCACTCTGTTGTATGAATTTTAGGAATTCACCAACCTCTTCTTCGGATATCTCCTTCTTTTCCTCCTTGTCAGGGGTCTCTTCGGCCTGCACACTCTTCCCTTTCAAGAACTCCTTTGCTTTTGCAGCCATTGTTGTTTCCTTATCATTGGTTCTTTCTCTCACCAACTCTAGTGGTGTAAAGAGCCGTCCACTTCTGGTCATTCCACCAATGCCTGATATGTTTTCAACGGCCGGATCTGCATCATTTCTCTCATCTAACACAATTGCCCCATATCTCCACGGGACGGCCTTCTCGTTCTTGTAAGGAAAGGGAGATGACACTCGGATGACAACAGACGGATTTTCTTCAGTTACTGGTACAGGGGTGGTCCTAGTGAAATGGATCACCAACGGTTCTGGCAGAGTTACATCAGATTCTCCATCAGTTTGTGCAAACACTTCTTCCTCTCTGACCTTGTGGCATACTTGTATCAGATTTCTATCAAGTAAATCTTGCAGAAAATTCTCGAATTCCACACATTCCTCAATAGAGTGCCCAACATCCGGATGGAGTGCGCATGTTATACCCAAATCATAATCGCCCTTCACTAGGCCCACCTTCAACAAAGCTTCTAAGATAAACTTCCTAGAACTTCGGATTTCGCCTACGTCTCTTATCAGGTCAGGCTTTTCAACCTCGATGGCATTCGTCGAGGAACTCCCATGCTCGGACAATGGATTAGCCTCGACGCTAGGCTTATCTTCTTGAAACTTTAACCAACCCGAGTCTATCAGAGCTTGTACTTTATATTTGAAAGCTACACATCGCTCAGTTGAGTGACCCACGCCTCCCCCATGATAATTACACCTGGCCTCTGCATCATAACCCCTGGGGTACGGAGGTTGTACAGGCTTCATCGGGCAAATGGCAACCAGACCCTTTTTCACCAGGTTAGGTAACAACTCTGTGTAAGTCATAGGGATAGGGGTGAACTTAATAAATTGATTCCTTCTAGGGTTGGTGTTTTGACCCGCATTCAGATTCGGGCCTGCGTTTGCCCCAGCTCTCCAAGCTTCAGTTGGGATACGCTGCGATGAATAATACATTTGTTGTTGTTGAGGCCTAGTTTGTTGAGCAAACAAGGCGTTAGCAGCATAGGGTGGTTGGCTCAAGTATGGTCGGTAATTGGGAGTGGGGGCTTGACCTCTCCACACAGGCATTACCGACGCTGCATGTACATCCCCTTCTTTCTTCTTCCCCAGATTGAAACTGGGCTTTTTGTGGCTTGTAGCTGCAGGTGGGCCATATGCTATCTTCCCGTTTTTCAACCCGATTTCTATCCTCTCGCCGATTATGATGATGTCAGCAAAATTGACAGATACATTCCCAACCATATGCTCATAAAAGGGTGGCTGGAGTGTATTTACGAACATCGCCACCATCTCTTTGTCAAACAACGGCGGCTCAACTTGCGCAGCCAACTCTCTCCATCGCTGGGCATATTCTTTGAAGGTTTCAATGTCCTTCTTTGTCATATTCTGCAGCTGCAGACGGTCGGGTGCGACATGCGTGTTGTACACGTACTGTTTCACAAAGGCGTCAGCCAGATCCGCCCAGCAACGAATTCGAGATGGCTCTAGGTGGGTATACCAGTTCAACGCTACCCCAGCCAAGCTTTCCTGGAAGACGTGGATGAGTAGCTGCTCTTCATGAGCATACGCAGCCATCTTTCTGCAGTACATGGTCACATGGCTCTTAGGGCAAGTGTTACCCTTATACTTCTCAAACTCAGGCGCCTTGAACTTAGGCGGTATTTTCACACCCGGAACCAAACTTAGCCTTGCGATATCTCCAAACCCATAGCTTTCAACCCCCTCAACAGCCCTCAATCTCGCCTCCAGACTCTCCAGCCTACCCTTAGTTCCAATGAGGCTACTAAACCCCCCAACCACCGTGGCGTGTGGTGCAGCTCCAGCTGAAGAATCCTCCTTAGCAACCACATGTGGTACTGGGGTCACCCGTATTCCTTCAGTTGTGTTTGTCTCATTCATTCCCGTTCCCCCCATGGGAGCCGACATTGAGACAAGTCCCTGAGTGCCGATTGGCGGTATATTAACAGTCGTGGGAAATGAGAATGTGGCATGCCCTACCTCTGAGTATTCTCCTACGGGAGGAGTATAACCTGGGGGCAACCCATACAGTGGGAAAGGAACCGATTGGCTCGCAGCATTGATCATTGGGGGATAAAGGTGGGCATTCCCCTCAACGTGTGCAGACGAAGACTCTCCAGTAGTCTTCATGGATTCAAGAGCTGCCAAGATCTGGCTGACCTGGTCTTTCAACTGGCCAACGTCTGCTTTAAGAGATTCTTGTGACTCCTCCCAGCTTTCCATGGCTCGTGAATTGGCTCGAGTCCTATATGGATGTCGTGGAAATTTGGCCGTTGTTTTTTCTCACTCGTACTGTTTTATTATTTTAATTGATTAGATGAAAATGAAACATGCTAAACACAAGAAAAGATGATGCATGCTAGTAATAGGGGGGAAATCACAGGATGACAATGGCATAACTGATGGAAATTAACACAAGTAGATACTAAACAAACATCCCACATCTTTCATTTAAAAGGAAACCAGTTAATTACATTTCCTATGGGAAACAAAATACAAAGAACTCCAAATACGTCATGCCCTAGCCCGAGTGATGAGGGATTTGATCTCGCCTACCAACCATTTACAATGATTAATAAAAAGCTCTATCTCCGCTGGCGGGCTACAAAAGTAAGTACTTGCTTCAGCTTCCAACACCATTTGGGGGATGTCTTCAATTGCTCCATTTGCCAAAGCAGCCAACTGAGAGAAGCTTTCCTTCCAATGCTTTATAGCTATTTCTTGCTCTGCGATGTGTTCTTCCATTCTCTTTACCAAGGCCTGATGCCTTTCTTCAAATTCCATTGACCTCCATCGCTCCTCTCGCTCTTCGATGTAATCCTCCATCTGTTTTAGCATGGCTCGATATTCTTCTTCAGCTTCTGCTAGCTTCCAGCGCTCTTGATTCAACTCCGCCTCAAATGATGTAGCCATTTCCTTCATCTGATGCCCCACTTCTTGTACCTGAACTTGCACTTCTCTTAGTCTTTTCAGGGCTTCCCGCTTATCTCTTTTGGCTTCTTCGTAGAGTTGTCTCCACTGTCTGCCTTCTTCTAAAGCCACATTCTTCTCACTCACTCTAATGGCTAACTCTTTACTAGCAGCTGCAAGATCCTGCTTCACTCGGAATGTATAATCCCTCTCAGCCCTCTGGCTTTTAACAATGTTTTCATAAGCCTGTGACTTTTCTTCATTATCATTCCTCATGTCCACAAAATCGTTGCGCACACTCTGTAATTCTTTTTCCAACCTAACGTTTCTCTCCCTCAGCTTTTCCATCTCCATCTTCAGCTGTTTCACCTCTTCACTCTCTAGGACTTGGGATGGTCCTTCACTAGCTGATTGATCATTGATTGGCTTGAAAGGGAGTTTGACTTCTTTTACTCTCTCCAGAATCCAAGTGTGATAACTGACCCGGCTATCCACCACTCCAATCCTCAAATCCTTTTCTGCTCGCACCACATTTGCCCAGGCACTTCTGACTCTCCTCAACATTTCAGTGCAATGTCCGTCCTCATAGTAGATGAAGACAGCTATGAGATAGTCTGGTGAAGGTGCTCCCTTCATAGGATGTCCGAATTGTCTTTGAACCAGAACGGGATTGTAGTTGATACAGTATCTAGCACCTATGAGAGGTACATTAGGAAAACTGCCACAATGTTGGATAGACGATTTAATCCTAAGCCAAGGAAAATGCCACTTCACTTTCCCTCCATTCAACCCGGCCAAGAATTGGGCCCACTCATTGCCCCCTTTGTCTTTAAGCCCCTGGTGCGACGGACCCTCCGATGGACACCTGACATCAACTCCCTCTTTAAACATGCGTGCGGTCATCCATGCATACAATGCCGGCAAGCAACATAGGATTTTCTTCCCTTTTCTCTCATGGCAAAAACTCATGGTTCCATACACATCGGCGAGGACTGCTGTTACGGGGTTCTCTGACCGCGTCTTCCTTGCTACGAAGACATCAATAGCGGTGTAATCCACAAAGTCTTCTATCCTGGGAAACAAAACGATGCCATACACGGTGAGAGCTAACACATCCATAAAAGCCTCCCACTCTTTCCTATCGGCCAGATGATGCAAATGTTGTTCAAGATATCCTTGCGTCAGTCCACGCACTTGATTCCTCATTACCAACTTGTCTTCTAGTTCTTTGGGATGCAATTTCATTATGGCGGCAATGGTAGGGATGGAGGCGTGATGCTCCAAGTGCTGATACGGCGTGGTACCCTCTAGTGGCAAACCCAGGATGTGCTCAAATTCTTCTATAGTCGGCGCCAACTGGAAGTCTTGAAAGGTAAAACATCTTAGCGGAGAGTCATAATATCGAGCTAGGGCTGTGATAGCAGGCAGTTGTACTTCCATTTCCAATAGGCTCAAAAGATTTCCATACTTCTTCTTGAAAGTTTCCCTTTTTATGGTCTTGAGTCTCTTGCCTAAATTTATCAGTCCTGTTAGATTTCCCCCATGAGTCCTTAGGCAAGGTTTCTTTCTTAAAATGGCAGAACCGGTCTGTTGTGTAGCACCAGATCTTGTATCAACTTCCATCTTGTATATGATCAAGCAAATACCTGTGATTTCCCCTAAAACTAGCATGTTACCAAATGATGTATGACGATATGACGAAGTAAAAATAACATGACCAACACAAATGCATGTATAGTATGAAGATGCAATGACATTATTATTATTTTTCTTAAAAAAAAAAAGCGTGGGGGTTATAGGAATACACATGTCTCCCTTTGTGCCCTAATATAGGTTCAATGTTTCAGATTGAAAGTCAAGTATATGCAACCTCACAAGGATGGTCTCCTGAACCTAGAGGTCAATGGTCACTAGAGCTATGGCTCCCAACATAGTACCTCCACAACAGTCGAGTAATCAACTAGGTGTGAAGACACAAGTGAAGAGAACAAACTCTAGCTAGGGTTCTCACGATAGCCAAACAGGAAGTATATCCCAAGTGGCACCGCTACACAACCCCTCTATTTCTAAACTACACTCAGACCCGGGTATAGGGCCCCTACTCATGATATGCATAAAGTGTGTGTGTGTGAAGGGAGAACGCCATGCACACCCAAACCCTCACCTGCAAAACAACCAGAAAAATTCCCAGGCAGATATAACATGTTTTCTACCCTATATAACAAGTAAAACAATTTGCATGCTATTATTTCGAAAATCAAAGATAGACAAAGAAAAGGGGAAGAAAAACATTATGAAAAACCACATTGAATTCGCGAATCTAATTAAATGGCCTGACTCTCTAGCTCCCCAGTGGAGTCGCCATCTGTCGCAACCGAAAAATCGCGACGGGACGACGACGATCCAAAAAGAGAAACGAGGTTTTAGAAAAAGAGATTTGGAGTCGCCACCATAGTTTATTCTGGAAAACTACGGAAAAACCATAAAATGTTAAGGCGCGGTCTACGAAAACCAGATTTTAGGTTCGGGAGTCGGTTACGTGTAGGGAAGGTATTAGCACCCTACAACGCCTGCCCGAAGGCAGTACCTTTAATTAAATACGCGAATTTGATGTGATTTACAAAATGTTTGATTTCCCCTAAAAAGAAAATAAATAAAACTCTAAAGAAAACAAAATATTTTTTTATTTTTTTGTGCCCGACAAGGATTGACCTTGCTCCTACGTATTCTCAGTCAGACTGAGAAATCAGGGTTACGTAGTTCTAGCAAACCATTTGGAAAATTTGTTTGAGAAATTGTTTGGAAAATTTGTTTGGAAAATTTGGATTTTTGGGAAAGTGAACCTGACAAGGACTGGCCTTGCTCCTACGTATCTCCACTTTTGATGGAGAATCAAGGATCACGTAGTTCTGGCAAATAAGAAATTGATTTGAAAACATGATGTTTTATATTTTTTGTTAATTAATTTTTTATGAAAGAAGAAGAAAAAGGGTTTTAACACAAGGCTGACGCGGATGGTCGCACGTGTGCTTAAACCTGTTAAAATAATAATAATAATTATTTTTTTTGTTAATTTTTAAAATAAAAAGAAGAAAAATGTTTTCAACACAAGGCTGACGCGAATGGTCGCATGTGTGCTTTAACCTTTTAAAATAAATTTGTATTTATGATTTTTTTTTTATATATTTTTTTATTAACAAACAATAATAAAACAAATTCTAGAACTACAAAAAAAATAAAAATATTACAGTCCAATAGGCCCAATAAGAATAGGGGAGTGCAGAAGACAAAACCAGAGGTGTAACCCAATCAGCTTCGGTCAAAATGGAGGGGGTGTGAATAGTAATTGCTCCTCAACAGGAAGCAAGGAGGCAGCCCAGGCCCAAGGCCTCTTTGTTCTAATTCCGAAACATTAGGGATTTTGTAAAATTTCCCCATTTCACCGTCTGCACTCAATTGCTAGAGATCTAGGGTCTTTTCCTCTGATCAGAAGACCCCTTAGACGCCCACCTCCACTACGGCTCTTCTCCGCCACGAACCGCCGTCAATGGCGTCGCCGGCGACATCACGAGCCACCAGAACCACTGTCGAACCTGACGTCAAGCCCCCCTTCCTCCATTTCCGTTTGCACGCCACCGCCCTCTCTCTCTTGCTCCGCTTCGAAAACGGCAGCCCAGGGAAAGGTTTGCACACCACCGCCTCCACCCGCCAGCCACTGTGCCACCGCTGTCGTTCGACCAGCCTTGGCATCGCCGGCGACCATGGTTGACCGCTGGGATCTCCTCCCTCTCCACTTCCTCGCGCGCGAAGTAACAAGCCTTCTCCCTAGGCCACGCCCTCGCCGCCGTTTCTCCACCGGTCCTAACATCGCCGGCGACAAACAGGCGCCACCGGAAACAAAGCCAGCCACAACATCAGATTCAATCTCCAAGCCCATCCTTGCGTGCGAGAGGGGAGCCTCCTCTGTTCGAGATCGTCACCAGCCGCTGCTTGGGCGAGCCCGGCGGCCACCCCAACTCCTACCCTCTTCCTTTTATCGCGTTCGAGGGAGGAAATCGCCTCTCACCTCGCGACGTCGCCACTCTCCTCGCCAGATATGCTTCCTCACCGGCACCACCAGCCTTCACCGAAACCCTCACACGAATCGTCCTTCTTCTTCCTCGATCGACCACCGCGAGTTGCCGCCCAAACCGCCACCAGCTCCACCGTTCAGCGTCGTCGCCGTCATCGCCGGAAATGCTTCCTCACCGGCGCCACCAACGATGCCGCCGTCGGCCTCCAGTAACTCCACCGTCGACGATGGGGACGAAAACGTTTTCTTTTTCTTTTTCTTCTCTTTTGTTGAATGTTCCTGTTGATGAAATCCTCCACTGATTGACGTTGTGTCTGGTGTTTGCGAGGGGAGGCTTGGGTTACTGGTAGGGTGAAATCTGGAGATGGGAATTGGAAACAAAAAAAAAAAAAGAAAAATCTGACTGGGTGGTTACGGGTAGTGAGCAACAAAAGCTTGGGCTGGAGTTTTGTTGAAGATGGTGATGAAGGATTGTCGATGTTGACAAAAGAGATGAATCTATTTTCTATTTGTTGGGACGATGAGCCATAATCTGCTTGTGATTTTGGATCCCCCGGGATTTAGCAGAAAAATTTGGTATATGAAGGGCAGAGGCGTGGATGAAGTTTGATGGGGATGAAGGTGGTTGGATGGATGATTGTGGGTGAGTGGTCAATGGGGTCCAGGTAAGTAAATGAAAAAGAGAGTCCTGTGAGATGATGAATTGGGAATTAGTGGTGTTGGAGAGCAGAAAAAACGGTTAAGATGTGGTAAGGAAATAATGGTGGGTCTAAGGGGAGAAAAGAGTGATGAGTGGTGGGTCTGAGGCGGCTAGACGTTAAATGGAAGATGATTCCCCCGGCTGTCGGTAAAAACAACAAAAAAAAAAAAACAATTTAAAAATCCCATCCTAAAAACGTCTGAAATCAATTTTTATCAAAAGAAAGCAAAAGGTAATGCCTCTCCGTGACACCTCCAAAAAAATGAAAATTTTATGATATGTGTGGGTAGCGTGCCTTTTGATGATACGGTTTCTACCTTTTTTTTTATTTTTTTTTTTTAATTTCTTTTTTTTGTTTTTTTTTCTTTATATATTTTTTTTCAAAAAGAACATAGAAAATAAAATCCAATCCAGTAAATCAAATACTAAATTAAATATAAAACTAAAAAATAAAAAATAAAATAAAATAAGACAAACAAGTCCTATTATTTAATCACCCGGACGAAATTAGGTGTTGACAGCTGCCCCTCTTTACTTAGATTTTACTAGATGATATGAAAATTTAGCATTTCCATATTATCGTAGTAAAAGATAAGTAAAGATAGAAACACTAATTTTGTTCGGGTTTCAGAAAAAAGAAAGAGACAAAATAAAGACCGATCCAAGAAGATATGACAACCAAAATGCAACAAAGAGTGTGTGACCATACCAAAGAGAGGGCCAAACTCACATAACAGAAACTTAAAATCCGACCATTGCCAAGCAAAGGGCCGATAGAAAGAATTAAAACCTTGGTTGAATGATGTGAGGTGTACTAACCTCATGGAGGGTGTAATAACCTTATGGGAGAGTGAGTGAATGAGGTGTAATAACCTCGTGGAGGGTGTAATAACCCTATGGAAAAGAATGAGGTGTAATAACCTCGTGGAGGGTGTAATAACCCTATGGAAAAGTGAATGAGGTGTAATGACCTCGTGGAGGGTGTAACAACCCTATGGATGAAGATTTTGAATGAGGTGTATTAACCTCGTGGAGGGTGTAATAACCTTATGGAAGAGTGAATGAATGAGGTGTAATAACCTCGTGGAGGGTGTAACAACCCTATGGATGAAGGTTTTGAGGTGTAACAACCTCGTGGAGGGTGTAATAACCCTATGGATGAATGAATGAGGTGTAATAACCTCATGGAGGGTGTACCAACCCTATAGATGATGTGAGGTGTAACAACCTTGTGAAGGGTGTAATAACCCTATGGAAAAGTGAATGAGGTGTAATAACCTCGTGGAGGGTGTAACAACCCTATGGATGAAGGTTTTGAGGTGTAACAACCTCGTGGATGGTGTAATAACCCTATGGAAAAGTGAATGAATGAGGTGTAATAACCTCGTGGAGGGTATAACAACCCTATGGATGAAGATTTTGAGGTGTACAAACCTCATGGAGGGTGTAATAACCCTATGGAAAAGTGAATGAATGAGGTGTAATAACCTCATGGAGGGTGTAACAACCCTATGGATGAAGATTTTGAGGTGTAACAACCTCGTGGAGGGTGTAATAACCCTATGGATGAAGATTTTGAATGAGGTGTATTAACCTCGTGGAGGGTGTAACAACCCTATGGAAGTGAATGAATGAGGTGTAATAACCTCGTGGAGGGTGTAACAACCCTATGGATGAAGGTTTTGAGGTGTAACAACCTCATGGAGGGTGTAATAACCCTATGGAAAAGTGAATGAGGTGTAATAACCTCGTGGAAGGTGTCATAACCTTATGGAAAAGTGAATGAGGTGTAATAACCTCGTGGAGGGTGTAATAACCCTATGGAAAAGTGAATGAGGTTTAATAACCTCGTGGAGGGTGTAACAACCCTATGGATGAAGGTTTTGAGGTGTAACAACCTCGTGGAGGGTGTAATAACCCTATGGAAGTGAATGAATGAGGTGTAATAACCTCGTGGAGGGTGTAACAACCCTATGGATGAAGGTTTTGAGGTGTAACAACCTCGTGGAGGGTGTACCAACCCTATGGAAATGAATGAATGAGGTGTAATAACCTCGTGGAGGGTGTAACAACCCTATGGATGAAGGTTTTGAGGTGTACAAACCTCGTGGAGGGTGTACCAACCCTATGGATGAATGATGTGAGGTTGCTGGGTTCGACCATTACCTTGTAGAGAGCCGAAATATAAAGGAAAACCTTGAGCTGGGCTTTGATTGCCAGATGAAACTTGCCTTGGGGGGCAGGCGAGCTGGGCTTGGTTAGGCAGTGTAGAAACTGGGCTTATGGGCCAGGTGGAACTGGGCTTTGGGGGCCAGTGTAGAAACTGGGCTTTGGTGGGCCAATATGGGCTTTGGGGGCCAGGCGAGCTGGGTTTGGTGGACCAATATAGGCTTTGAGGGCCAAGCAAACTGAGTTTGGTGAACTAGTGTAGAAACTGGGCTTACGGGCCAGGTGGAACTGGGCTTTGGGGGCCATTGTAGAAACTGGGTTTATGGGCCATATGGAACTGGGCTTTGGTGGCCAGGCGAGCTGGGTTTGGTGGGCCAGTGTAGAAATTGGGCTTATGGGCCAGGTGGAACTGAGCTTTGGGGGCCAACACACCAATGACAAAAAATTAAAATTGATTTGTTTTTGATTTTGTATTTATTATTTTTTTTTGTTTATTATTTTTTGTTGTTTTTTGTTTTCTTTTTTTGGGATGAACAAGAGAAAAAAGTAAAAGGATTTTAATATTGGGTTCGATCATTGCCTTGCAGAGGACCTAAACACCAATGACAAAAATTTTAAAATTGGGCAGGGCCATTGCCTAGCAGAGGGCCGAGACACCAATGACAAAAAATTAACATTGATTTGTTTTTTTTGTATTTTTTTAAAAAAATTTGTGAAATTGTTTTTTTTTTTTTTTTTTTTTTTTAATTTTCGATTTTTTTATTATTTTTTTTTTATTGTTTTTTTTTGTTTTGACCGACACTATTGAAAGCCTCCGGTAGGTATGACCGGAACTATAGCTACAGTGAAAATTTTTTTGCTATATAAGGAGGGTCGAACTGCGTTGAGCGACGTCGCGATTCTTGAGCGAGAGTGTGAGAGCTTCTGAGAGAGCGAGATCGGAGTGAGTGAGATCTGAGCGAGCGAGATCTGAGCGAGCGAGATCTGAGCGAGCGAGATCTGAGCGAGAGTGAGATCCTCCTCCGAGACCTCTCTATGGTCCTTCTTGTAGGCCGGTTCCGATTCTCTTTCCACGTTTGTAAGTTTCTCTCCTTCTCTCAACCCTTCTTTTTGTTCGAGCTTTCCTTTTATATTTTTTTCTCCTCCTTTGTGTTCTCTATTTTTTTCTTTTTCGTTATGTATATATACATATGAACACACTGTCTTAAAAATATGAGGTATATAGGCTGGAAAACCGTTGTTTATCTCCCTTCGTTTGAAGGTATGGCAGAGACATTCGGGTAGAACAACGCCACGTACCCCAACTAAAACAAAAAATTGACTCTTTGGACTTAGATCTATATAGGATCCTTTGCGAGGACCGTGAAATATACCTATTTATGGACATTGAGACTTCAAAGACTGGTCAATGGAAATTGAACTAAAAAGAAAAAACGAAATGAAAAACTAAATCTTTTTTTTTTATATATTTCTACTCTTTGTTTTTTGTTCCTTTGTTTTGTTTGTTTATTTTTTTTGTTTTGTTAGAAAAAATATGGATATCGGTTATAAACGATGGAGGTCCACTCCTGAACAAGTTCAGATCTTATTGAACATTTATAATCATGGAATCGTCAATCCCAATCGAGAACAAGTTCGGGAGATTGCTGAACGACTCCGTGAGTACGGAGAAATAGGAGAATATAGCGTTTATTGTTGGTTTCAGAACCATGGAAACCGATTAAAGCATAGACGCTTGTCTCAAGACGTTTCCAGTACGTCTGAACCTTCTTTCTCCCTCCTCCCATCGTTTATGTATGGTAAGTATTTATATATGTGCATTTTATTGTTTTTTTTTTTTTTTTTTTTCATCATTTCATTTTTTTTTTGTTTTTTTTTTTTGTTATTTATTTTGTTTTGACTACTATATATTTGTTTTGTATAACTGGAGATCCATTATGGAGAATTCCACAGACTCCACAGCTCCTGGATCTCTTCCCTATCCCCCTATTCCTGAAGCAGAAAAGAGAGTCTCGTATTTCATACCATTTCGCATCAATGCTCCATCCACGGAGCTCTCTCTCAGGCTGCCGTCTCCTTGAGGGGACCTTATCTGTATCATCATCATCATTATTTATGTTTTGTTATTTTTTTTTTTTTTTTTTTTTTTATTTTATTATTATTTTTTTTTTGTTGGACTGTAAACTTAACGGCCACTTGTGGCCGACACCTAAACTCCTTATTTTTTTTTATTTTTTTTTTTATTTCTTTTTTTTTTTTTTATCTTTGGACTGTAAACTTAATGGCCAGTTCTGGCCAACACTTAAACATCTTATTTATTTTTTTTATTTTTTTATTTTTGGACTATACTATTAACGGCCGCTTGTGGCCGACACTGAACATCTTAATTTTTATGTATTTATTATTTGTTTTTTTTTTATTTTATTATTATTATTTATGTACTGTAATCTTTATTTGCTTTCTTTTTTTGTAATTTTATATCTGCATTGGTAATAAACAAATTTGTTTCGTTATTCTTATATCTCTTTTTTTGTTGTTGAAATTTTCGTTAATGCTTTTATTATTATTATTATTATTTTTATTTTATTTTATTTTTTTTTTTTTGCAATGAATTCCAATTTTTTGTTGCTATATCTGTACTTCAAATTAAGAATGCAATAATGACCAAGCTAAAAATATATTCCAAAGTGTTAAAATCAAGACGTCAAAACACTAACATGATTAACACGAAACTTGAATGCATATCGTTTTTTTTTGTTTTTGTTTTTTTTTTTTTGTTTTTTTTTTTTTTTGATAGATTGATGCACGTATGAAAAACATTTGCCTTGTCTTGTGTTCCCTTTTTGCTTAAGTCAATTGTCCGACTTGGAATCATCAAACTGGTCTTTATTTTCAATTTTTTTTAAGGTGTGGAATGTCATACATCTCAAGGTCTCATGTCTGATATAATTACATTTTAACTTTTTCCTTTGTGACATCAGTACACACATACTCGAATTCAAAGGCAAGTGAAAAATGTGAGATGTTTAGAAAGGCTAGGAGAAGGCTAGGACAACTATGTGAGCACAATTCCTCATACACTCCTTGACAGAGATATAATATGTGAATGTCAGAGTGGAACATGAGATACCCAAATAGTGCCCCAACTCGGGGTTAGGGAAAACAGGCATGGTGTATGGATTAGGGCGAAAGAAATCAAGCGAGACTCGCAAAATTGCCCCAGTCTCGAGATTATGGATTAATAGATTGCAAGGAGAAGAATTCATGTGAGTTTCACAAAGTTGCCCCAGTTTTTTCTTTTGGTAAGGGGTTCTGTTTGGAAGTAGTGGACATGGACATGAAAAGGATTAGCTAAAAGGATGACCCCCAATTTTTTTTACATGCTTCTGGTTAGATGGGCAGGGTGATCTCCTCTTCTTGAGACATTACCTTTTTCTTTCTCTCTCTTTTTTTTTTTTTTTTTTTTTTTTTTTTTTTTTTTTTTTTTTTTTTTTTTTTACGACACTGCGAAAGTCAACTTATCGCACAGTTAAAATTTATGAAAATTTTGAGCAATCATTATTCAATCTGTGTGGACTTGTTTAAGCTTGTAACGTGGCTAGAGGCTAAAGGGTATTGGAAGAAAAAGGTATAAAGGCCCAAATGAATTTCGTTGGTTATTTTATATTTTTTTTTTTTAAACAAGGGTTATCACCTAGGCATTGCATCAACTATTTGACTTTGTGACTTCTCTTTGTTCTGTTTATTTTTATTTGCTCTTCTTGATGAATTCTCTTGTTTGATCACTGAGTGCTCTTCATTTGCATCATGAGTTGATTCCTACCTGATGATAACCCTTGCTTGGGGATTATTTTAAAAAGAATTTATTTTTGGCTCAAACGGGGTGACAATGGATATTGTTTTTACTTTTGGATGAAGAAAGAAGGCCACACATCATTTTGAACGATGATTTCTTTATTTTCAAAAGATTAAGTTTGCGACTAGATGACCTCAACATGGGTCGTTTTTCTTTCTAAACTGTCCTTTCGAGTTTTCAATCTAGAGGATCTATTTTTCTGATTTTGAAATTTATTTTGTTCTTTTCTTTGCCTCAATGGATTTAGGGATCCCCAACTAGTGCAAGCGAAAATAATTTTGGTCAGGTCAATTTGCCCCAGTGTAAAGGTTTACTTTGTTAACGAGGGCAGTGACAATATTTGTTGGAGAAGACCCTTTATTTTTTGGAAAAGTGAAGGGTGGAGCTTTTCAAGCAACGCGTGCATAAACGTCTAGAAAGGAAACGTCAAACTGTTATTTTTATTATACATTTGACCTCAGAAAAGTCTGACACTACAACTTTTGTTTTTGATTTATCATATTTTTTTTTTTGCTATTTTCGAAAAAACAAGAGTTTGACAATTCGCAAGAAAGACAAGTGACTCCAGATTGCCTTAATTTTTTTTCTTTTTTTTTTCTTTTTTTTTTTCGCAATACCCTTTCAGGACTCGATTTCCAGCACTACTTGAAGAAACCCTGTAGTGAATGTTTGCATTGAAAGTTAAGGATGAAGACGTGACACCAATGGGCATATTTCCTCATAGCAAGACACTTCACGACATCAAGTTCACTTTTACAATGACTTATGCTTTCTCTTGTGGTCCTAAAGCCCATATCATTGCTTCATGGCATCGGCAGAGGCATTCTCAATCCTTGCCTCAGTATTAGACTGGCTTTCTTCAAAAATTTAACCATCTCGAATCAGTCAAAGGTTGCATTTGAGCTTGAACACCCAACACTTTTGGTGGCATGATCGATAGCCTCTTCATGGTAATCACCTTTTGCATATGATGCAGCATGAGTCTGGGAGCATGGAGGTGTTGCAGGCTTCGCGTAATAAATAGAGGCAAGGCCTTTTTGTAGTAGACTTGGAAGAAACGTTGCTTAAGTCATATGTATAAGAGTGAAGTTCACAAGCATTTTTCTGCCTAGAGACTTGGTGAGAAATTGAGTTTGGGTCGAGTCTCTGATTTTGTCTTGCAATTGTTTCAAGTGAAGGGTAGGCCAATGGGATTTAAGCGATAGGAGGAGATTGAACTCTTTACTTTCTTCTCTTCCCAAGCTTAAACCCAACTTGTTCATATTTGCTGTCATGGTATGACTTTGCGCAACCTTTCCAATCATCACACTAACTTCAATTCTTTCTTCAAGTATCCTTAGGTCTGCGAAGTTTGAGGACACACTGCTCACCATGTTATCACAAAAGGATGATTGTAGGGTATTCAAGAATGTGTCAACCATCTTGTTATCACTCATAAGAGACTTTCCTTGAGCAACAATTCATTTCCACCTTTGGGTATGCTCTTTGAATGATTTTGACTCCTTTTTCACCATACTCTGTAGTTGTAATTTATCAGGTGTCATATCCATGTTATATCTGTAAAGCCTCAAGAAAACATCCACGAAGGTTCAAGATGAGTGCCCCAGCTTGGTGACATGCCAGCCGATCTACCTTGAAAGAAATGGATTAGTAGCTTTTCATTAGGTGCCTGAACAACCATTTGCCTATCATCACGCGATGGTTCTTGGGACAAGTGATCCCTTTGTATTTCTCACATTTTGGTGATTTAAAATTTGGAGATATCACCACATATGGGATTAAGCATAGCCCTGCAACATTTTGCAAACTCAGAGCTTCCTCCACCTTCTATGGCTCTCATCCTTTTTTCAGCACTTCTAATTTACGCCTGTCAGCTTCAACATCCATTGGTCTAACGATGTCAGGAGAAGATTTCCACTCGGGATGCTTTGTCATCGTCGTGCTCACAATACTTGGCTAAAGCGTTTCCCTAGGGACCATGAAAGTGGTTGCCCCAAGCTTGTTATCCACTTCAACTGCGTTATCTTCGGCCTTTTGAGTGCCAACATGTCCCAAGTCCACTCCTGAGGATGAAGTGCAATTTTAGGGAAGACCATATGAGGGAAATTTTGGGCCTCTTGAACTCTGTGTTGAGGTTTTGATGTGCACGAGTCCCCCAGGTTTTTCAAGGCATTCAAAACCTCTAGGGTTTAGCTCATTTGCCCCTTCAATTGTTGGATAACAACTTTTATCCCTTCATTCTTGAACTTCTCCTTGGTTCTCCAAGATTTGGAAACTGGTTCGAGTCCTTTAGGGTATCTTGGTTTTTTTTTTTTTTTTTTAAATCTTATTAGATGAAACAAATTAAGAAGAAGAAAATAAAAATGAAGAAAAAGAAGAGACAACTATTCTAGCCAGAAATTGTAAAGTTGTGAAAAGGTTGCCCCGGTATAATTTGGAAATTAACACGAATAGAGTCAATATGGTGGCTCGTCATTCAGAAGTTCCCAAGATGTGAGTCAGGAAATCTTGGTCAACTAACTCGGGCCTTGGCCATCACCTTCTTCATTTTTTCGATCAATTTCTTGCAGCAATTGAAGAAAGATACAATCCCCTTAAGCAAGTTAAAGATGGCATTGCAGACTCAGCATCAGCTAATAGCTTAAGGATGTCTTCACTGACTTCATTGGCAAGGGAAGCTAGTTGTGAGAGGCTTCACTTTCAATTCGCCCTTGTTCAACATGTTCCTTTATTTGGATTATCAATTCTTGATGTCTCCTTTTTAGCTTGATGCTAACATTCCTTCTTCAGTTTGGCCACTGCTGCTTTCATAGGCTGTTCAGCATTGTGGAATTGCTTTTCACAATTTGGGTCGGGAGAAATTAACTTGAGTGACAACTTGATTGTCTTAACCCTTTCTGCAATTCATTGGCTAAGGGAATCTTTCATTAACAGTCCATGATCTTGGGCCTTTCTTTAAAGCGAACAACATTGCCCCTAAGCGTTCTTAACTTGATGAAGCATTTCAGCAAAGATTCATTCTTATATGATCTGCAATGTGGCAAGAGATGCAGGCGTTGGTGATCCTCTCACAGGATACCCAAATAGTTTTTTTTTGTTTGTTGTTTTTTTTTTTTTTTTGACATACACACAACACTGGATACGAGACATCAAGATAGCTCCCACAATGGTATATGGTACACGATCTTTGCTGCCAAGAAAACACGCCATTTAAACTTTTTCTCCCCTGAGCATGTATAAAGTTGCACTTATTCATTTGCCCCTTTCATCTTTGGTTTACATTGTAGTAGTTCACCTAGGGCACATGTGGCATTCAAAGCGTCCTTACTCATGCGAGAAATGAATCATACATACAACACCGGTAAACAGCGTAACATCATCCTTCTCCTTGGCTCACAACATCGACCGAGGGTCCCATAAGTTTCAGCTAGGCCAATAGTGATTGGATTCTCAAAGCGAAATTTGTATTCCACAAATACATTCATGGCAGCACAGTCGACCAACTCCCCGATATTAGGAAAGAGCATGACACCATAGTGGATAAGAGCTAGTACGTTCATGAATGTTTCCCACTTTTCCTCCTCGGTTAATCAATGCAAGAACTACTCTAGGCATCCTTGAGTAAGGCCCCTTGTTGTAAGTATGAATTCACTCTCCCACTTCTTTGGGCGTACTTTTATTATTCTCGCTTCCTGCCAGACAAGGATATACTACCTGTATGGATCTTTTCCCTCAAGAAATGCATCTAAGATCAACTCAAATTATTCTACTGTAGGCACCAATTGGAAATGGGTCATAGTACTGAGCTGAAACAATAATTGTTATTGTCCAGACCTCTACCTCTGATAGGATCAACAAATTCCCATGCTCCTACCTGAATGCATTTTTCAAGGTTATTTTTTTCTGGTTCTTTTACCAGACCCCTTGAGCCACCAATACTACCCTTCTTTGCTTCGATGTGTATCCTTTCATCAAAATGCATGAACTGGAATGCCCCTTGACTCCGAATCCCATGATAATTTCCATTTTTACCTCAAGGACTTAATCACAAATTTATAATTTCTTGACTAGAATCCACAAAATGTGACAAGACCATAAAAAACATGCGCAACAAAGAAAGAAAGAAAATGTAGTGATATGTACAAGGTGCTTGATTTTATTAAGCAAAAATGAGGGTTATAGGACCGCACACATCTCCCTTTGTGCCCTAACAGAGGTCCGACGCTTAAGATTGAAAGTCAAGTATATGCAACCTCACAAGGATGGTCTCCTGAACCTAGAGGTCAATGGTCACTAGAGCTATGGCTCCCAACATAGTACCTCCACAACAGTCGAGTAATCAACTAGGTGTGAAGACACAAGTGAAGGGAACAAACTCTAGCTGAGGTTCTCACGATAGCCAAACAGGAGGTATATCCCAAGTGGCACCGCTACACAACCTCTCTATTTCTATGTTGCACTCAGACCCGGGTATAGGGCCTCACTCATGATATGCATAAAGTGTGTGTGTGAAGGGAGAATGCAATGCACTCAAACCCTCACCTGCAAAACAACCAGAAAAAATTCCCAGGCAGATATAAACATGTTTTCTACCCTAGGGTTCAATATATAACAAGTAAAACAATTTGTATGCAATTATTTCGAAAATCAAAGATAGACAAAGAAAAGGGGAAGAAAAACATAATGAAAAAAACCACATTGAATTCGCGCATCTAATTAAATGGCTTGACTCTCTAGCGTCCCCAGTGGAGTCGCCATCTGTCGCAACCGAAAAATCGCGACGGGACGACGACGATCCAAAAAGAGAAACGAGGTTTTAGAAAAAGAGATTTGGAGTCGCCACCATAGTTTATTCTGGAAAACTACGGAAAAACCATAAAATGTTAAGGCGCGGTCTACGAAAACCAGATTTTAGGTTCGGGAGTCGGTTACGTGTAGGGAAAGTATTAGCACCCTACAACGCCTGCCCGAAGGCAGTACCTTTAATTAAATACGCGAATTTGATGTGATTTACAAAATGTTTGATTTCCCCTAAAAAGAAAAATAAAATAAAACTCTAAAGAAAACAAAATATTTTTTTATTTTTTTGTGCCCGACAAGGATTGACCTTGCTCCTACGTATTCTCAGTCAGACTGAGAAATCAGGGTTACGTAGTTCTAGCAAACCATTTGAAAAATTTGTTTGAGAAATTGTTTGGAAAATTTGTTTGGAAAATTTGGATTTTTGGGAAAGTGAACCTGACAAGGACTGGCCTTGCTCCTACGTATCTCCACTTTTGATGGAGAATCAAGGATCACGTAGTTCTGGCTGACGATCTTGATTTAAAAAAAAGGTTGATATTTTTATTTTGAAGATTTTATGATTTTTTTAGCATTTTTTATATAAAAAAGGAAAAAGGTTTTTAGCACAAGGCCTACGCGAGCGGTCGCACGTGTGCTTTAAACCTTTAAAAACATATTTGTGTTATTATTGTGAAAAAGAGGAAAAGGCTTTTAGCACAAGGCCGACGGAATGGTCGCATGTGTGCTTAAACCTTTTAAAGAAAATTTTTGTTGATTTTTTTTTTAAGAAGAAGAAAAGGTTTTAACACAAGGACGATGCGTGCGATCACACATGTGTCTAAACCTTTAAAATATTTTTTTATTATTTTTCTAATATTCATATATTTAGAAAAACATAGATAAATATTTAAAACAGAAAAGTGAGAAAGTAAAATAAAATAAAATACAATAAAATAAAAAAAAGTGAATAGTAAAACGTGAATAGTAACGTGAATAGTAAAACGTGAATAGTAAAAACGAACCTTACTTGAAATATGTGTACCTTGTTGTGAGAAGAGTTAGATGAGAGGTAAAGAAGATGAACTTGGAGTAGAAATTTGGTATGAGATTTAATGGAAAGGTGTGAAAGAAAAATGAAGTAGAATTTTTGGATGAAGAGATTTGGTATGAGAGAAGAAAGATGGATATTATGAAAGTGTGTAGGTGTATATGTGTGTGTGTAAATGAAGTGAAGAGAATGGGGGTATTTATAGAGTTAAGGATGAAGAAGTGTTAAATAAAATATAATTTTTAAAAAAAGTGAGTGGAAGAATAAAAAAAGTTAATGTGAAAAATAAGTGAAAGAAATAATATAAAAAGTGGGTGGAGAAATTAGGTAAAATAAAAATATAATAAAAAAGTGAATAAAAAAAGGTTAATGTGAAAAATAAGTGAAAGAAATAATATAAAAAGTTGGTGGAGAAAGTGGATGAAATAAAATATAGTAAATAGTAAAAGTTAATGTGGAAATTAAGTTAAAGAAATAATATAAAAAGTTGGTGGAGAAATTATGTGAAATAAAATATAGTAAAAAGATGAATAGAAAAAGTTAATGTGGAAAATAAGTGAAAGAAATAATATAAAAAGTGGGTGGAGAAATTAGGTAAAATAAAAATATAATAAAAAAGTGAATAAAAAAAAGGTTAATGTGGAAAATAAGTGAAAGAAATAATATAAAAAGTTGGTGGGAAAATTAGGTGAAATAAAATATAATAAAAAAAGGTAAGTGGAAAAATTAGAAAAATTAGGAAGAAGAAGAAAAAATTAAATAAAAAATAAAATGTAATAGTAAATGAAAAAGGTAGGTGATGTGGAAGGTGATGTGGAAAGTGAGGTGTGAAAAGAAAAAATATGGTGGTAAGAAAAAAAAATGAGATTATTTTGGGCCATTGGGCCAAGGATTAAAAAGTTAATTTGAGGGTGCAAATAGTAAAACGAATTAATATTTTTTATTTTTTTATTTTTATTTTTATTTATTTTTGTGATGAATTTTATTTACCCGGACAAAATTGGGTGTTGACAATATTTTAATTGAGGCTTATGGATGTGTGTAGCGTAGGTTATCTGCAAAGAATAGAGTAGATTGTGCATGCAACAAATATGTCTTATCTCTTATCACTTTTGTTGTTTTTGAATGTTGAGTATTTATTGTCATTTAATGTCGGCTCAAAACAACAAAGTGCTTTTTACTTCCTACTGTTGAGGATGTGTCTAACAATTAAGCTTTTGTTTTAAAGATACCAAACGTTGAATCAGAACTTCATCGTTAGACGAAGTAACAATTTAGCTCATGGTATTGTTTAGGTTGATGCAAACACTTTTTGTGATTTTGCCTTTTTAGAGCAATAGCATTTAACATGTTATGATTTATTTGGTGTTTTAGGTTTAGGCTTGTATAAAATATTTTTGTCAAAGATTTTGTTTTGACACTTTTTCGTTTTCCTGAGAGTTCAATTGAATACCCCTTTCAATATAGTAAGCTTATGCGTTTAGCTTAAACTCTCATAGACGTTTTTGACTTAATAGTTGTTTTAGCATTGTGTCTAGGTGTTTTTTTTCTCTACAATCCTAAAGGTTTTCCTAAGGTTTTTCTATGTTGGGGATCGTTGAGCCTAAGTCTTGTGTTTCATCCTAATGTATTTTCAGATTTTTATTTCGTTTAATGTTATTTGGTTAAACTTCAAAACATGAGAGCATTTAAACGTATACAAGATTTTGTCTTAACACTATGGAGTTTGTGTCTATGATTGTGTGATTATATGAATTTTGGCAGTTGCGTAGTTTTGATATGAATTTCTAGATATCAAATTAATTTAATTTTATTAGTCTATAATTTTTGAAAATTAATATATTCTTTAATCATTTAAGTTTTCTTTTACCCTAAGTTTTTAGATCCATTTATGGCTTACACTTTCATGTTGTAAATGTGTTTTCTTTTGCAACGATCATGTGTGTACACAGGAGCAAAGGATATAGTAGGAGAAAATCTTAGCAACGCTAAAACTCAAGAGTAAGATAGACTTGTGAGTTTTTTCGATGTGTTATATGTATAAAGCCTTTGTAATATATATAATTTTCGTATGATGATGAAGATAATTATATTTTGAATAACTTTCCATGAGAAAATTATGGAGAAATATGGTAATATAAAAACTTCATGCTTATGATTGTGTATGTTGTGCTTGTTTTCAATAAATAGGGTGTTATACATTAGTAGACCTTGGGTATAAATTGGGGCATTAAAGACCTACCACAGTTTGGCCACTTAGTGAGTCATCCAAACCCTGCTCACTTATTAATGAGCTCAAGAAATTTGATCCCAACCCAATCCATCACAAGTTGGTGGGATTAAACAGGTTGACTTAATTAAAAAAAAATACTTTTTTTACTAACATTTTGACCTTAATGTTGTGGGTGAGCATTTGGGATGAATATGTTTGATTTGGTTCAATGGAGGAAAAAGAATGTGACAGGAATCTACCGTTATTGGAAAGAAAAGAAAGTAGATAAGACATTGTGGAAACTAGGTACTTACCTTGCCACATGGGTTGTTAACCTTCTATAGACATATTGAGCCCTTGGATCCATCATGGCATGTGCAAGGTTTTGGCTATACAAATGTTGATCCTCATATGATATAAAGAGGAGTTGTTCTACACTTCAAACGAGAACTCCAAACCATGGTTAAAGATTGGGATGTAAAGGCACCACCAACCTTTGAGGAGAAAATAAGTGGATAATTCTTGCTCGTTACTACAACAATATAGTTTTCATTGATTTTCCACTGTATCATGTAGTAGTAAATAGTTATACACATACATATAGTAAAGTAATCAATCGTTCTTGATACATTTTTAAGATGATGTGATATTATAATTTATAGGAGGTGCAAGAAGTAAAAAGGTAGGAGTAGGAAGAAGGAGCTAAGTAAGAGTAATTTCTTTTATGTTCAGGTTGTTAACCAACCCGGCTCACCACGGGTTCAACTGAGGTAAGCCGGATTCTTAATGACCGAGTCCATTTTTGGCCTGTACTGATTTTTGCAAACTTTTTTTAATCAAACCCGACTCGAATCCATGGCGGTCCAAATTGACTCAGAGGTTTTTAATCCATTTTAACAACTCTAAATGTTATAGAATCATGATGTGTGATAATAAGAGGACATTATTATAACTGGTGACTAAAAGAGAATTATACTTGTGTCAATGATGATATTATAATAAAATATTGGGTTAAATATGTTTTTAGTCCCTATACGTTTGAGCGATTTTGGTTTTAGTCTATTTTCAAACTAAGGTACAATTTAGTCCTTCAACTTTAGAAAACTTTGGTTTTAGTCCTTTTTACCAAATTTTTTTAACTTTATTTGCTGTTTCAAACGCGTTTCTCAGTTAACATTGAAGCAAAAATGTGTCAAACAGTGTAAACAATCCAAATGATATAATGAAACGTGCTTGAAACAGCAAATAAAGTTAAAAAAATTTGGTAAAAATGACTAAAACTAAAGTTTTCTAAAGTTGAAGGACTAAATTGTACCTTAGTTTGAAAATGGACTAAAATCAAAATCGCCCAAAAGTATAGGAACTAAAAACATACTTAATCCTAAAATATTAAATTTTACACGTTTTTTGTTCATTATTTTGTCTTTACATTCTTAGCCCATTGTAGATTTAGGAAAGAATGTATAATTTTCATGGCTATGATGATGAAATAAAAAAAAAAAAAAAAACTTTTACTCCTCGTGAAGTGGATAATGTGTTAACTATTTAGTTTACTAAAATGTAGTTGCAAGCAATTCTTTAACCATCACTTTTTAAAATTATTGAAATATAATTAACATGTATTTTGGTTTGTGTTTTAAATTTGTTAGTTACACTTTATCTCTTATTCTATATTATTATGGTTTTTTTTAGGTATATTGAGTCATTTAGATTTGAAATTGATAAAAGATAAAGTTAATTTATAGTATATAAAAAAAAAAGAAGCAAACTTTATTTTATATAAGATTGAGTTATAGAGATTTATTTATTAAGATGATACGAGATAACTTATTTTCTTTTGTTCATAGATATCTTTAAATCATAAGTGATTTTTTTCTGTTCAAAGATAATCTAATTGTTTTAGGATTTTCCCTCTATTGTTTAATCGAGCACATTGTTAGAGTACCGACTAATGATATCTTGATATTTTCCATGTGTCATGGATAGTAGGAGAGTTTTTCCATATTCTAAATTGTATGTTTACAAGAAATGTGAAGAAACATATTTTTTGAGTTAGCCTAGATGAAATCTTTCTATTCGTAGGAAATTATCTTAATTTCCTTATGGTAGGGGCATGTTTTACATTATTGTATTTTAACTCTTTTTGGATAGATATCAAATTAGGATAACAGTGATTCATTAACTTTCATTCTCTGTGATAGAGATGTTTCTATTTTTGTGGACAAGCACAAAACTAAGGTGGTAGATGTAGGAGGTTGAAACAATTTATGTTTTGTTTAATTATTATTACTGTTATAAAATAATTTCCCCCCTCATTTGTGTAGATTGTTGATGGTTCCGAACTTCCAATTTGAGATTAAAAATTTAGTTAACAAGAAAGGTATAGCTGTTCAAAACTAAGAAAGATGCATATAACCCTCATTATGTTCCTTATACAATGAAAAGCATGATAACACTCTTTTTGATCCTTACATAGTGAAAGAGGATGATAAGAGTGTTGTTACTATCCAAAAATTTCAAAAAATTAATCCTTAGAAAAAAAAATTAGAGTTTTTTTTCTTTTAATTTCATAGTTAATGAATTGTCACATATGAATGATGACAACTTAGTTTCTAATAGAGTTAAGGTTGGAAGTAGTTTTTTTTTTTCTTTTTTTTCACAACAAAATACTGTATAAGTCTTTTTATTTCTCAATTTATACTGACTTCACTATTTTTAAAACATGTTTTCTTTTATACGTAGCTTTAGTTTGAGAAAGGAGTTGCAGCAATAGAGACTAAATTTTCTGAGGATGCTACAAGTGTCGGAATCAAGGCTATTTCTTCCTGCATTGTATCAAATTTATTTTTCTCTGCACCCTTTATTTTCCCAAACACACTATATCAATTTTGAAAACATTTTTCCAGAAGGTATGATAGGGTGCGGGAACAAAGTTGATAGGGTGTAGGAAGCAACAACCTATGTCATAAGAATTGGGCTAAAAGAGAATATCAAGAAGGAGAAGAATCCAAATATTTAATTTCCATGATCCTTCTAACTTTCAAAGCTTTCCACATTTGAATTTAAATATGTTTTACTTTAAATATATAGTTACCTTTTTCCTTTAAAAACTGAATAAAAATACGTAATTCTCAATTAAAATCTTCCAAAAAATTACAAATTACCTAAACAAGTCATAAGTGTCTCAGGTATGTGTCTCAGGTATTGTACCAGTAAGTGTATTTTTTATATACTTTTCTCCTCCTACATTAATATTATCTTTGCAAATTGACCATTAATTTAATGACCCTCTCGAACAAGTGATGCATAAATAACCTTTTATATTATACCAGATTCATTTGAAATAAATGAAAACAAAATAAAAGACGTGATGTATGAAAGTGTCTAAAATAAAACTGTTGTATAAATCTATGGCCTTGAAGCACGTCACAGCCACTATATGAAATGTTTATCAAAAAATAGACATACCATTTTAAGGTATTTGAAAATCGGCTTGCGTTGTGACCATGACAGCTCACGATCCCATTGTTAAAAACAAATAGACATTATCTACAGAAAAAGGTTTCTTTTAAAAAAAAATTGAAAGAAAATTTGATTACATTTCCTGGTACAAATTTTTTTTCCACCTCTAAATTATCTCCATACAAGCAAAATTATGAAATTAGAAATAAAATAGCTTCACTTTCTCCTCCGCTTTCTCTGTCTTCTATCATGCTCAGCGTCACTCTCATCAGAACTAGTTGAATCTGAGTCTGAACTACCAGAATCCGATGAAGCAGAACTCCCCGACTCATCATCTGATTCAGATTCTGAAACTTGTTTTTGTTGTTGCATGATAAGACGCGGCATATTCTTCAAATACTCACGTAGGTTCTCGGTAAGACCACCAAGACCAATGGATGTAAAGAAATTAATGCAGAACCGTGTGTTTTTTGGATTATCTTTTGGAAATATGGATTCAAAAGATTCTTGCATAGTTGGATCGTTTAACCGCTCATTTAGCAGCCGGATTCCAAGATGTTCTGATAATTCCTGCAACATCATAAACAGAAATCAACATCTTCCACATACAGATATGCATGCATAATTTACAGTCTAGAAGACAAGAAGCCCAAAATATTTTCCAGGTCTCATTATAAGTATATTTCTAAAGCTGACAATTCAAACTTCGAGAAATAATAATGCAGGTGCATAAAGAAGCAAGAGGACTATTTGATTTTGATTATGAATACCTGGAAGAGAATCTTAATAAATATACGTGAAGAAGAAGTTGTGTCCTCTTCAGTCAGGCGTATATATGATAAAACATGCCAAGGTAAAGCATCTGTGCCAAGTAAATGAGCAAAAAATTTTGCCACATTACGCAGTTTATTTGTTTCAAGTCGGTGAATCATGGAATACTGCTGCACAAAGCACTTCTCAAAATTTTCTTGGTGAACTTTGTTGATCATGCAGAAACGCTGCCCCAGAAGACCATAATATCGGAGATAGGTTCTCTCTTGGCTGCAACATTCCAAAAGCATAATGCACAATTCCATCTGCCACAAATTATAAAAAATACAAAATTATAATTAGTTCAAATAAGCAAAAGGCATAACTTAAACAAATGGAGAACAATACATTCTATTCTGGAAATGAATGTTCAATCTGAGTAACTACGTATAGATAGAGTCTATGCTTGGAATGGTTAAAGCTTATGACAGCTAGGCATATATCCACTGGTTGTATAAAAGAGTATCAAATCAGATAAAAACTAAAGAACAAAATAACCTTGATCCGATGTGATACTAAGTTAAATTCAAATCTAAAAGATCAAGTAGTGCCAAGATACAAATTCGCAAATTAGTGAGTTTATACAGGGGGAGACATAAAGAAAGAGAGCATTCAATTTTTCAATATATTGAAAAAGATTCTAAAGTTCTTCCATGTTCATAAAATATAAATTTGACATACTAAAATATTTAGAACGAGAAAAAGGCAGCAAGTAGATAATTTAGCAAAAGAAAATGAATTCTAGCAGTGATTCCGATCTCACCTCTTGACCTGGCTCTAGCTTAATTTTCAGAAGCTTGTGACCTGCTTCCTCAAAATCAACACTAGACATAATCGTTAAGTATATTGTCCTTCGAAGATTGACAAGATTTGTCTCTGTTTCATCTTTTATTTGCATCTGTTCTTCATCCTCTTCATCAGACTCCTCCTCTTCATCTTCATCATCTGACTCAGCATCCATGCCTTCCTCTTCATCCTCGGATTCCTCACCCAGCATTGATTTCTTCAACTCTTCATACCGCTTCTCATTCTCCAGGAAATTGGGGTCTGGCTTGAATATATCTGAGAAAAAACAAAAATAGAATATAAAGAATCAAAATGACCAGTGACCACAACCAATCAAAGAAGAAACATATACAAACTTCCCAAAACAAAATATACCAAGGGAAATCTCAGGATCTATCTCTTCATCCAAGGACACTTCATGAGTTAACTGATCTTCCTGCTCCACAAGATCTAGCTCAGGTCGAACAGCTGGGTAACCCTGTTAAAGCAATGCAACCATTGTAACACATTCTTTAAAGTACTCATATTTATTTACAAAAGTATGTCTTATTATGTTAATGTGTCATTCCTATCACAAACGATAAAAAGTACCTGAAACTTCGCTTTTCTTATTGCAAACAAGCCTTCAATCAGAAACTGAACACGTTTGTCAATTTCTCCTTCATGAAGAATCCCACGAAAACGCTCAAAGATACCTGCAAATTATTAAATATTATTTACTAACCACGAGCGAGAAAACTCACATGTAGGTTTTAGTAATAAACGACAATATTAAAGCTTTGATATTTTAAACAAGAAAGGAACTCATCAGTAGATTGTTCCACTTCTAAATCCTTCTCTTGAAGGGTTGTTTTGGATTGTGTTGTTTATTTATTGTTTGTTTGCTTACACCTACCTTCCAATGCACTCTTTTCCCCAATTGTTGGCAGTCTTCAAGCATAAATTTTATCTGTCCATAAATGTTTGGCAATCATTATTGTTGTGTTGGTGTGTGACCATTGGATGTTGTCAATTATTTGTACAAGTACACCATATTTTCACCGGATTATTTTAAGTTTCATATTTTAACAACTCACGACACCAGACAAACTAATTTTCATTTCTTGCAACCATATATTATCTAGCACTCCTGCAAGTCAGCTTTAATCTAACTTGTTTCCTTAATCTCTCCAGCCTCAATCTCTAACACGATTTCATGCAACTGTGCTAGGTTTCTTTACGTGAGTAACCTAAATCGATGCTCTCTTCTCACTCAATCTCTAGAACAACAGAAATGAAAATATGTATGTGTATGTTAGGACATGGAGGGTTAACGAGAAGTCAATTGTATAAATAGATCATGAATAGCTTTGTAGAAAGTTAGTCAGTTGTTTTGTATTAGAGTTGACAGGAATCCAATATTCCTGAGGGGGAGGTTATGCTCTCACAGTTACATACGTTGTATACTTTCTTTCAATACAATCATTGATCATTCTTTCATCTGTTTTGGGTGTGTTGTGTGCCCAATTGCTTGTGTGTGAGTGGGTTCTTGACAAAGGAACCTAACAAATGGTCCGACCTGCCGGATCCGAAGAGAGGAAAGAATCAGTGATGGACGGACAGTCATCGGAGGAGAGGTTGGATAACCTGGAGATAACGGTGGAGGGAATTAAAGATGAAACGGCGGCGATAAGGCGTGACATTCAACAGATGATGAGGATGATGAGTGAAGGCCCGAATAAACATGGAGGGGGGTCGGAAAAGGGAAGTACGTCGGGAATTGACAAGCAAGATCAGCGCGACAGTGGGGGAGTGCATCAGAATTGGAGGAAGAAGGTGGAATTACCTGGGTTTGATGGGCAAGAACCCCACAGTTGGATCAATCGGGCAGAACGCTTTTTCAATATTCAAAAAGTAGCGGAGGATGATAAGGTTAAACTCGCATATATAAGCATGGAGGGTAGTGCGAGCTACTGGTTCAAGATTTGGAAGGACAAAACCAAGAACCGGTCTTGGACGGGATTGAAGGCATCGCTGATCAATCGCTTTGGAGGTGGGTTTCGGGGGACAGTGTACGAACAATTAGCAACTTTACGCCAAGAAGGTTCGGTGGAGGAATTCACCAGAAATTTTGAGGTATTGCTGGGGCAGACGCAAGGATTAACAGAGGAGTTGACACTAGGATTTTATTTGGCGGGGTTGAAGGAAGAGATCAAGGGCCAAGTGCGCATCCAGGCCCCCAAGGAATTGGAGGAGGCGATCAGGGTTGCGAGAGATGTGGAGGACGCGATGATACGATCGCGAGGAGGAGGGTGGAATGGCTTCAGAGTGAGTGGAGGAGGATCGCGACCCACAACTACCGTAGTTCGCGGAGAACCGGAACGACCCACCGTTAATAGGTCGGGAGGCGTGGACGGGAGTGCTGCGAATCGAAACGAAGGGCCGTTGTCGGCAACGGGCAACAAAGGCGGAAATACTGGAGGAGGCGATAATCGGGGAAGACTGGTTCGCAATTTGCCCTATCCAGAGTACTTGAAAAGGCGAGAGGAGGGTCGGTGCTTCCGGTGCGGTGGCCCCTTCGCGCCAGGACACCGCTGTTCCGAGAAAAGCTTGCAAGTGCTATTGTTGGCGGAAGATGAGGAGTACGCGGTTGCCGAAGAAGGATCTCAAGAGGTGGAGTGCATGGAACTGTCGGCGTGTTCGGCGGAGGGGATGACTTCGCCCACGACCATGAAACTCACGGGGCGAATCGGGGAGAGGCAAGTGGTGATTCTTATCGATAGTGGGGCCAGCCATAATTTTGTTAGTCGACGGGTGGGAGAGGAGTTGGAGCTTCCAGTTACCGACACAGCGCATACTCTGTGAGCCTCGGTGACGGAAGTCTGAGGGTGTCGAGAGGGCGTTGCGAGAGGGTACACATAGATGTGGGGGAAGCTACAGTGGTGGAAGACCTTTACGTTTTCGAACTTGGAGGAGTAGATATTATACTGGGAATCGCTTGGCTGGCAACATTGGGAGAAGTGGTTATAAACTGGAAGGAGATGACCATGGGGTATAACCTGGTGGGTAAAAGGGTGAGGGTGAAAGGGAACCCTGCGATGTCCAGAGAGGACAGTGCGTGGCAAAGTGAGTTGACAGTTGCACAGGAAGCAGAGCAGCACTCAAGGGTGTTTCAGGAAATTAAAGGGCTGCCTCCATTTCGGGAGATGGAGCACCTAATAACCCTTAAAGAAGGGGTGAACGTATCAAAAGAGTTAATTAAGAGTATTCTTAGCCATCTGATTCAGCTAAGAACATTAAAGAGAAACTTAAAAAAAATTATCAATATGGGCCTGTCAACAAAGCAAGAGGAGGATAATAGGTTACAACAAATAAAGAAAGAAGTTATTGACCTGATTAGGATGCTACCCCCAACTTTTGAATCCAAGCAGCAACGGAAAGGTGAAGAAGCATCTGGTGATTTTCAAGAATTTGATCCTGGTGGAAAAACAAATACAAAAAGAAAGTTGGCCATGGATGCTGCATTGGAGAGGAAAACGCAGGTCCACACATCAGAAAGTGGTATGCTGAGCTTGCAGAACTATGGCCCAGTGGTCACTTGGACAACCATGGGATCAAACGTGGAATTTGCAGGGCAAAAGAGAAGACGTAACCTGGGAGGACAGGAGCACTATGGCAGACCAATGTCCTAAGTTCAACCTTGAGGACAAGGTTGTTAATGGAGCGGAGGGTAATGTTAGGACATGGAGGGTTAACGAGAAGTCAATTGTATAAATAGATCATGAATAGCTTTGTAGAAAGTTAGTCAGTTGTTTTATATTAGAGTTGACAGGAATCCAATATTCCTGAGGGGGAGGTTATGCTCTCACAGTTACATACGTTGTATACTTTCTTTCAATACAATCATTGATCATTCTTTCATCTGTTTTGGGTGTGTTGTGTGCCCAATTGCTTGTGTGTGAGTGGGTTCTTGACAAAGGAACCTAACAGTGTATGTATTTTATTAATTCTGTAAAGTATGTAAAACACAATTACAAGTAAGTATCCCCAAGGAAGCCTCCCTTCCTCCACTGGCAAGAATGTCCAGTCTGTACTCAAAAGAAATAACCTAACGAATAGAAAATCAAAGAAGATTATTTATAGTGCCACATTATAATATCTCACTACCACACTCCTTCCTAACTGAAACAACCAGCCTTTAACAGTTACTACGTTCGGTCTAGCTTTCCTCAGCCTTTCGTCAACTCTCCGTTTAGCTACCGTTCGGCCTCTCTCCCCACGTTCGGCCTCTCTCCCCCACCGTTCGGCCTCTCTTCCCCACCGTTCGACCTCTCTTCCTCCACCGTTCGACCTCTCTTCCTCCACCCTGTCTCCCTTCTCCTCTCATACACTTGTAGTATCCTACCAAATTGGAATCTTAAAACCCTTGATTCCAGTCTGCCCCTCTTTTGCAGGTGAAGTAAACTTAACCCGAGCATCATTTACTTTTATCTCTAACGTGCTATCCTAGAGTAGTTAATACCACCATGCAGACGAAAATAGGGTTTATAATGTAAAAGGAAGTGCAATAGGAAACAATACAAGACAAATGCCAAAGTCGTTATCACATTTAAAAATAAAAACCTAAGCACGCAGTTGCCATATAGTTTGAGGGAATACTCACCATGAAGACCCTTAGGTGAGAGATCCTGCAGTATTGAACCACATTCTGTCACAAAACCAACAGCTACTTCAACACTATCGTCAGTAGGTTTCTCGAGCAAAACTGTGAGTAACTCAAGAGCAATGATCTCATGAGCTACTTGCTGATTTACCAGATGCCCTATAAATTTAACAGCTGCTAGTAATTGAGGCTATCAATGATGAAAACAAACAAAGAAAAAACCAAATCAGAAGCATAACAAAAGACAAATAAAAGAAAATTAGAAGAAACAAAATTGATCTCAGAATAAGAATAATAATCACATACCTTGTCATTCCGCTTATAAGCCCTCTTAAGCTGCAAAACAATCCTTCTAAGCAAAAGATCCCCCACCTCGGGAAACTTTGTATTAACAACAGCAACCAAGGCAGCAAAAACATCTGTAAATCCCGGAGATGCCATCTGTGACTTCATACATGACCGACAAAAAAGTCCCCTTCCCCTGATCAGGTTTTCCGAAAACAATTCAGGAATTATATTTTTTATGTTTGTAGCATTAACCTTATTTACAAGCCCGTTTATGCTCTTTCTCAGAGCATCCCACGTTAACCTTTGATATTCTACACTACTTTTATCCTGAACTTCTTTCATCATCATCGCCATCTTAAAGGGGGGAATGTAAACACCTCCACTCTTGCCCAAATTAGATGCATCAGCATTCAGGTTACCTGCAGGGATAGTTGTCTGTCGTGGAGGATTTGCATCTCTAACAGTTCTCCCATTTCCATTCACTTTCTTCCTACTTTCTTCTTGCTGCTTGCTCACACGCTTATCCCTGTGGTTGCGCTCATTGTCATCATCCCGTCTCCTATCCCTGTCATCATTTCTTCGTCTCCTATCACTATCCCTCTCTGATTTCCTTGCTAGCTCAATGTGATCTTCTTCTGAATCATGCCGTCCACGGCGATCCACAATTCTACTTCTGTTTTCCTCCCCTCCTCGCCATCTATCCCTGTGATGCAATCTATGACTCTCTTTCTCCCCTCGCCTTTCACTCTGACCATTCACTCGAGGAGAATCCCTATCACCCCGGCTATCTCCTTCAGCATCTCTTCCCCCACGTCTATCATAATCCTGCGGCAGCCTCTCATCCTCTCCCTTCTCTTCACTAACTCTCTTTTTATTCACAATCTGACCCTCCTCCTCTGAGCTCTCCGACTTCTCCTTTCTCTCCCTACTCCTACTTTTTTTATCACTCCCCATTCCACCATCCCTCTTAGCTCCATTTCTCTCTTCCCCCGAGTTACTTCCATCACTATTATCCCTGCGGTGACCAGAACTCTTCCTACCACTCCTAACACCACGCCGATACATATCCCTCTCGTCATCCTCAGATTCGCGGCCACTGCGTCTCCTCACATCATCTTCACCCGACTCGCCGCTACTGCTGCGTCTTCTGGCCATGTCAAACCCTAATTCAATCCAACATAAGTTAAATCCACAATCAAAAAACATGGGGAATACACAAACTGTAAAATGAAGTGTGAATGGGAAAACAAAAGAAAAATCACAATAGAAAACCCTACGTAATACAGTGACAAAGAAGAGAACAATTGAACAAGCCAAAAACACGAACCTTAGGTCGTGACAGAGAACAGAGAAGTTGAGTGAAAGAACTCGATGGAATCTTTGCAGAGATGTGTTAGGTTTTATGTTTTGGAAGAAAGATGTGAAACGAAAGAGATGACGGTTGTTTTGCAGAGGTTCTTAGGTTTAAGTTTTCAGATGTTGATGAATGATTTGTAAAATTACCGATTTCAGATAAAGTAATCCGTAGTATACCTAAATCACGTGATTATCTATATTAATTATTATATATATTATATATTATTTATACTATGTTGAAATCCTCGTTTGGTATTTTTTTTTTTCTCAATCTCAATTCGTTCATCGTTTTTTTTTGTCTCAATCGGGTCTGAGTCCTAGTAAAAATAAAACAATTAAGTCATCTCCATTAAGTATGACTAACGATGTTAAGAGATTTTGAGCTGTATTTTTTTTTTAAATGACGTGACATTGTTAATTAAATTGAATGGACTATTTGTTAATTCCACATGAAAAAGGAAATTCTTACCGTAAAAATTTCCATTCACAAAAAAAAAATTCTCCCACCCATTAACTTCATCTTCTCCATAGAAGAGAAACTTTAGCTGTCGTTAGCCATGTGCCGCCACCATCCTTGCCAGAACCACCACCGTGCTACACAACTATCAACATCGTTAAGCCACAATCTTCCACTCTCAACCTCACCGGATCCACCATCTTCTTCTGACCCAACTAGAAAAAAATATTATCTTTTTTCTTATAATCGGAGTTGGACTCAGTGACCTGCAACGAACGAGGACCTGTACATTGACGCCGACCACTGGAACAACACCAACCCTCCAATTTCTTCTTCTTCTTTTTCTTCTTCTGTCTCAATTACACATCTGGACAACAAAAAAATAAATGAAAAGAAAAACACACAGAAGAAGCAGCCAAAGAATGAGGAAACCATAAGAAAGAGACAAACCCTTCTGCACTTTACTTTATGTAGAATTTCAACTTTCTAGTAGAAAGCATGGGAATTTTCAATACCCCTCTGCATATTGCTTTTTTATTTAATTGTTGATGTCAGAAAATAAAACAATTTGATTTGGGGTTTTTTCTGGATCATTTGTGTTGTCTTGGTTGCAGGTTTGAATGGAGGCAGTGCGTAAAGATTGGAGAGGTTGGGGTTTTAAGGTTCTTCGTGATTCTGAATTAGTGATGAAGGCGCGACGTGATGGTGAAGAAGATGATCAACAATGGCAACTTGTTCCTCTATGTCTTGAAGATGTTTTTCACAATGTCCATGAAGTGATCCTTGTACAGATAAGCGATTCAAAAAAATTTAGTACACCTCAGCATGCCACGTGATCTAAAAAAATTACATCTCAGCATATGCAGACGTCGTTACTGAAAACTTAACGGAGAGGGTCATTTTTACAAGTTTATGGATCCGATTGAGACAAAAAAAAAATGACCCAATTGAGATTGGCACACAAATACGAGGACCAAACGAGGATTTAAACCTCTATACTATTATAAAGAGATTTCCGTATTTTTATTTTATATTTTATATAATTTTTTTAAAATTAAATTAATTCTATTACTATTTTATTTTTTAACTGGATAATTTTTTAAATTTAACTATTTCTTTTATTTGATTTTTTTTAAATTGAATTATTTTTGAAACTAAAATAATAATTTATATTGAAAATATTAAAAATATTTATATTTATTTTTAAATCTATAATAATATTTTTAGTTTTATATGATAACACAATTTTATATTTTTATAATATATATATTATAGATTTTGTATGCTTTAGAAATAATTTCTTTAAGATAAGTATTATTTTATACGTGAGATGATTTGTAAGACCCAAAAAAAAAATATATCTATTTTAATAAATAGAAGTAAATTTTAGCATTTTTATTAGTAATAATAATTTAAAAAATATATATAATAATAATAATAATAAATAAATAAAAATATATATAATGATTACAAAAGACAAACAACTTTCATAAGTGGAGATTAATGGGAGCAATTTTTGGTAATGGAACATTAAATATTATTTTTATAAAATAATATGTTAATAAAATATTAAAATAATAATAATAAAAAAAACTAAATAGTAATAATAATAATTACAAAAGACAAACAACTTTCACAAGTGGAGATTAATGGGAGCAACTTTTGATAATGGAGCATTAAATATTATTTTTATAAAATAATATTTTAATAAAATATTAAAATAATAATAATAAAAAAACTAAATAGTAATAATAATAATTACAAAAGACAAACAACTTTCACAAGTGGAAATTAAGGGGGAACAACTTTTGGTAATGGAACATTTAATATTATTTTTATAAAATAATATTTTAATAATAATAATAATAATAATAATAATAATAATAAAAACTAAATAGTGTCAAACTTTAGCCTATAAATAGTCATAAGGGAGATGGCTAAAAATTGCACCAAAAACCCTTAGAATTTTGAGAGAAGAGTGTGAGAAGAAATCCTTGTTGCATTTGGGAGATTCTGGAAGTTTTCAAGAACAAATTCTGAGCAAGAGATCTTCAAGAGGTAAGGGGAGCTAACTCAAACATGTTTTATAAAATGATATGGATGTGAATATGATTTGAGTTTCTTGATTTTGTTATGATCAAGTGTATGGAAATTTGGTTTGGTGGGATGTATGGTTTGATTCCAAGAAAATGATTTCTATTGGGGTTTTGCTATAATTTAGATCTATAAATTTTGTATGATCTTTATGATGAAAGATTGATGAATATACGTTGGATTGATGATGGATTTTCGGTCTAGCATGTTACTATACATGAATGTGATGTTTTTGATGGATTAGATTGTGAAATTGGATGAGAAACATGATAGTTTGAACCCACTCTTGATCAAATACGAAAATTGGGTGTTTTGGTTGGTTGATGAATTTTAGATGGATGAATTGATTTGGTTTGTGTGAATATCTTGACAAGATGGAAGTATGATGAGTTTTAATGGATTGAATGATGGGAATGATGATGGAAATTCGTTCTAACATGTTAGTATTTATGAATATGAAGTTTTGGATGATTTGGTTATTAAAAAGAGATGAAAAACATGGGAGTTTTACCTCACCTTTTTCCAAATCCGAAAATCATATTTCTTGAACAAGTAATGAGTTGAAATTGGATGAATGTGAATGCTTGTTATGAGATATTGGTTTAGAAATATTAAATTCTTGGATGATGGTTTTTGAGTAGTATGTTTTGAGGGAAGAAGAAATGATTTGGAGTATGAAATGAACCATAAATTGGATTGAACATTAGATCCTCATATGGATGTTATGGTATGAGTTGTTATGAGATTTTAAGATATCAAAAACCATGAAAATCATGTAAAATAGAGAAGTTTGTTCATGAATGTCTTTGTGTACGAAAATCTCTTGATTTTGATGGATGTTGAAGTGAGATTTATGATATGTATGAGTGGTTGGATATATGATCTATGCTTGGATGAAATGAGTGGTGGAAACTACTATTTTCCGTTTGTTTTTCTGAAATTGGGAAGTGAGATGTGCAAACTGTTTTGGGGTTAGATACAATACATTATAGATCTGTTTTGGTATATAAATCTTGGGGGAAAGGTCATTGTTGGGTGATGAATGGTTGGTTACAAGTGGTTAGAAAATTATGCAGAAAAATCTATTGTTATGTGTTTTAAAGAGTTAATTTTGCATGAACAAATGGTTGTATGAGGTGTATATGACTAGCTATGGCATTGGAGGTATATTATTGATTCAAGAGGAATATGATGTGATTTAAAATGGTGAATTATGATTTGAAAGTACGTATGTACAAAGTATGGTTATTGGACGTAATTCCATGATCCTCAAGGGAGGTTACATGGTGGTGCCCTGTAGTTGTTGTGATTTACCGTATGAATGGCCGGAGTTCCAGATGGGGTTTATCCTAACATTCTAATGATCATCCAAGCTCAAGTAGAGAGTGATGAGTCATGTGGTGAGAATAGCAGGAGGTCCTAGAATAGGCGCTTTCACTGTAGGCCTATATCTTTGTAAAGGGCTTACACTCGTGTGTGGTCGGGTGAAACCCCTCGGCAATGGCTTTGCAAAGCAGTAGGGCCACAACAAGTGCACAAACCCCTGGTACTCGACATTTCATACTAGTCCGGATGGTCAAATCACGTGGTCGGTCTTTGGTATCGATAAAATGCATTTGGTTATAGTTGGTATTGTTTATGGTCAAATCACGTGGTCGGTCTTTGGTATCGATAAAATGCATTTGGTTATAGTTGGTATTGTTTATGGTCAAATCACGTGGTCAGTCTTTGGTATCGATAAAATGCATTTGGTTATAGTTGGTATTGTTTATGGTCAAATCACATGGTCGGTCTTTGGTATCGATAAAATGCATTTGGTTATAGTTGGTAT
>CM050926.1:5004526-5277026 GCA_027742785.1 Vigna reflexopilosa | reverse complement strand
GCAATTACTCCTGCAAATCAAGATATAGCAACTTCAAATGCCATCAAAGTTTCTAGACAAGTTGACCCTGTTGGTATGCTTCATGCATTTTGTACACCGTCATGCCTCAATTATTCTAATTATATGCATTTATTGTTTTGTTATGCTTTTATGGTATTTTCTTGATACTACGTTCAAAATGTTTAGGGGAAAGAACTTTTGGAGTTTTGACAAAGCTCGATTTGATGGACAAAGGAACAAATGCTCTGGACGTAAGAATCTTGGTTTTTTAGTACGCTGTGTAAACTCGTTATATTGTATTGTTGATCTTGATATTATATTGTATTTAAGCTAGTGTACCAGCTTTCATATTCTTCATGATCTGACGATCCTTCATGCAGGGCTCTCCGGACTTGAAATAATAATAATACTATTATTATTATCATTGATTATTGAATATGAAAATACAATGCACCAGAAAAAAGGTAAGAGAAAAATAGGTGAGAGGTATTTATAATGGTAAGAGAGAGAAAAAGGTGAGAGAGTGGTAGTTATAATGATGTTATAATGGTGAGAGAGAAGATAAATAAGAGAGAGAGAAAGAAGTGTCAGAAATAGCAGAGGAGAGAGAAGAAAAAAATCGCCACGTAAGTGTGAAGTTAACGCCGTTGCAAGCTACTTAACGGAAGGGACCTATTGAAAGCAAAATCAATAACCTGGGGATCTAATTAAATCACTTTTAAAAGCGGGTATCAAACGGAAATTCAGCCCCCAACTTGGGGACTAAAAAGGTAATTAAGCCTTATTATTATTATTATTATTATTATTATTATTGTTATTATTATTGTTGTTATTATTGTTGTTGTTATTGTTGTTGTTGTTGTTGTTATTGTTGTTGTTGTTATTGTTGTTGTTGTTATTGTTGTTGTTGTTATTGTTGTTGTTGTTATTGTTGTTATTATTATTATCTTCGTTATTATCATCATCATCATCTAACAATAATATCCAATTATATATAATAATATCTTAAGATATCTTTTAATTTGTATATAACAATATCCAAAAATATCTTTTAGAATATCTAATATTATCTAATTAAATAATTTAAAACTACAATTATATATACAAAAGAAACTCACAACTAACATATTTATTTTTATAATAGATTTTATTATTTTTATTATTTAACAATAATATTTAAAACTACAAAAACCCTAAATACAATTATTTATTTATATATTATCACTACATATAAGTGTCAATTTATATTATATTTTATATATATAATATTATTATAACCAACCCAAAGCATATTGAAATCATAATTTCATGTTCTTAAATAAAACAATTATTATAAATATCACCTTTGCACATAAAATAAATAAGGTTTAATACCATTTTTGGTCCATATTTTTGTCAGCTTTATTCAATGTGAGACTCATTTTTTTCGAATGTTCAATGTAGTTCCTTATATCATAATTTATGTTCAATTTTGTCCTTTTGGCTAACGACGTTTAAATCGTTAACGATTAAATGTCCAGATGCCCAATCAGTGAATGACATGACAGTTAATGGCTGACGTGGATACTTAAAGGCAAAATGATGTGGATTTATGTTATTTGGAATTGATTTTCTGAAATTTAATGAAACCCATAGTGACGTTGGGGTTGGATTCGAGATTAGGGTTTTTACCTTTCTTCTGTGACCGTTTTCTTTTTGTCATTTCCAGGTTAAACAATCTTTTTTCCAATCTTCGTGGTTGATTAAGTATGTTTGCTTCCCAATCTTCGTCTTATTGCAATAACTGTGGGCATTAAAGTTGTCATTCCTCTCATGGATGTGATTCAAGGGGGGTAGGGATAATCCCTATTTGCAATTGTGGTTAGATGGCAGTAGTAAAAATGGCAAGAACTTCAAAGAATGCTGGAAGACAATTTTGGGGTTGTCATAACTACAAGGTAGTATGAATAAAAGCATTTTTAATTAAACCCTATTTTCGTAATTAACATTGTGTTTGAAGTGTTTGTTTTTTATTAATAACAGAGTGGATCTGCTAATGTGATTCTTGTAACTATTTCAAGTTGTGCAATGAAGAAAATGTTGATGAAAGGGATGTTATCATTAGAAGACAAAGGGGAAGATTTTTGATATGGAGAATTCAGTGAAAGCTTTGAAGAAAAGGATGCAATTATTAGTAGCAATCGTGTGTGTTCTTGGTGTAGTGAACATACTTATGTTTTGTGTGTGTTTAGGTTGATGTATTGTGTGTTTAATAACATAGTGGATTTGTTAATATGATGTCTTGCAACTATATCAAGTGGTGTAATGAAGAAAATGTCGATGAAAGGGATTTTATCATTGGGAGGCAAAGGAGGAAGATTTATGATATATGGAAAATTCAGTGAAAGCTTTGAAGAAAAAGATGCAATTATTAGTAGTAGTCGTTTGTGTTCTTAGTGTAGTGAACATACTAATGTTCTGTGTGTGTTTAGGTTGATGTATTGTGTGTGTGTTTGGGGATGTGTTGTCTATGTCTTTAGGTGGCCCTAATGTGGTTTAGTTTAGTGTTTTAGGGCAATGAAGTTGAGGTTATGTAATGTTAACGTTGGGCCACTGTCTTTTGTAATGAATGAAGAAATGAAATTTGTATTTAAGTCTAATTGTTCAATGTAGTCCCCATTTCAGTTAAATATGTGTGAATGTGGTCCTTATCATTATGACTAATGTGTGCATAAAATCATAACAGACACAAATAACACTACAACTAAGTATTTAAATTGAAAAAAATGTTCAACAAACCAAAAGTACATCAAAACAGATCCACTGGCTAATGGAAGCCATTCCCAAATGTTTACTAAATAAGTGTTGGTTTGTACAATACAAAAATACACCAAATCTGATTACAATGATACTCCTAACATTAGAAAGCACATGGTCTCCTAATTTGTAACTTCTAGGTTCTGATTGGCTGACTTGCTTGTTGTCTGTTTTCCTGTGTTGGTTAGGGTGGTGCTTTAGATGGTTGTGTGATTTCTTGAGGTGATTGTTTTGGTGCTTCTATTGGTGGTTGGGTCGGTGCTTCTGATGGCTATGGTAGGTCTGCTTGATCTTGAGGATGTAAGGGGAAATTATTTCTGTTATGCCCAATAATACGACAAATGCTACATTTTTTTGCGATGACCACCTTTGGTCATTTGGGTTTCATCTCTCCTTAGTTCCCATTGCTCCAACCTTTTTTTTCTTTGGTCTTTCATGTAATTTTCTCTTAAAGGGTGGGAGTACATCTGGGAAGGATGTTCTTTCCCATAAAAGGTGGCCATTGACTGGAAATATCACGGAGGCATATGTTTCATCATATGTGGACCGTCTGAACCAAATGGGTACATATTGTTCTGAATCTAAATTTAAGAACTTGATGGCTGCAATTGCATGGCAGCAAGGGATGCCACTAGTGAGCCATTTCCTGCAGGTACAATCTTGACTGTCGAGGTTGACTGCAAACTTGTTTTTAATGACTGCAAAATGCCTAACTTGAAACATTTTTTCTTCAGACCAACTTTTACAAGAAACAGAAGGAAAAAAGTTAAAAATTAACATAGCTATAAACAACACTTGTTAATAAATAGTGCAAAAGGAAATCCTTACTTAGGGATCCAATTATTTGATAAATTTGATTCTTTTGTAAATCTCTTTTTAATCTTGGGGCAGATAAGAAAGTCCATAGTAGACATCTTCATTCTGTTGGTTGCCCATCTTTTCATCAGGTAAAGTCTAATCTCTTCGAGCATGGTTATAATGGGCTTTCCTCTAACATCAACAATAACACTATTGAAAGCTTCACTTATGTTATTGGTAACGGTATCACATACTACTTGACTTGTTGATAAGCTGTCGTTGGAGCTATCAAATTAATACTACTTTTAAAGGCAACTTCAGTATTGCCAAGTAGTATTCAAGAAAATAGATAGGGCTAAAGTAACCCTGAGTCGTCTCCCAACGAACACGGAATTGCTTTCTAATATTTGACTCTTATGAATGTTATGCAATGCTTATGAATAAAAGTGAGAATGTTTAAAGAATGTTGTAGAACAAAGAAGAAACTTAAAAACAATTATGAAGAAACATGCTATTTCCACTACTTTTCCAAAATAGATTCATCATCGGTTATTCACAGATCATTGTTAAATTGATTATTGTTTAAGTTTCAAATTAATTAAAGTACATTCTTAATTAATTTGAGGGCAGTTATGCAGTTAATCAAAGTACATTCTCAATCAAATGCAAGACCTTTCTAGATTATTCACAATAAATTCAACCAAAGTACATTCTCAATCAATTTTATTGTGTTTAATCATGTCTATTCTTAAATCTCTTAACCAAATTAAAAGCTAATCAATCAATGTAAATTTTCAATTGATTATAGTTGAAATTATTACTACCAACCAAAGTACATTCTCAATTGATAGTAAAAACCATTTAATCATATGAAAGTTCCTAAATTCAATCAAAGTAGATTCTCAATTAAACCTAGAAACCCTAAAACTCATATAATTAATATGCATGTAGATTCAAACACATTATGATGCAAATTTTTTTGCTTTTAATATGGTAGAGAGATGAAAGACATAGAGAGAGAACAACTTAAATCAATAATCAAAATAAACAATTGCATTAATTCACTTAACCTCAGAATCCATAATGAAATTACAGCAGAATAGCCCTAAATGCTTAGCTCTCCATGAATGGAGTTGAATACATGATGAAATAAGAGAGAGAGGAGTGGTGAATGAATGAATGAAGATCCTTTGGGTCTCCTTATATAGGGCTTGATTGGGCTTGGACTTTGAATCTTCTGTTGGTAAAATCTTTTATCTTATATCTAATATCTTTCAAATATTCAACAGATTTAATCAGTTTTTTAGAATATTTGATAATATCTTTCCTAGATCAAAACGATTTGGCAAATATTATCTTTTGATATTTATTGATATAGTTAAATAAGATAATTATTTAACAATATCAAGTAAAATATCTTAAGATATATTTTCTCCAAAATATCTTTTAAAATATCTAACAGATTTAAACTTGTCCAAAATTACATTTTAACCCTTTTTATTTTATTTACACATAAGTCCAAAATTTTCCTCTAATTGCACTTTAGCCATCTCTTTCTTTTCAAAATTGCATAAGAGTCCTGAGTTGACCAGATTGGACCATCTTTGACCATTCAATTTCATGCTTTAAATGAATAAAATTTTAACTTCAGCTGCACAAATAAACATTAGAACATCCAAAATAATTTATGCAACTAAGAATCACATTTTAAGCATCTTTAATTCCCAAACCCAATAAATCCAATTGTCACAAATTCACTTTAAATCAATCATTTAAGCACAAAAATCTCATTAAAAATTTGAATTCTAAAACATAAATGTGGGCATAAATATGCACTCATCACTTGTAAATCTAAATCTAGACCAATTCCTTTTACAAGGATTAAGATAAATATTTATATCCATTGTACATGTCATGAATGTGTTGTTAAGGAACAAAGAATACCTCGGGGGAATAACTATGAGGTATTTGTAAGCCTCTACATTCACTTCTTTATATTTAACATTTCTCTTTCCCAACCTTGGGAATATGTACTTGTAGCAGCCTTCCACACGAGATTCTTCAAGGTTTCACCTGAAAACTTTTTCCTAAAGTTTGCATATAGGTGTTGCATGCAAAATTTGTGCTCTGCCCCATGTAAAAGTTAGAGATAGATTACAACAAACCCTGCATAAAGGGACCAAAGTGAACATTTTTAACCAATATCGGGACCAAAAATGATATCAAGAATACATTTAATATAAAGAACCAAAACATAAACATATAAGAAATACATATACCTTCTGTTGGTCAGACATAAAAGTGCATGAATCACATACTTTATTACCCCCAAGGTCTTCTATCAATAACTCCGAAAACCATGTCCAAGATTCTTTGTTCTCTACTTCCACAATTGCATATGCTAGAGGTAACATCTGGTCATTAGGATCTCTACTAATAGTTGTTGATAACTCCCCCTTATACTTTCCTTTCAAAAAACATCCATCCAAACCAATAAAGGGCCTACAAGAGACAAAGTTATCCTTGCAAGCTTTCAAACAAACATAAAACCTCTAAAATTTTGTTTCACCATTGTCATTATTCTCTCTAAAACATCTTAATAATTCATGTGGATAGTCATAAATTCTTGTGAACTGATTTTGAAATGAACCTTCAACTTTGCATGATGCTATTATTTTTGCCCTACGAGCTTTAGAAATGTCACATTGGTTTTCCATTTCCTTAAAGCTTTTTTCCGAATTTCATTTACCTTCATATTTGGATTTTCATGTAATGAAGTATCTAATGTCTCACTCAACCACTTAGCATTCATCATTTTAATGTTGAATGGCCTACTACAAGTATGCATATCCATTATTTTTCTAATTTGCCATGTTTTACATCCTTCAAAATAGCCACAATAAGCCGTCCATGGACAACTTTTTTGGGCACCTATGCATCTCACTCTTACCCTCCTTTTATCATTCTTAACAAACTTCAAATTCCTCCACGATGGACTACATAACTTCTAACAGCCTCCTTAAACTCATTTTTATCCCTAAAGATTGTTTCCACTTCCCATCTGTACTCTGACATACATTTTTGTTGGACAAATGTCTCAAATGGTCCACAACTTTGCCTTTCATCACTTACATCCTCACTTTCACTCTCTTCTGGAGTTGCCAAAAAATTAGACTCCCATTCATCATTAAACAACCCCTTGTCATTTGGTTTTCTGTGGGTATGTGCACTATGAGCTGTTTCTAAATCATTGTCTTCTTCATTTACATTAACTTCTACTGACACAGACTCTTCTATATTGTTATCAACATCTTCATCAATATGTACATCAACATCCACTGGTCCTTCATCCATTTGTCCTTCATCTAGTACTCGTTCACCAACTTCACCCTACACCTCCCCTTCATCATCATCCTCACTTGAAGTATAATCTTCAATGTGTACTTCTTCCTCCCCCACACCTACTAGTCATCCATATCCTGGACCTCTACTTCTTCCTCCGCTTCCAATTGCACTTCATCTGTATCCTGCACCTCCACTTGATCCAAACCCTGCACCTCCACTTCATCCAAACCTTGCACTTCCACTTCATCCAAACCCTACTCCTCCACTTCATCTTCATCCTCATCGTCACCTACATGGTTACCTTCTCCACTATCTAAACTTCCATGACAGAGCAAAATAACTTCTTCATTTTCAACCACCTCTACCTCATCCACACCGTGGACCACACACATATGAACTTCCCCAAAATACTTGGCCACGTTTATCATGTTCATCGCATCTCTGTCATCATACAACTTATGCAGAATATTTTCAATACGATAAAATAACTCACTCACTTGAATATACCCCAAATCCTTAACGACACCTAACACTTCGAAATAACTTTATTTGTTAGGGTCCACACTCCAATAAGTAATGTCCCAACCAATATATTGAAAAGGAATCTCCTTTACCAAGGTCCCACTATGGTGGACCACAACTTGAAACCTCTCATCAGACATCCCAAATGCAAGCCTACAAAATACCCTTTATGGGTGTGTGTCAATACCCAATTTCGTCCGGGTAATTAAACAAAAATATCTAGAGTTAAGACGAGGTAATAAAATAAAAAGAGGCAAAGATAAATTTCATATAAATTTATTTTTCTTTCAATATTTTTTTGTTTGGTTTTCTTTTCCTTTTTGGATTATGTTTGTCCTCTATTTTTAATTTGTCTCGTCTTTATTTATTTTCTCTCTTGTTTATATTTTATTTTATTTTATTTCATTTCATTTTATTTCATTTTATTTTATTTTATTTCATTTTATTTTATATTATTTTATTTTATTTTATTTTATTTCATTTCATTTTATTTTATTTCATTTCATTTTGTTTTATTTTATTTCATTTTGTTTTATTTTATTTTATTTTTATTTTCTCTCTTTTTCTGTTTATTTTTATATATTTTATATATTTTTTTTAATGTTTCCTTTTTAATTTTTTTTCTTATATTTCAAATTTAAGAAAAGGATTTACTTAAGTAATATATGCATTGCTGATACTTTTTTAAAAAAAAAGAAGAAAAAACAAAAGAGATCTTGAAGTCAACTCAGCTGCTCCTCCTGCAACACATAGCACCAGGCAATGCTTACCATCCTGCAGTACACAGTTATGCTTAAAACGTGTATATGCAGTGGCTACATGAAAAAGTCTTGGCTCCTTTTGCTAAAATACTTACGTAGAGTTGTAAACATTCATCAAATGGGGAATATTTTGAAAGTCTTGTTTGTCAACTGATATAATGAATACATGAGAAAAGGAAAAAGACAAACATGAAATCCTATAGAAAGCAAAGGGGAGGGACAATGATAGGGGATCTGGTTTTTACCAAGCTGCCTTAGAAAAGAGCAAAAACATCATTTTTCATGGACCATCATAGCAAAAAGAACATTCAGGACCATTATTCATATCCAACACTTCACTATCACGGAACATTAGAGACTCACCACTGATCATCACCATTGAGAGAGCGAGAGACCTCGGATCAGAGAAAAAAGAGAGAAACAATTGCCTTCAGCTTCATTGTGAACTTTAGTGCCCAGTCAACTTAACTTTCCGGTGTTTGCAAGATCATTTTGGCAACCAAAAGAGAAGTTCAATAGAACAAAGCAAATGGAACTAGAATCAAAAGGAAAAGCTTCTTGAAGCTGCGAAGGTAAGTTTTCGTATACCAAAACTCTTTGGTCATGCTCATCTATATGTTCATAGATATGCTTTCCTTATGCATGCTGAGAAATGAATGAAATGGTGTTTGGTCATTGTATATAGCTGTGTTTTCTTTCCTCTGTTAATCAAAACTGCACCCAAGATGTAGTTTCAACAAGATTCATCAGCTATAAATAACAATCACTAGTGCAAAAATGGGCTATAACGTCATGCGGTCAACGTCTCACCGCCCAATTCGCAACGTTAAAAATGACCGGTGGCAATGCCATAAATAAATTCAATCGCTCTACGTCAATTATTAAAACAGTTCGCCGCCTAATATTTGTTAACGTCAAACAAGGCCCATACTAACGTGATCTAAATTCTATTAACGTTAAACAAGGCCCAGATCGACGTAAAACAATGACCTCAGAATCACATAGCGTCAACTTAAGAAACATCTGACGTTCAATTTTAAATAAAAATATAACGAAGTATTGGTTTGCTTCTAGCAGTATTACTCCTACCCACATTTGACGTCAACCATTACAAATATTTGACGTTTTATATGACAACAAGTGAATCACTTCTTTATTCTTTTTTTCTTTTCTCTTTTATACCAAACAGAACGTCGCACACTTAATGTCCCGACGTTTAGACCAATATAAAACGTCGAACAAGACGGACCGACGTTATATTTTTTATTTTTCTTTTAAATCTACCCATAAAACGTTAGTTATATATTGGCATTGTCGTTTTATTATTTAGTTACTTTTTTTTTCTTTTTCTTTTAAACCAACCACAGAACATCGAATTCTTCTATGCATTGACGTTTTCTTTGTAAAAAATTTAGTTCTTATTTTTCTTTTAAACCAACCGATAAAACATCCTTACTTGTAACTTTAACGTTCCTATTTTGTGTTAACTTTTTCTTTGTTTTTCTATCCACTCTTTCAAGGTGACAAAAACGAGTAATTTCTTTATGGTTTGATTCTTTGTCATGTTGAAAAGCTTGAAGTAGTGATAAACAAACACAAAGAAGAGGTTACCATTCATTTAATTTCTTGTAACAATCTGTTAACTTTTTTATTTGTTTTTCTATAAACTCTTTCAAAATCATAGAGCAGAAAGTTAACAGATAATGAACCTACGATCTGTGAAAATGGCTTTATATGCCAGCCAGAAGCCAAAGGGTGATTCCACATTTTTTATGGGAAGAAGAATTTGAACAACAGAAATCTGGGGGAAAGAAAAATAGTAAGAAGATAAGTGCTTTTTCAAATATATAGAACCTTGGAGGGACAAAACTACTTTTATAACTTGAAGTTTCTTCATTGTATTATTCAGTTTTTAAGTATCTTGAAGTTGTTTTCTACAGAATCAGTGGATCTGATTTTCGGAGAAAACAACTCCAAGAAACTTTAAAAAATGAATTATTCAAAAACGATCAAACTCTGTAATTGTATAGAGTAAAGTATTATATTTATAACCACTCAAATGCCTTTCACGTGGAGGCCCCCTAAAGTTAGACGTTTTATTGAAATTTAAAAAGGAAAAAGAAAGAAAAAAGAATGACCTTTGCCTTCGGATAACGAATAATACGTCCGATGCCAAAGGAATTCGACGTTTATTGTTCGAAGTCTGAAGAAATTGATGTCAACCTCTTGCAATTTCCCATACATCATTTAAATCAACCCATATAACGTCATTTTATACTGGCTTCGACGTTTTATTATTGTGTTCCCTTTTTATTATGTTTTCTTTTTCTTTCAAAACAACTACTTAACGTCTAATTCTTCTATGCATTCGACGTCTAGTGAGTTTTCATTGTGTTTTGGTGTAGTTTTGCTCGTGTTTTTGGATAGCCTGGTACCACCTTCTTCCTTTGGTAGTTTCATCGTACGAAAAGCCTGCGTCTTTTGGATCTTTTATGGCATTTCAACCCAAAACTGAACCTGGGTCGTAGCCTAGACGTCATGCAAACTGCCAATGAAAAAGAATAGAACTAGGCAAGGATCCAGGTTCGGTTTTGGTTGAAATCCCATAAGAGATCAAAAGACGTAAGCTTTTCTTACGAGTAAACTAGTAAAGGAAGAAGGTATACACTACCAAAAGACACGAGCAAAACTGCACCAAAAAAGGCGAGGAGGAGGACGATGAAGTGTGCGTAACCACGAGTTCGCGATTTTTGGTTTAACAGGAAAAAAATAAATTAAGAAGATAAGTGCGTTTTCAAAATCTGTAGAACCCCTTGAACTGCTTTTATAACTTGAAGTTTCTTGATTGTATGATTCAATTTTTAAGTATCTTGAAGTTGTTTTCTACAGAATCAGTGGATCTGATTTCGGAGAAAATAACTCCAAGAAACTTTAAAAAATGAATCATTAAAAAACAATCAAACTGTGGAATTGTATATAGTTAAGCATAATATTTATAGAGTTAATATTAATGCTCACAACCACTCTGGTAACAACACAAAATTAATGCTCACACACACTCCAAAAGAAAAAAGACACTTTGGAAGTCTGGAGAAATTGACGTCAACCTCTTCGTTTCTAGCAGCAAACTGCATTTTCCCATATATCATTTAAGTAGACTGCCTTTTATTATTGAAGCCCATATCAGGCCCATATTAGGCCTTTCTCAACATTAATTATTTAATTTATAAAATTTCTTGTAAGAACTCCAAGGTTTCTTTAACAAATATTGGACGTTTTATTCGAAATCTTCAATCTTTATTTTATTATTCTTTTCTTTTTTCTTTTAAACCAACCACGTCATATTCTTTTATGAATCCGACGTTGTATTTGCCAGCAAGTTATTCTTTTTTTTTCTATAAATACAATTTCAGAGCCTTGGATAACCTCTACACCTCCATTTATAAAATTTCTCGTAACAACTCCTTCAATCTCTTCTTTGTGTTAACTTTTTTCTTTGAGTTTCTATTAGCTCCTTCAAGGTCACAAAAACGAGTCATTTCTTTGTGGTTTGATTCGTTGTTATTTTGAAAATCCTGAAGGAGTGATAGAAACTCAAAGAAGAGGTTAATATTTGGATTTTGCACCCTTTCTAAATGCTACAATTTCTTTGTGGTTTCGCACCCTTTCAACACTTTACAACTTCCTTTTATAAAACTTCTCCTATGAACTTCATTTGTTAATTTTTTTCTTTGTGTTTTCTATTATTTTCTTCAAGGACATAAAAGAAGTTTGAAGGAGTACAAAAAAGACAAAGAAAAAGGTTGATAGATTTTTCGAATATACAAAGGACGTCGAATATTTTAACAACCGACGTGTTATTAAAGGGAAAAGAAAAAAAGAAAAAGAAGGAGCGATTTGGCTTCTGGATGAATGTTCATATCTTACTATTACGTCGAGTGACTTTATAAATTGACGTATTATTTGTGTGTTAAAACAGAGAAAAAAAAGGAGCTATGGTATATTGTGCAATAACCGTTATCCCAGATTGAGTATACTGCATGCAATGTAATCATGTAACATTAAAATGGACATTTGCAATCATAAAAGTGATTTTATCAGATTTAATCAATTATAATCACCCTATGCACAGTTCTTTTCCAAAAAAGAATTTCATTAATATTCAAAAGATGATTACAACCACCAATACAAAAGATGGCTTAAGAAGCCATTGATTACAAAATTAAAATCAAGCAACGAACATCCATATTCTTCTCTTGCAGTTTATGATCCCTTCTGTTTGTTCACATCACCTTCCTTTCCATTTTGAGCGGTGATTTTTCAATCCTTAGAGTCTTTTGTCAATGACTATGTCAACTTTCACTTTACCAGAGCCCCAAGAATCTTGTATGCAGCACTTTCATTTTACCAGAGCCCCCAAAATCTTCTATTGCGGTCAGTTTTCAATTTACCTGAGCCCCAAGAATCTTTTTAGCGATTCTAACATTCCATATATTTTCACCGCATACCATTTAGCCCACTCATCTACTTCAGATTTTGTCAAATATGTTTTCTTTGCACTCCAATATTCATAATTGAGATAGAGTTGCTGATGACCAATCCATTTTTCAAAGAGAAATCCTTCTTTTCTGATCGACTTAAAAACAAATTTGAAAAAATCTAAAGAAGATGAGTGGGCTAAATTGTATGCGGTGAAAATATATGGAATGTCAGAATCACTAAAAAGATTCTTGGGGCTCAGATAAATTGAAACCTGACCGCAACAGAAGATTCTGGGGGCTCTGGTAAAATGAAAGTGCCGCATACAAGATTCTTGGGGCTCTGGTAAATTGAAAGTTGACACAGTCATTGACAAAAGACTCTAAGGATTGAAAAATCACTGATCAAAATGGAAAGAAACTCATCTCTGAATCTACTTCCCTATAGTTTGATGTTCATATTTTGGCTTCTGCAATTCTAGCTGATAATAATACGTCAGATAGCTTAAGCAATAGACGTACTATTGGTGGTTTTTATATTGAAACGTCCAAGTATTACAACTCTTCGTTTACTGTTGGATTAAAGAGGGAGTAACTCTTCATTTATTGTTGCATTAAAAATAAAAGGAAATAAAAAGGGAGAAACTCTTTTGCTTCTGGCTGACAAATAATACGTCATCCAAGTATTACAACTCTTCATTTATTGTTGGATTAAAGAGGGAGTAACTCTTCATTTATTGTTGCATAAAAAATAAAAGGAATTAAAAAGGGAGAAACACTTTGGCTTCTGGTTGAAACTCTTCGTTTATTGTTGAATTAAAAAGGGAGAAACTCTTTGTTTTTTGTTGGATTAAAAAGGGAGTAACTCTTCATTTATTGTTGCATTAAAAATAAAAGGAATTAAAAGGGGAGAAACTCTTTGGCTTCTGGCTAACAAACAATATGTCCATCCCTGTAGAATTTAATGTAGTCTTCGTGGTTTAAAAGAAAAAAGAAAAAAAAATTAAAAAGGGTAACTCTTTTTGCCTCTGGCTGACAATAATACGTCGATTGGCTTTAGAAAACAACATACTATTGGTGTATTAAAAGTAAAAAAGAAAGAATAAAAGAGTGGCACCCGAAACTATTTACTGCCAATGAAAGTTTGAACTTATATTGAAACTGTAACCTTCCCCTAAATCTCTAATCCTATTCTCAAATGACTTCTTCATCAAATACCCTTAGTAGGCAGATTAAGTCAACAATAAAAAATAGCCATTCACACTCATTGATTTAAAAGGGAAATATGATTTCATTGACATATTCATAATGATTACAACCAGATAGAAGCAAAATGATGTGACATATAATGCCGATAGCAAAACAAACAAAAAACAAATAATAAACCAAAACAGACATAGAACAAAAACACAAAACAGACTCCATACCAAAATTCTAAGCCTCTATTCTGATTTAGAAAATTTCCATGGAATCCTCCTTACTACACTCTTCTTCACTTGAATCTTCAGTTGGAGAATCATTGTTATTCTTTTTCTGATCCATAGCGTTTATCTTCTTTTCGATTCTATTGAGTTTTTCCAAAACCAATCTTTCAAAATTGCTTCCAGAACTTTGAAGCATATTCTCTTCATCCTTGAAGCACCATCCCTTTGTGGTCTTCACAAGGCCAAGCGAAGTCAAGGTGTTTCGATTTACCACATTTGAGCAGTCACAAGAGCATTTCTTTTCACCACTAACATTCACACCTTGAAGGGTCAGGATTTTGCTGATAAACACGACATATGGTGCATGTCGTGTATGCTTGATTCCTGCATCAATCATATGATCTTTTATTACTGCCACCCAATTGGTAGGAACATCATTCTTCATGGCATACAGTAGAAAAATATCTTCAGTTGTCATTCTGTCTTGTAGAAATCTAGCAGGTAAAATCACCCAAGCAAGAATGTGTGCTGTTATCTTTTCTTCTTTATTCAATCCCTCATGCAGATATAATCTTTCAATTGGATGTCTCCCAGGAAACCTTAACCAGTTACTGTACACCTCCTTTTTCTTCAGCCATCTGTTTATTTCTGAGTACCTTAAGTGAGAGAATAAACCTTCAGCTTTTAATCCTGCAACTTGAAACCAGACATCATTGTCAATGTGAACATTTACTCCTTTTACTCGAGAATGAAGGACACCACATATGTTTCTCATATTGTTGTAGAAGACCCGTACTAAGTCAGGGTACCAATCACCCTTCATCTGGACAAGTGTAGAGAGACCTTGAGTTTCAATCCATCCCTGGAAGTGAAATCCCTCTTTTTCAAATAAGTCGAGGTTCAGATATTTGTGAGGAACAATATGTTTAAACCTCGTCCACCTCAGCTCTGCTCATCATTGATCCACCCGAAGAGATCATCGTTTCTTGCAGCCTCAATAGCCTTTCCTCTGTCTCTTGAAGGATGTGATGAAGAAGCCATTTGAATTTGGACACCAGATGATTTTCCTCAATACAAGGGTTTAGTATATTTGTACTTACAGAACAATGAATTAGGATTTAGAAACAACGCAGTGTGCATAAGATTTTCAAATTCAGTATATATAAGGGTGGATCAATCAACGTCAAGTGGTACCAATATTTGATGTGGATGAAATCGTTTCAAATATATAGAATCAACGTAATATTGGTATTTTAAAATAAAAAAATAAAAGAATGGAGCGGTTGTTTATATTGAAAATAAATCTGTTAATTGAACTTATTTAGAAGTGAAGGGTTTCTTTTTCAAGAATGGCTGGTCTTTCAAAATGGTTTCTTTTCATCCAATGATCTCAATATTGGACATCAACTGTGTGAATAGATTCAAAATTTAAATTGTCTTTAAGTTCTTTCCCCGATAAGAAATCAGATAGCTATGAAATCTAACGGTAGAAAACAAATCGAAGACAATTTGAAAGAAAAATCATACATTGCAAAATGATGAAATGAAACAACATTTTTATAAATATATTTCAGTTCTCAAAATTGTTTCAGCATTAAACATATTGTGAACCATATTTCTTTTTCCTAAGCACTTCCCTTTCAGTAAGATGACTAAACCATTACTGTACTATAAAAAACATTTTGTTCACTTGAATTTCAAAGGCGACTTTCATATGAACTAGGTCTGAATGCGGCATTTCAAATTCAAGTCAGCAAATTGCAATTTGAAGAACAAAGATGTTTCAAAATCTAAGGAAAGAAAAGCGCTCAAACATGAATCCTAATATGTTCAATACGAAAACAGGAAGCAAGGAATTATGTGAAATGCAGGCTATATTTATATATGAACCGACGATAAAGAACATTACATGCTCACTTGAATGAACATCGAATTCCTCTAGACTTCGATGTTCAAACATCATTCAGTGAAAAAGTAAAAAATCTCTTTGGATACTGATAATAAATGCTTTTGACGAAAAATATGTCGAAGATCTATGAGTCTTTGACTTTAAAGTGAGAGTTTAAAATAAAAAAGAAAAAATAATAAAAAATGAGCTCTTGATAAAGATTAAAATGTCGCAGCCCCAAGGAATTCGTCGTAATTGGTGCTTTGGTCAAATCGTCGCCACCACTCCAATGCCCTTCACGTCGATGCCCGTAACGTCTATTCCCCCAGAGGCTTCGACGTTTAATCGATACAAAAATGAAACATAAAGGAAGTAACCGAAGAAATAAGTTAAACAAATTTTGATTTCATTTGAAGTTGTACAATTTGAAAACCTACCCTACATACCTTCCCTAACCAAATTCATGTTAAATGATGACAAGTGTTGTACTTCGATACAAACTGACTATTCTCGATATGATATGTCTCTTCTCGATCTTTAGCTTTGTTTGATGCATCTTAATTGTTAACTTGTATCAATCTTATGATACATATCCTTATCATAAAGTTCAATTAAAGTCTTTTATACAATCATACATATCTTTATCCTAAAATTAACACACACCTACCTATAGAAAGAGACATTGAAGACTTGATTTATGGTTTATCATATATATCTTAATCATAAAAGTTTTAAAAGGAGAGAGGAAATAAATATAAGGTTGGAAATGTTGTTGTTGAATCTAATAAAAAAAATTATTTACTGTGTACAATATGTTAACTTTTTTATATGAAAAAAAGTTAGTTCGGATGTTAAATAACATTTATTTCAAATAACTTGTAATAATATAGTAATATTCAATATGATTTTAATTATTCTGATGTATAACTACAACTAAATTCTCATAATTATTATTATTATTTTCCATATGAAAATAAAGTAATATTTAAAAGTAATAAAGTTTTTCTCTCTTTAAATTTCACCGACATATCTTCTTATATTTAATAATATGTAAATATTAGAAGATAAAATTCAATAAATTAATAATATAAAAAAATGTAAATCTTATCTTAAAATATAATGATAACGGGAGATTATGGGAGATTTTATTAATTAATAAGGAAAGAAGAAAACGTCGAAGAACGGTAGAATGCGACGTATACTTGGTCTTGTGTATAAAAATCACAATTAATTAGTATCAATATTCGAATCCCTCAATACGCGAAGTTAATTGTATAAAAATAATTTGTATTGAAGTTGTTTCAAACAGTTCGACGTTATATTTGATGATTAAAAAAAGAAATATTATCAAAAGGGCACCATATTTGGCTTCTGGTTGAAGACATGTTGAAGACCCGAACAAATTGACGTAATATTAATTTGTTATAGCGTCGAGCGAGATGTTAATCATGAGCATGGGGAAAACCCAGAGATGTTAACACTTATCAATTTCAAATTGTTTTAGCATTAAATGCTTCGAAATCTGAGGAAAAGAAGATGCAAAGGAAATATTATTATTATTCCTAATATGTTCAATAAGGAGGCAAGGGATTACGAAAAATGCAAGCTATATTTATAGATCAACCGATGACGTACATCGTGTAATGATTGCCTCTACCACCATCTTTTTCAACGTCGATGCCTAGTGGAATTCAATGTTCAAACATCAATCAGAGAAAAAGTAATAATTCTCGTTTGAACATCCCGCCCGCCAGAAGTTGTCTACCTTTCAATTATCGAGGTAAGATTAGGATGGATCGAAGTTAAAAAGTTTGATGTGCCCCATCTATATACATATAATTCCACTTTCAATTTTGCTTCGTTAATATAATCGATTCTATGTAATAAAGAATCGATTCAAAGCGTTATAAATTCAAATATGCAAATAAGCTTTTAATGATTATTTTTGGTGATATTAGTTACAACGTTGCTTGATATTCATCACATGTTTGTTAAAATACTAAGAAACAAAGAAATAATGCACGAGAAGGTCAAATTTGTTTTTCTCATAAGGTTAATCATAGTATTTTTTAAAGCTTAATCATTTATTGTAATTATTTATTATTAAATATTAAATTCATTCGATCCACATCAGTGGTATCAATATTGGACGTGGTCTCTCACAAATTCTTGGATCTGGAATTATTCAGAAGTGAAGGGATTCTATTTCGAGAATAGCTGGTTTTGCAAAATGGTATCTTTTGCATCAATTATTTGAATATTCGATGTCAAATGTTAAAATTTAAATTTTCTTGAAGTTGTTTCCCCCATAAGAAATCAGATAGCTTTGAAATCTAACGGTAGAAAACAAATCCAAGACAATTTAAAAAAAAGAATCATACATTTCCTAAGCACTTCCCTTTCACTAAGATAACTAAACCATAACTTTACTATAAAAAGCATTCTGTTGACTTGAATTTCAAAGGCCCCCTTCAAATGAACTGAGGCCTGAATGCGACACTTTCAAATTTAAGTCACCAAATTGCAATTTGAAGAACTAACATGTTTCGACATCTAAGGAAAGAAAAGCGCTCAGGAGATAAAAAAATATGAATCCTAATATGTTCAGTACGAAAACAGGACATATGACGTTACAAGAAAAGCACATCTATATTCATAGATGAAATGGTGTCGTCTAATTATTTTAGTTCTCAAAATTGTTTCAGCATTAAACATATTGTGAACCATATTTCTTTTTCCTTCCCATTTCCCTCTCATAAGATAACTTAACCATTTCTGTACTATAAAAAGCATTTTCTTGACTTCAATTTCAAAGTCCACCTTCATATGAATGTTAAACCCCTGGCAAGTGTACCAGATCGTATCAAGTAATAATAATTGGTAAACCCAATATCGTTCTTCCCAAAGGACTCTTAAGGCCTCATCTTTCGTGTAAACAAATCGTTTAAGACTTGAGTAAAGAAATTAATTTTAATTGTTTAAATGCAAAACAAAACTAAACATGCAAATGCAAGAATTCAATTGACGAAGAGAAACTATGAATGAATGAGGTTGTTGGGGTTTACAATTTCATCTTATCCACTCTCATATATCTACTCTTCTTATTTACTTTGCTTATTTATCATATTGCCATGCAAACTTTCTTGGTCTACCCTTAACCCAATCCCTTGGTGAAAAGAGCCTATTACTAATTACCGGCTTGCTATCCCTAGCCTCCCCTAGTAACTAATAATGCATAATGAGCAGAAGCAAAATACAATTGATCGTCCTACCCCTATCCCTAGGCGGTATTAACATAATCAAGGAATTCTCCCCAGTTCATGACATTACTGTAATAAAGACAAACAACATCTACCGAATGAGTTAAACGGTAAAAACATTAAATTCAGGTAAAGAACCCAACAATTGATAAATCAAGCATATGCAAGCATATAAAGTAAACAAGAATTTGGATATATGAGAGTTTCAAAAGATTACATTGTTCTCCAACAACAAAGGGTTTAGTTCATCATAATCATGATGAAACTAGATGAAATATAATGGAAAAATGGAAAAGCAAACCCTAGAATTGATAAAGTGGAGCCTAAGCATCCAAGAAATCTCCTCCAAAGGTGTAGAGCTGCTGTGGACTTGTTGTTTGCCAAAAGAATTACATCTGGATTCGTACTAGGGCTATATATAAGCCAAAAAGATAACAGAAAAGATCTCAGAATCCAAAATATAAAAACAGACAACTGCCCAAGTGCCTAAATTGGCCGCTCAGCGGTTTGCCTCAACACACGCCACCGCCCAAGCGCCTAAAATGACCGCTGAGCGGTTTGCCTCTTGTCGCTCTTGACGCTCAGCGTCACCGCCTAGGCGCCAGACAACAACTTTTTCTTGCACTAGGACGCTCAGCGGTGGAATTGATCGCTGAGCGGTTCACAGACTCTTCTTTTCTTCCTTTTTCTCCTTCATTCTTGAGTCTATGACCTTCCTACTTCATTTCCATCTTCAATTTTCATCAAAAACCCTGCAAAACAATGCAAAACAAGCATAATATCTCTAAAAACAACTTTTGACTCCCATGTAACACAACTTAAGAGTTTTACTTGATTCTAAGCTCATTTTAAGCTACGAAGGGTGTGTTTTAATATCAAATTTATGCATGAAAATAACGGTTTTGAGACCGTTATCAATGAACTGAGGCCTGAATGCGGCACTTTAAAATTGAAGTCAACAAATTGCAATTTAAAGAACAAATATGATACGAAATCCTAGAGAAGAGGACAATGACAAAGAGATAAAAAACATGAATTCTAATATGTTCAATACAGAAACAGGAAGCAAGGCATTATGTGAAATGCAAGCTATATTTATATATGAACCGATGACGTACATTGGATCATGAACATATGGTATGAACGTCGAATCACAGCCAAATTCGACGTTCAAACATCATTTAGTGAAAAAGTAAAAAATCTCTTTGGATAAATGTAAAAATTCTCTTAAAGTAAAAAATCTCTTTGGATACTCATAATAATGTAAAAAATCTCTAATTGACGAAACTACGTCGAATATCTATGAGGCTAGGATGTTAAAGTTCAAATATAAAATAATAAAGTAAAAATAATAAAAATCAGAGGATGCTCAAACATCATTCACACTGAAAAGGTAAAAAATCTCTTTTGGATACTGATAATAATTATGAGACCGGACGTTAAAGTTAGTATTAAAAAGAAATAAGAAAAAATAATAAAAAATTGAGCAACCCTTGGCATCAAATGATCTCTATATGCTACGTCAACTATAAAATCTACCATTGGAAAATTATGAAATTAAACAATTTTCTCATAAATATATTTTATATATGAAACACATTAAATGAAATACAAGCTATATTTATATATGAAATGATGAAGGACATTAAATCATGTAATTATGGTCAGCAACAGTCACTTGAATTAACATCGATTCCCAACCGCATTGACATTCAAACATTATTCAGTGAAATAGTAAAGAATCTCAAATATCTCATTGGATACTGATAAAATATCTTTGGATTTCTGATAAAATCTCTTTGCATACTGATAATAACTGCCTCTGACGAAAACTACGTCGAAGATCTAAGAGGTTTCGACGTTAAAGTGAGAATTTAAAAGAAAAAACAAAAATAATTAAAAATGGATTGACGTTCAAACATCATTCAGTGTTAAAGTAAAAAATCTCTTTGGATATGGTTAATAATTTGAAAAAATCACTTTGGATACTGATAATTGACGAAAACTACGTCACATATCTGTGGGACTACGACGTTAAAGTGAGTGCTTAAAAGAAAAATGAAAAAGTAATAAAAATTTGAGCGACCTTTGGCTTCTGGTAAAAGCAAACAATTAATGCTTCCAAACAATCCAAATCCCTTCACGTCGATGCCCGTCACGTCGTGTCCCCGGAAACTCTGACTTTTATTACTATTACAAATACAACATCAAATCGTTAATGGATTTCGACGATTATTCTTTGATTGAAAGAATACTTAAATATAAAGGGAGTAACCAAAGAAATAGGTTAACAAATTTGGATTTCATTAGAAGTTCTACTTTTTCAGAACCTATCCTACATAACTTCGGTAATCAAATTCTTGTTAACTTTTTTCCTTCCTTTTTCCTTCAATTCCTTTATTAAACGAGGAGATTTCTTTGTTAACCATGAAGGATTTATGGAAAACGAAAGGAAAATGTTAACACTTATGAATTTCAAGTAGACCTTTTGAAAACCTATCCCACATTCTCCATTGTTAACTTTTTTTCTTTTTAACTTCCTGTTTTTGGTTATAATGTATACCTTCATCTTTGTTTATATAGGACGTCGGTGATCCCAAAAAATGGACATCAATCTCCAGGAATTTCCATTGAATGCACTCAATATTCGACGTCAACTGTAGAATTTAAAATTTTTTGAAGTTGTTTCCACAACAGAAATCAGATAGCTCTGAATTCTAATGGTAGAAAACAACTCCAAGACCATTCGAATTTGACGTTCAAACAGTAAAAAAGTTAATAAATGTTGTTTGTTTCAGATAAGAACAAATTCACCCATAACATCCAAACCCTACAGTTTTGACGTCTATTGGATGGTTAAAAACTAAAAATAAAAGAAGAATAAAAAATGAACGACCTTTGGCTTTTTGTTGAAGAAGACATCCCATGGACTCAATATGCGACGTCAACTGTATAAATTTAATTTGTCTTGGAGTTGTTTCCACCATATGAAATCAAATAGCTCTGAATTTAATGGTAGAAGACAAACCCAAGACAATTTAAAAAACGATTCATACATTGTAGAATGTTGAAGTTGAACAACCTTTTTATATAATTATTTTAGATCCTAAAATTGTTTCAGCATTAAACATATTGTGAACCATATTTCTTTTTCCTAAGCACTTTCCTTTCAATAAGATATGTTAACCATTTTTGTAATATAAATAAAAACATTTTGTAAACTTGAACTTGAAAGGGCTCCTTCATATGCAATGACGATGAATGAACCACTTTCAAGTGAAAGTTATCAAATTGCAATATGAAGAACAGAAATGCCTAAAAATCTTAGGAAAAGAAAATCCAAAGGAAATAAAAAACATGAATCCTAATATGTTCAATATGGAAACAGGAGGCAAGGGATTATGTGAAATGCAAGCTATATTTATAGATGAACCGATAATGCTTAGTAACTGAATGCCACCACGTCCTATGAACATCGGGCCCTGCCGAGTTCGACATTCAAACATCAATCATAGAAAAAATAATATATGTTGTTTGATTAATAACAAATTGACATCGCCGCCCCCCAGAAATTGTGTACTTTTGAATTACCGAGGTGAGATTTGGAGGGATTGAAGTTAAAAACTGTGATGTGCCCCTATATATTTATATAATTCCACTTTCAATTTGTTACGTTAATATCATGGATTCAATAATAAAGAATCGATTCAAAGCGCTATAAATTATGAAATGCAAATGAACATTCATTTCAAATAACTTTTTATATGAAAAAAGTTAGTTCGGATCTTAAAAGAACATTCATTTCAAATAAATTTTAATAATATATAGTATTATTTAATATGATTTTATTTATTGTGATGTATATATATAGTATTATATAATATAAATTTACATAAATTAATAATATAAAAATATAAATAAAATGTAAATCTTATCTTAAAATATGATAATGGGAGGTTGTGAGAGGTTTTATAAAGGAAAAAAGGAAGAAGAAAACGTCGATAACCGTAGAAGGCCGAGCCAAATTCGACGTTCATTCATCAATTAGGAAAAAATTAATGATTCTCGTTTTGATTCATAAAAAAACAAATTGACTTCCCCCATCCCAAAGAAATTGTTTACTTTTCAGTCACCCGCGAAGAAGGTGAGATTAGGATGGATCGAAGTTAAAAAGTTTGATGTCCCCATCTATATACATATAATAACACTTTCAATTTTGCTTAAAATAGAAAGAATTATACAATGGCTTCTTCATCTTCACGGCGTGAAAAAAAGGCTGCACAAGTTGTAAGAAAAGATAGTCCAAATGCTTGAATAAGTGATGATGAAGCATGATACAAATTTGGATGATATAGAAAGGATCCTGATATTTTAACAACTTTTTTTAACAACTTTTTGACAACAAAACACGTGTCTTCGAGGTGGTCCCTCACAAGTTCTTGGATCTAGAATTATTCTGAAGTGAATGATTTCTTTTTCAAGATGGTTTCTTGTGCATCGTAGATCTCAATATTCGACGTCAAATGTGTAAATAGATTCAAAATTTAAATTCTCTTGAAGTTGTTTCCCAGATATAAGAAATCAGATAACTCTGAAATCTAAGGGAAGAAAACAAATCCAAGACAATTTAAAAGAAGAATCATACATTGCCAAATGATGAAATTAAACAAGTTTTTCATAAATATATTTTAGTTCTGAAAATTGTTTTAGCATTAAACATATTGTGAACCATATTTCTTTTTCCTCGCCATTTTCCTTCCAGTAAGATAACTTAACCATTTTTGTACTATAAAAAGCATTTTCTTGACTTGAATTTGAAAGGCGACCTTCATATGAACTGAGGCCTGAATGCGGCACTTTCAAATTCAAGTTAGCAAATTGTAATTTAAAGAACATATATGATAGAAATCTAAGAGAAGGACAATGACAAGGAGAAAAAAACATGAATCCTAATATGTTCAATACCGAAACAAAGCACATCTATATCCATAGATGAAACAGTGTGGTCTAATTATTTTAGTTCTCAAAATTGTTTCAGCATTAAACATATTGTGAACCATGTTTCTTTTTCCTCGCCATTTCCCTTCCCGTAAGATAACTTAACCATTTCTGTACTACATAAAGCATTCTATTGACTTCAATTTCAAGGCCACCTTCATATGAACTAAGGCCTGAATGTGGCACTTTAAAATTGAAGTGAGCAAATTGCAATTTAAAGAACAGATATGTCACGAAATCAAGAGGAAGACAATGAGAAGGAGATAAAAAACATGAATCCTAATATGTTCAATACGGAAACAGGAAGCATGGCATTTTGTGAAATGCAATCTATATTTATATATGAACCGATGACAGACATTAGATCGTGTAATTATGGTCAGTAACTTGAATGAACGTCAATTCCCATCCGATATGACGTTCAAACATCATTCAGTATTAAAGTAAAAAAATGTCAAAAATCTCTTTGGATAGTGATAATAATTGCTTCTTACAAAAACTACGTCTCATATCTTGAGTCTATGATGTTAAAGTGAGAGTTTAAAAGAAAAAAACAAAGAATAATAAAAATTGATCGATGTTCAAACATCTTTCAGTGGAAAAGTTCAAAATATCTTTGGATACTGATAATAATTGTTGAAAATCTCTTTCGATACTGATAATTGACGAAAACTACGTCAATGAACCATGGGACTAGGACGTTAAAGTGAGAGTTTAAAAGAAAAAAAAATAATAAAAGATGGATCGACGTTCAAACATCATTCAGTGAAAAAGCTAAAAATCTCTTTGGATACTGATAATAATTGTAAAAAATCTCTTTGGATACTCATAATTGACGAAAACTACGTCGCAGAACCCAAGTGGACTAGGGCTTTAATGTTAGTGTTTAAAAGAAAAAAGAAAAAATATTTGAGCGACCGAAGAAGATCAAAGTCCAGATGACTTAATGGAACAAGATTCAGACGGTTCAGACCCCAATCTCTAACACAATTAATGCTCCCAACCACTCCAATGCCCCTCACGTCGATGCCCTTAATGTCTATGCCTCCACAGGCTTCGACGTTTGATTGAAAGAAAAATAAAAGAAGAATAAAAAGTGCAAGACCTTTGGCTTCTAGTTGAAGAAGACATCACATGGACTCAATATGCGACGTGAACTACATAAGAAATGAAATAGCTCTGCATCTAATGGTAGAGAACAAACCCAAGACAATTTAAAAAACGATTCATTTAAAATGTAGAATGATGAAGTTCAACAACTTTTTTATATAATTATTTTAGATCCTAAAATTGTTTTAGCATTAAACATATTGTGAACCATATTTCTTTTCCTAAGCATTTCCCTTTCTGTAAGATATGTTAACCATTTCTGTAATATAAGTAAAAACATTTTGTAAAGTAATACATGTCGTTTAATTAATAACAAATTGACATCCCGTCCCCCGGAAATTGTGTACTTTTCAATTACCGAGGTGAGATTTGGAGGGATCGAAATTAAAAACTCTGATGTGCCCCTCTATATTTATATTATTCCACTTTCAATTTTGCTAAGTTAATATAATCGATTCTAAATAATAAAGAATCGATTCAAATCGTTATAAATTAAGAAATGTATTTAAATGATTATGACCTGGTGACATTAGTGACAACGTGGCTGGATATTGATCACACGTTTTTTTAAATATTATAAAGCATAGAAATAATGCACGAGAGAGTTCAAATTTGTTTTTCTAATAATGTTAATCATAGTATTTTTTTAATATCATATCATTTATATTAATAACTTATTATAACTATTAATAATATATTAATAATCTTTATAAGAATCAGAGTTCTAAACCAATGACCAAGAGATTCATCTCTCAAAAATGAAAATCCATATTATGATTTCCAAAGTGGCTACATATGTCAGTCTGTCTCGACCTTTAGTGTGAAACAAACAACACAACATTCATTTTAGGGTCAACCAGTCTCGACTGTTAGTCAAACTTAACCTACTTAATCTTCGACCCAACCCATTATGTCTTAATTTTCCCCAGATCGATTTGTCTTAACATGTAATCCACGATGAGTTTTGGACTTCGATAGACCCCGACTATTCTTGATACACGCTGTCTCTGCTCGATCTCTGGCTTGGTTTGATGCATCTTAGTTCTCTGTCTCAATCTTATTTTCTAAACTGACATATCTTAGTTTTTGTCCACAATAATGTATCCTAACCTTTAGTTTATCACTCAACTTAATTTTTATTTAAATTTAAAGTATTATTTTATTGTAATGAATAAACATTTTTTTAGTATAATCATACTTATCTTTATCCTAAAATTAACACATACCTAGAAAGATACATTGAAGACTTGATTTATGTTTTATCATACCCATCTTAATCATAAAACTTTTAAAAGGAGAGGAAGAAATATAAGGTGTGGGAATGTTGTTGAATCTAATAAAAAATTATATTTATTATATGAAAAAAGTTAATTTAGATGTTTTCACATAACTTATAAAATATAATAATATAATAATATTTATTATTATTTTAAGTATTGTGATGCATATCTATAACTCAATTCTCGATTTTTTTTCGGATTTTTCTCGATTTTATAATTTTTTTTTTCTAATCTTAGGTTACAATTCAATTTCTGGGAAACCGAATTCTGAGTTATATCTTTTTTATATCTTAGATTGTTTAGCTTATTTTGATGAAATTTAATAAACTTTATTATTTTTATAATAATTATTAAATTAATAATAAAAATAATAAAACTAAAAGTAATAATAAAATAATTTCCCGCAAACCGAATTCTCACCTTAAAAAGAAAAGTGTGCTACCTACGTAAATATAAAGCACAATATGCTATCTGCGTAATATTAAATGTTTTGATTTACTTTCTTATATAACATAGTATTATTTTAAATTTACGTAGATAGCACACTGTAGTTCATATTTACATGGATAGCACGGATTTATAAAAGATTAAAATTCGGTTTCTGGGAAAACCAGTTAAGACTTTAACCATTTTGAAAAATCGCTAAGAGCTTAAACGATTTTCTTTGAAAGCTTAAACGGTTTTCAAAAACCATTTAATATATTAAATTTTAACATATTTTAAAATTTTTCTTTCAAACTAAAATTAACAAATATATAATTTATTTTTAATATTATTTAATACGTTACACTATATTAAATAAAATTTTACATTATTATTATTATTATTATTATATTTTTTAATATTATTATATTTATTATATTAAAAACAAAAATTTTAAAAAAATGTTAAACGATTTTTTGAATTTGAATTTTCAAAATGAGTCTTTGCTTGGTTTGTTCGCGCCCTTTAAATATGTGATGATAACTAGCAATGAATCAAAATCACACTTGCTGAAAGCAAAACCCTAGGCTGCTTATCTTTGCTAAATGGCTGCATCCTCTTATAACCTCACCAAAATCTCGACATCGGTTGAGAGAAGTACTAGTCCTATAGGATGGATCAGTGACGATGGAGTTAGAGAAAGGTTCATCCATGGAAGAATCAAAATTGTTGTCACTCCAAAGTATCTTGATATGAGCTTATTTGAAAGAGAAGGGTTTATGTTTCCTGGTTGGTTGAAGTCTCAGGAACTATCGTCCTTGGTTCAACTAAAAGGATACTGGTATCCTGATCTTGTGAAAGTGTTCTACCACAACCTGAAATTGGTAAATGGTGATATTCACTCTAGAGTAAAAGGGGTTGACATTGTGATTGACAACGATACATGGCTGCATGCTATCGGTTTAAAAGCTGAGGGTGTATCATCTCATCTACTTAACTCGACAAAAACGTTGTTGAAGATGAGAAATGTCTACAAAGTGTGGCTAAGATATTCTGATGACAATACAAGGTTATCGGAATTCCTTGAAAAAGACCTCGCTCATGAAGGACTAAGGATGGAAGAAAGAATAATGGCTCATATACTTGCCTTTGTGATTCTACTTGCAAGAATCCCTAAACCAAATATGACAGCTGAAGATATCTACTTGTTGTATGCTCTTAAGAATGATATTCCAATGAATTGGGTGGATGTGCTAAAAGGACATATGACTGAAAGTGATATGAAAAAGTCTCTTCATCTACCCTATGCAGTATTAGTCAGCAGAATTCTTGAAAATCAAGGTGTGAACACTGATGGTGAAAGGAGGTTTCCATGCAACTGCAGAAATGAGATTAACCAAAATACTCTGATCTCATTTGGATTAACAAGGACTTTAAGAGGATGGTGATTTAAAGGAGAAGAAAATTTGTTATATCTTTATGGAAGCACCTCTGTCACAAGTGAGCAAAGAAAGATCGCATATTCTGACAGCAGCTGCATAGATCTTGCCACAAATCATCTTCATAACATTGTTGACAAGCTTAATCTGCTTGAGGTAAAAATTGATTGCATTATACATCACTGCAATGAAGAAGATATGTCTGAAGACGACTCTATGGATTCACATGAATAAGAATAGGGATCTAGTAGCCTCAGAAGTGTGATTGGAGTCTTGTTAGCTATCTGTCTTCTGTAGATGTTCTCATAAATTATTATTATAATTAAGTTTAATATGAAATTAAAATAATATTAAAGAAATAAATTTTTATTCTCTTTAAATTTCACCAACAAATCTTTTTATATTTTATTTCCATGTACTTATTACAAGATAAACTTACACACCTTGATATTATATTTTAAAATAATATTTTATTTCTCTTTAAAAATAAAACGTCGAATATCTTTAGTATTTGACGTCATACTAGAACACTAAAACGTCGAATATCATACAAATTCGACGTAAGCTTAACAGATCCCTGGTTAAAAATCCAAATTTCAGTACACTTAAAAAATCCAAATTTTAGTACACTGCTAACTCGATGTCTATAATGAATAACTCCAGGTCATGGCATCACGGGTACTCAACATTAGACGTCAAACTTTCTAAATAGATTCTGATTTTAAGTGGTTGATTGCGAGACTGATAATAGGGACCCCATGAACTCAAGACGCTCCTAAGAAACACCTTTGGTGAAAATGATCTTGAGAGCTTCTTCTTGAAGATTCAGGTTTTTGAATCTGTGGCATAAGTGGCTGAGGTAGAGAGAGAGAATCTTATGCCACATATTCAAATACCGGAAGCTTCTAGAAGAATCTCTCAAGTTCATCTTCAACAAAGGTGTATCTTACGTGCGTCTTAATTTCATCGTAGTCTCCATTATCAGTCTCGCAATCAACAACTACATTTTTCTCGTATACCCCAACCTCGATCCTGGTCGTCTGTCTATCTTCCATGCCGCCAACATCACTACCGAGAAGCTGGAACGCTTTGCCGTTCGGTCTCCACGTCTTCGTCCGCCACCACGCTCAGCCCCTCATGGACCAGGTCGAGCGTTTTGTCGAGGCAGTTGCCTTGGAGAATCCTTCCGTTGTGTCTGTTAAGACCCTGACAAGTGTACCAGATCGTATCAAGTAATAAAAATCGGTAATCCCAATATCGTTCTTCCCAGAGGACTCTTAAGGCCTCATCTTTTGTGTAAACAAATTGTTTAAGACTTGAGTAAAAGAAAATTAGTTTAAATGGTTTGAATACAAAACAGAAATAAACATGCAAATGCAGGAATTCAATTGACTAAGAGAAACTATGAATGAATGAGGTTGTTGGGGTTTACAATTTCATCTTATCCACCCTCATATATCTACTCTTCTTATTTACTTTGCTTATTTATCATATTGCCATGCAAACTTTCTTGGTCTACCCTTAACCCAATCCCTTGGTGAAAAGAGCCTATTACTAATTACCGGCTTGCTATCCCTAGCCTCCCCTAGTAATTAATAATGCATGATAAGCGGAAGCAAAATACAATTGATCGTCCTACCCCTATCCCTAGGCGGTATTAACATAATCAAGGAATTCTCCCCAGTTCATGACATTACTGTAATAAAGACAAACAACATCTACCGAATGAGTTAAACGGTAAAAACATTAAATTCAGGTAAAGAACCCAACAATTGATAAATCAAGCATATGCAAGCATATAAGTAAACAAGAATTTGGATATATGAGAGTTTCAAAAGATTACATTGTTCCCCAACAACAAAGGGTTTAGTTCACCATAATCATGATGAAACTAGATGAAATATAATGGAAGAATGGAAAAGCAAACCCTAGATTTGATAAAGTGGAGCCTAAGCATCCAAGAAATCTCCTTCAAAGGTGTAAAGTTGTTGTGGACGTTGTTCTCTGCCAAAAGAATTACATTTGGATTCGCACTAGGGCTATTTATAAGCCAAAAAGATAACAGAAAGATCTCAAAATCCAAAATATAAAAACAGACAACCGCCCAAGCGCCAAAATTGGCCGCTGAACAGTTTGCCTCACCACACGCCACCGCCCAGGCGCCTAAAATGACCGTTGAGCAGTTTGCCTTTTGTCGCTCTGGACGCTCATCGTCACCGCCTAGGCGCCAGATAGTACTTTTCCTCGAACTAGGACGCTCAGCGGTGGAACTTACACTGAGCGGTTCACAGACTCTTCTTTTCTTCCTTTTTCTCCTTCATTCTTAAGTTTATGACCTTCCTACTTCATTGCCATCTTCAATTTTCATCAAAAACCCTGCAAAACAATGCAAAACAAGCATAATATCTCTGAAAACAACTTTTGACTCTCATGTGACACAACTTAAGAGTTTTACTTAATTCTAAGCTCATTTTAAGCTACAAAGGGTGCGATTTAATATCAAATTTATGCATAAAAATAACGGTTTTGAGACCGTTATCAGTGTTGGACGGTGTAGGCTGTAGGGATGGCAAGGAATTTTCTGTAGTAGGCTTGATGAGTCATTATTTCTTGACTATATTTGGTTTATTGCACTTAAATAAATTAGGGAATTGTGTTTAATTGTCCATTATTTCCCCGTTTTTCCTAATTCTGCTTAATTTTGTCGAAAATTTGTACTTTCACTAATTTGAATTTTCTGAGCTGGTTAATTGCATTTTTGGTTGCAGGGAAATTTTGGGAAACATTATTTGGAGCATCAGGATGGTGGCGTGCACATTAAAGACTCAACATTTAGTCATTTCAATTTTAATTAAATTGTAATTTAGTTGTTTTGGAACTTTAATTAAGCTTTTGTGCATTGGGCCAAGGTTGACAAATTTTATGATGGGCCCAAACTTTGAGGGACACTTGGCAAAGACTTTAGGGTTTCTTTTAGAGGTGGACCCCACCATTTTAGTGACTCTCTCGGTATTTGGTGTGCCAAGACTGTCCACTCACTTCTAAGCACACTTTACACTTCATTTTCTAGGTTTTGTATGAACTCTCATGGAGAGCTTTGGTGTGCCACGGTTTTGGACCATTCAATGAACAAGGATGCATTTTTCTTCTTCTCTTGCTTGAATCATGTTTATTTTTACTTGGTTGAAGTGAGAACCATACTCATTTCCCTTCATTTCTTCGTGAAAGTTGAGAGCATGAGCTTGAAGGGTTGTTCTTGCATTTTTCATGGTGGTTCCTTGGTTTGAATGAAGGCTTGTTTTTCGTTTTTCTTTTAACTTGCTGCAGTATTTTCGGTTTCTTTATAGTTTTCTTGGATTGGATGATGAAAATGGAGTTGTTGTTAAGTTTGGTGGTGAAGAAAGCTTGAGTTGGTGTATGGGTGTTTGATGCTTGAACCATTTTCTTCTTGTGCTTTTGTTTGATGGTTGGAAGCAATCTTTTGAGCTGGAATATTGTGTTTATTAATGATGGTTGGACGATTTTGCAAAGGGTAGCTAGGGATTGCATTTTGTTTTCATTAAAAGTTTGAAGAAAAGTGAGTGTTGAAGTTGGATTTATGAAGGTAGACTTGGGTTTGTTGTTCTTGTGTTCATTTGCAATTTGAACTTTGGTTTCCTTGGTGCATTCACGTTCATGATAGATGAAGAAAAAGCTTTGGATGATTGTTGTGAAGTGAGAAAACCGAGAATAGCATTGGAAAGGAAGAGAGAAGGTGCATTTAAGTTTTTACCTCTTTTGGACAAGCACAATATGAAGCACATTTTCATAGAAAGAATGTTTCCATTTTGGTCTTTGTCTTTTCCTTGCATTGCTGCTGAGAATTGCACATGAGAATGGGCTGCTTTGTGTTTTTATTTGCTTTGACCTTGCTTATATGGCACAATGGTAGAAGAATTTAAGCACCTTTTTGACTTGTGGACTTTTTGAAGCTTTGTTTGGAACCAATTCATCTTATGGCTCGACAATTGTGTCTTGGTGTGTGGATTCCATTTTATTTTGCTGCATGGTAGGAGAGAGGGGACGGTTTTATGGTGTGTTTAAGGCACATGCTTATTGTCTTGGAGAATGGTGCACATGGGACAAGAAGTCAACACATTTTGTAGCTTATTGAAGGTGGAATTTGAAGTTTGACTTTGGTGCATTGGAACTCACGGCCAAGAGGTGTTGTTAGGCCATTTTCTTTTTTAATTTATTTTGTTGGGTGTATTTGGTCACATGGTATATGTAGGGAAAAAGCTGGCTTGTTTATTCCTTTGTTTTGAATTAATTTGCATAGTAGGATTAGTTGCTTTTTAGTTTCTCTAATTTAGTTTTGCATTTAATTTAATTTAACTTTGTTGGATATTTGCTTGTCACATTGTTGGGATCTAGTATTTTATTTTGTTTTAATGTTGTCTAATATGTTTGGTCTTGTTACTTCAATTGTCATGATAGCTTAAATTAACTGTGTTGGTCATTAGTGATATTGCATTGCTTCTTTGAGATTTCTAGACCGTATGTGTGATTGCCACTCTGACTTGGTTAATGTGAAATCTATTTTTGCACTTGCAATTGGGTATACGCTTAGTTACCCAATTGGTGTTTAGTCTTCGCTAAGTTGATGAAACTGCATGGTGCAAATTGGATTACATGTTAACACTGTGTTCACTTAGTTCACTTTTATGATAGCATGATTAGCCTTCGCTTAGTCGGTTAGCTGTGCTGGATTAGAGGCTAGAGTAGTTTATTCATGAGACCTCTGCACTTTAATTGTCATACTGCTGCACTGATTTTGCTCAATATTTGATCTGTTGTCTGCCTGCGATTAGGTATATGCTTAATTGCCTGATCGGTGTTTAATCTTCGGTTAGTTGATTAGACTGCATGGTGGATGACTGATTAGATTTGAGCATTGCATTCGCTTAGTTTGCATTTTTGAAGACCGAATTAGCCTTCGCTTAGTTGGATGATTCGTGTCGGATTTGGATTAGAGTATTGTGTACTTGTCGTTTATTTGTGATTGAAAGCATAGTAATTGAGTTAATGACCAACTGTTTTTATTCTGTATTCGATTCCGTTTTGCATTTCTGTTGTTACCTTTCTGTTTGCATCTGTGGTTTAATTTAATTCATCTGTATTCACAAACCTTTGACAACCCCCCCACTTCGTGTCTGACCTAATTCTCGAACCACATTTGGTCCCTTAGAGACGACCTAGGAGTCACTTCCTAGTTTATACTGCATTCTTTATGCACATTAAATTTGCATGGGGTGCGACACCCATTAAGGCCGATTTAGGGTTTTATTTGGGTGGTGCGATTCTGGGATTTCTGTTTGCAGGTTGTGCGAAGGAGCAAGCTTCCATGGTTGTGCGAGATTGATGACGGAGGTGCGGCGTCCATGGAATTTGGATGAGAACGAAGGCAGCGACGCTTTGGCGAAGAGGCTTACGTTGGAGGTTTAGCGGCGATTTGGGATTGTTCCGTGGAAGGTAGGTGTTGGCCTGATGCGATGGTGCGGCGACAAGGTGGTTGCAAGGTGATTGTTGGAGAAGATGATGATGACGTGTCAAGGTGGTCATGGCAGCATGTCATTGGCTGAAATGTTTTTTTTCCCTAAAATGTTTTTTCTTTTTTAATTTTATGTTCAAGTATGTGTTGGTGTAGCACTTGACTATTTAATTTCGCAATGTAAATGAGAACGAGGCTTTCAACACTTAATTTTAGGTTTAATTTCCAACTTTGCCCTTACTTAAACATTGGTTTTCACCCTGTATACTTCATTTTTTTAATTCAAGAATTAGAAAATTATAATTCAGTCAAAACGTCGAATTTCCTCATATCAAAAGAAGTCATGTAACATTTAGCGTGTGAATGATCAGGTATTATTATCTATTTGATTATTACATTACCGCAAATCCCAGGTATTATTACATATTTGATTAGATTTGCAAGTTTAAATTTTGCATAGTTATATATAAATATTGGTTTGGTTTGTGATGTGAGAAAAGTATGATGCATTGATCTGGAAAAGCATGAAAGAATGGGAAAGATAGGGCAGCTTATTTTTAGCCATTTCCGTTCAATGGGTTTGGAAAACAATGGAAGGGTTCAATGGGTTTGGAAAACCATGGAAGGGTTCAATGGTTTTCACTAGTGCAAAAACGCTGATTAACGTCGGTTATTTTGAGCTTTTAACGTCTATTCATCAACCAACGTCTAAACCGGTGATGTCAATGGGACGTCCGACATCCTAACCACAAACGTCTATAATGACGTCAGTTAGTGACCATGAACGACGTCAATAAACGTTGGTACTGGTTTGAATGGACGTCTAAAGGCACTAAATAGACGTCAGTTACTGCTTTAACCGACGTCTAAGAGCACATAAAGACTTCGAACATGATAAAGACCGACGTCTAAGAGCACATAAAGACTTCGAACATGACAAAGACCGACGTATAAGAGCACATATAGACGTCGATTTTTGCATTAACCGACGTCTAATACAGTAGTTGTGTTTTATTGCAGTTTTGTTCCCGTCTTTGGATACCCTAGCAGCACAATCTCCTTTTGCTAGTTTCCCCCCAAAAAAAGCTTGCGTCTTTTGAATTTCTTATGGTCCCTTCAACCCAAAACCGAACCTGGGTGGTTGCTTAGTTCCATTTTTCATCCGCAAGAGGGAAAAATCACGGTGAAACGAAAACTAGACAACGACCAAGGGTCGTTTTTGGGTTGAAACGATTAAAAGAAATTCAAAAGACGCCGCTATTTCTGGGAGGCAGCTAGCAAATGGAGAATGTGTTACTACGTTACCCCAAGAAAGGAACAAAACTGCACTAAAACACAACACAAAGAAAGAAAATTTCAATCAGTTGAACCAGAAGATATAATCGATGAAAGACTGACAAAGATTAAACAATAACAATGAAAACACGCACCTGGGATGCAATGCCGCAAGAAAGAAAAAGGAGAGGAGGAAGACAATGACGTTATCAGAAACAACAATGCAATGCCGCAAGAGATAAAAAGAAGAGGTACCGCAAGCGAGAAAAAGAAGAGGTGAAGCAAGAGAAAAAGGAGAAGAGGAAGACGCGATATCAAAAACTGAATGCCGCAAAGAGTTTGCGGGTTATTTAAAATGAAATGAAGCGTCGGTTGATCAGGAAACCGACGTCTATAGTCACATAGACGTCGGGTATCTAACTAATATGATGTTCAAGTTAACATTAAAACTGACTTTTTGAATACCCCTTAGACGTCGGTTTCGAGGGGATCCGACGTCTAGGAAGCTGAAACGATTGACGTTTGATTTCCTGTCAGGGATGTTAACGACAGTTGTGTTGGGACGTTGACGTCTATAATGTTGACATAATTACTTACAGGCAAATGGACGTCGGTGACCCTACTACCCGACGTCTGTGGCCCTTGAGTTTGGTGAACCTAATTAATTATAGGCACATAGACGTCGCTTCCCCACATCCCCGACGTCTAAATTGAAGATTTTTTGTCTTCCCGCCTTCCATTCAGGTTGTAGACGTCGCCTTCTGACAATGCGACGTCTAAGCATCTGGGAATTAGTTGAAGAGAATTAATTGCAGCCCCATAAACGTCGGCCCCCGTGAACACCGACGTCAATAGACTGTCTTCTCACCTACCTCAGACCATTAGACATTGGTTTGTGTCAGTGTGGACGTCTGCAGTGTAATAGACGTCGCCTTAGCCTAAAACCGACGTCTAGGTTACCAAGCTATTTACGATAATGCCACCGTCCACTCATATACGTCGGGTTACCAACAAACCGACGTCTATTGGGTGACATTAAACAGCGTTTTTGCACTAGTGTTTAAAAAAAAAATTAAAATTGTTCACCAGTTTCAAAATAAATTTACAAGATAAATTGACACACCTTGATATTCTATTTTAAAATAATATTTTATTTCTCTTTAAAAATAAAACGTCGAATATCTTTAACATTCGACGTAAGATTAAAAGTCCAGTACACTTGATGTTAGTAATGCCAGTGCATCGAGGGTACTCAACATTCGACGTCAACTTTTAAAAGCTTAATCATTTATACTAATTACTTATTATAACTATTAAAATTTTGAAAGTAGTTTATTTGATTTTGACCAAATAAAAGGTCTGAGTTTTTTTTGAATTTTTATCGTTGTCGACCTTTCAAAAACTGATCACTGGTTTAAAAGTGCAAATTTCAGTACACTGCTAACTTGAATCGATTAAGGAAGAAGTAAAAAGAAAAGGTTTCATGTATGATTTTAAAGAAAAGAGAGTGCCAAATTTTGAAATTGGCGGAAGAAAAAAATGTCAAAGCCCCATGGAATTTGACGTTCTATTAAGAACACCATTAATGCTCCCAACCACTTCAATTCCCTTCACGTCCCAGCCCCGCAGCCTTCAACGTTCTATGGGAGGGGTGAAAAGAAAAGAGGTACAAAAGTACGGTACTTTCTGATATTGGCGGCTAATTAAGAGAAAACGTCGATTTTCCTCATATTCGACGTTCTATTGGTGCTAATGTTTTAAGGGAAACCGTCAATTATTTGGGGTTGGACGTTATATTTAAATATAACATCATATTTTTAATGTATGCGACATGGAATTTATTTATTGAATTATAAACATAACACGGTCTCACTGTTTCTTCGCGCTTCCATTTCTGCTTGAACTTTCTTCTTCGCGGACGACTGCGATAAAGAAAGAAGGTTATTTTTAAGTTGTTTCAATGTCATTTGGTTCACATTTGTATGGTTGATCGATTGTTTTTCGTTTACCTTTATGCTATTTTTCGTACGTGGTTAGCGAACTTCATCATCTTCTCCAGTGACACCATTTCAAGTATGTTTTTTTTTCTTTCAATATCTCTTATCCATGATAGTTATTTATTTTTTGTTCTCTATGTCAACGTAAGTTAGTTTTATTTTTTTTCCGTAGATTCTTTTCTTTTAGAGTCCTAGAGTATGGATCGAAGCTGGATTCGTGAGCGTCGTATTAGTGAAGAGTATGACCGATGGGTTTCTGAGTTCTTACAATATGTTAAGGAACACGCAAAACCAGTGAACGAGGCATATTTTTGCCCTTGTGTTCGTTGTCTCAATCAAATCGTGAAGACTTGGACAACATTGATAACGGTCTCAAAACCGTTATTTTCATGCATAAAATTGATATTAAAACACACCCTTTGTAGCTTTAAAGGAGCTTAGAATCAAGTAAAACTCTTAAGTTGTGTTACATGAGAGTCAAAAGTTGTTTTTAGAGATATTATGCTTGTTTTGCAGGGTTTTTGATGAAAATGGAAGATGGCAATGAAGTAGGAAGGTCATAGACTCAAGAATGAAGGAGAAAAAGGAAGAAAAGAAGAGTCTGTGAACCGCTCAGCGAACAATTCCACCGCTGAGCGGCCTAGTGCAAGGAAAAGCTGCTGTCTGGTGCCCAGGCATTGACGTTAAGCGTCCAGAGCGACAAGAGGCAAACCGCTCAGCGGTCATTGTAGGTGCCTGGGCGGTGGCGTGTATTGAGGCAAACCGCTGAGCGGCCAATTTAGGCGCTTGGGCGGTTGTCTGTTTTTATATTTTGGATTCTGAGATCTTTTCTGTTATCTTTTTGGCTTATATATAGCCCTAGTACGAATCCAAATGTAATTCTTTTGGTAGAGAACAAAGTCCACAACAACTTTACACCTTTGGAGGAGATTTCTTGGATGCTTAGGCTCCACTTTATTAATTCTAGGGTTTGCTTTTTCCATTCTTCCATTCAATTCATCTAGTTTCACCATGATTATGGTGAACTAAACACTTAGTTTTTGGGGAACAATTTAATCTTTTGAAACTCTCATATATTGAAATTCTTGTTTACTTTATACGCTTGCATATGCTTGATTTATCAATTGTTGGGTTCTTTACCTTTGCTTAATGCTTCTACAGTTTAACTTATTCGGTAGATGTTGTTTGTCTTTATTGATATGGGGACATACGGTAATGTCATGAACTGGGGAGAATTCCTTGATTATGTTAATACCACCTAGGGATAGGGGTAGGATGATCAATTGTATTTTGCTTCCGCTCATTATGCATTATTAGTTACTAGGGGAGGCTAGGGATAGCAAGCCGGTAATTAGTAATAGGCTCTTTTCACCAAGGGATTGGGTTAAGGGTAGACCAAGAAAGTTTGCATGGCAATATGATAAATAAGCAAAGTAAATAAGAAGAGTAGATATATGAGGGTGGATAAGATGAAATTGTAAACCCCAACAACCTCATTCACTCATAGTTCTCTTCGTCAATTGAATTCCTGCATTTGCATGTTTATTTTTGTTTTGCATTTGAAACCATTAAAATTATTTTCTTTTCTCAAGTCTTAAACGATTAGTTTATACGAAAGATGAGGCCTTAAGAGTTTTTTTGGGAAGAACGATATTGGGTTTACCAATTATTATTACTTGATACGATCTGGTACACTTGCTAGGGGTTTAACAAGTTTTTGGCACCGTTGCCAAGGACTCTTGGTTTAACTTTTTCGAGTAGTGTAAATTGATTAACTTTGACTTGATTTTTATGTTTATTTTTGTTTTAATAAATTAGTTCTAGGATTTTGTGCCTAATGTTTACAGGATGCAGTATGTACAAGAATTTGGTTCTAAAGGCACTCAATTCTATCAAAATAATTTCAACTACTGGTGGGAACCTCACTCAAGCATGGATCAAAGTTGGAATGGAGAAGCAGGAGATCCACATCAACAATTACTATTAGGGCAACAAGTGTCTGCTTTAAAAGAGCAAATCAACAAAGTGGACGAGACATTGGAACGACTTATCCAAATTACTTTCTCCTTTACAGAAGAGAATGAAGCAAAGAATAAAAGATTGGAGATACAGATTCGTCAATCCAATGAAATATTGAATGCTAGGGTTAATACTGAGATTAACCCTAGGGAGGAATGTCAGGCCACTAGTTTTGAAAGTGATAATGTTGATGAAAAGATAGAAGAAACAGAAACAGAAAAGGTTGTTGAGGAGGAAAGGATAGAGAAAAATGAGAAAAAAAATAGAGAAAAAAGAGATAGAAACAGAAAGGTTGAGTGAGGGAGATAAAGATGATGATAAGGAAAAGGAAGTGGTTGAGAAAAAAGAAAAAAAGAGAAAAATTGTGAAAATAAATAAAAGATCATATGAAAAACCTCTTCCTCATTCAAAGAAGTATCATAGGAAGAAAATGAACTTCAAGTGTTGTATGGAGATCTTCAAGAAATTGGAGATTAAAGTTCCTATAATGGAGACATGGAAACAGGTGCTTGATGTTCTCAATTTTATGAAGAAATTCAGCAGGAAGAAGAAAAAGAAAAGAATATCAAGCAAGGGGGTTATCCACACCTACTGATGAGTGGTGATCATCCCAGTTGTTGTAATATATTAGTTTTATTTTATGTAAATTAGTTGGATATTTAAACAATTTCTGGTAGCATCTACTGAGGGATGCTAATTTTGATGTATCCACTGAATGATACAGGAAAGTACACCTACTGATAGGTGTTGGTAAGAAGCGCACTTACTAATAAGTGCTAAACAGGTTTGGGTCAGGCTCGTGACATTAAACAAGCGCTATTTGGGAGGCAACCCAGTTGATTATTTGTTTTTTTTTAACTCTGTCTTAAGGAAATTATATGTTTGCATGTGCATCTAAGAGGGGAAAGGCATGAAATTAAAAAAATTGAAGGTTAAAATCAGGTGCAAAAGGGTGGAATCACGCAAAAGTAAGCAAAGAAGAGAGGGATAAAATTACTGGCCACCGCTGAGCGGTGCATTTTATCGCTGAGCGGTGGCGGCGCAGACTTCGCTTGGGCTTTTGAAAGCTCAGCGTTTTTGGGGTTCTGCATTTTTTGAAAACTCTCTTTGAAGCTCGCCCAAGTGTTCTCTGTGAACCCTAGCACCCAATTTCACTTTCAAAGGTTTTCCAAAGGGATTTCCCCACTCTTTCTCATCACCCACTCACAAAAATCTTACTTTTCTATCATTGTCTTGTAAAAGTTTGGGGTTTTTGTTGAGGGATCGTACACTTAAGAGGCATTCATCACCAATTAAAAGGAAGTTAACAAGCATCTAGTTTCTCCATTCAAGTAAGTTGTTCAATTTCATTATTAAGGTTTCTAAATTTGATGAAGAACATGCGTAGGAACATGATAAATTAGGACTTTTGATTTCTATGCATGAGTTGATGAAATAGGAACTGTTTGAACCAATTGAACTGCATGACTTTGGGCTGGATTGATGAAATTAGTGATAGAATGGAGAATAGGGCGATTTTAAAAAGGTTTTTAAGAATCCCTAGTCACCACCGCTGAGAGGTCTCTTTTGACGCTGAGTGGTGGTGCAGCTTGAAGCAAACCGCTGAGCGGTCAACTATGGTGCCTGGGCGATTTGCTGCAGATTTTGTTGGATGCTTGATTTTTGATACAGGGACGCTGAGGGCCCCTGTTTTCTCTCAGTGTTGGAATGTGATTGGTTTGGAATTTAATTGATGATATACTAACCTCTAACGATGAACTTCTGCGGTATTTTGAACTTTATGCAGGAATGTCTTCATCATCAAGAAGGGTGAAAACTCTTGGTAACAAAAGGAAGGAACCTGAGAGGCCAAGAAGATTTTATTCGCCTAGGTTCCTCTCCAGGAAACATGAGGAACATTTTGTGACTGTGCAGGAGAGGAGATTATTAATGGAGAGGAAGGCCACTTTTATCCCAAATTTGGCTCCTGAATTTGGAGCAGAAATCATGAGGAGAGATTGGGAGAGGTTGGCTACATATCCTGCACCTGCTAGCATTGAATTAGTAAAGGAATTTTATACTAATGCTTTACCTAGATGCTGGGAGATATATGAGCTATGTGAGGGGACAGATCATCAGGTATGACTTTGACACCATTAACAGCTTTTTGGGCACTCAATGGCCAGGTGAACAATGCCAGTATGCAGCACTTATTGGGGGGTTCATAGATATAGCAGATATTGAGAGGGTTATGTGACTCCCTAGAAGGCATTTTCAGAACAACCCTAATGGATTGGCCGTCAACATAAAAAGAGTAGATTTGACGCCTTTGGCAAAATACTGGATGGCATTCACTCATGCCAACATTCAGCCGTGCTCACATGTTTTCGACATCACCATGCATCAGTTCATCTTCATTTATTGCATGCTGAGGCAGTTGGATGTAAACATCGGGAAAGTCATTGCTGACGAGATTCAGAGCTGCGCTACTACTGTGAGTAGCAGGACACCGTTAGGACATCTGTCCCTGATCACTTGTTTGTGTCAGCAGGCTGGGGTGGACATTGCAGTTCCACCATATGAGAGGCCCAGGAAGGCCATAAATGCTGCTTATTATCAACAATACTGTGAGGAAGAGGAGGCAGCTGGAGCACCTAGAAGACGTCCTAGGAGAGCAGCAGCACAGTAGGAGCATATACCTACAGATACACCGGCACATCATGCCGAGCCATTCTAGGTGAGGGACATGTATATGTCCATGATAGAAGCTAGGATGGAGGCTCTTCGCAGAGGATAGATAGCCACTGCTGAGATGATAATAGGGTTGTATCAGCAACCACCAGCGCACATGTGGACTATGGATGAGTTCCATGAAGCTATGGCTTGGCCTCAGGAGCAAGCACAGGGCAACAGGGCTAGAGCAGCTGAAACACCAGATATGGATGATGATAATGAAGAGAATTTTGAAGATGCTGATGATGGAGACCATAAGGACTCAGATGAGGACTTGCATTGAGGGCATCTACTGATGGATGCCAGTACTTAGACAAGGATTTTTCTTTTTCTTTTTCTTTGAATTTGTAGGATAGGTTGAACTTTTATTTTGTGTCTATGCTTGGCTTGTACAATGGTTCTGATGGTAGTATTAAAAATGCATGACAAGTATTTGATAATGATTGAATGTGGTTGACTGAGAATGTATGTGTGTTGATATCCAGTTGAATGGTTCACTAACTATATGAATAGATGTGTTGTGGTTTATGATTGTGATTGTGATGCTAAGCAAGATAAATGAATGATGTGTGAGAAAGCATGTTATGTGAGGTCTTGAGCTCCAGAGTTTTTACTGATATATGTATTGTTCATAGGGAATCGTGAATGATATTGCCTTAGTCTTGATAATTGATTGACTTGCATGCTTATGTTATATGATCAAGGCCATGTTTGGAAGCCCTTATCCAGCCAAAATGTCACCCAAAAAAAGTTTAAAATTTTATACCCTTTTTGAACCTTGGCCTTAAACAGGATGAGAACCCTTGATTTGAAATTATTTATCTTAAGTAGGGTTGAGAATAATCATTTGAAATTATTTATCTTGAGTAGGGTTGAGAATAATCTTATGTGATGAAAAGGTTCAAGTTTGGGGTTGTATTGCGAAAATTGAATGGCAAAAGAAGAGCATTGAGTTCAAGTATTGAAAAGAAAAATGCATGAGTAAAGAAGAAAAGGAAAAAGTAAAAGCATGAAAAAGGAACTGAATGAAAAATTGATAAAAAGGGAAGAAGTTGGGAATAAAGGAGTTTGGTGATAGAGAGAGTTTAAACTTGAACCTTTTCAATGATGAAATAGCTCTCTTAACTCAAGGATTTTGCAATCTAGAAAAACCAAATTTTGTTGATAGCCTAGCCTCATTACAAGCCTTGGAAAAGTCCTTGTGATGGTATTTGCATGTAAGGATTTTTATTGTATTAGATACCCTACAATATTGTTTTATGTGGCATGTGAATAGTAAAGAGTGGAGTGATTCCTTAAACACTTAAGTGATCGAGTGAAACACTTGCTTGGTAAGAATTGTTGAAATCTGTTTTTACATCTATGCTTAGTGGATTGATCATTCATGAATAAAACATCTGTTGGGAAATATTGAAGTAGGTGAACTAGATTGGATTGAAAGCATGCTTGCATTTTGGTAGGATTCCATTGAAAATCTGAATTGGAAAATAACTTGTCATGAAGAAAAGGATTTTGAAAAGTGTAGAACTATTGATGAAAAATTGGAAGGCCAAGTTTTGTTTTGTTTTGCTTGAGGACAAGCAAAGTTTTAAGTTTGGGGTTGTGATAACGGTCTCAAAACCATTATTTTCATGCATAAAATTGATATTAAAACACACCCTTTGTAGCTTAAAATGAGCTTAGAATCAAGTAAAACTCTTAAGTTGTGTTACATGAGAGTCAAAAGTTGTTTTTAGAGATATTATGCTTGTTTTGCAGGGTTTTTGATGAAAATGGAAGATGGCAATGAAGTAGGAAGGTCACAAACTCAAGAATGAAGGAGAAAAAGGAAGAAAAGAAGAGTCTGTGAACTGCTCAGTGGTCAATTCCACCGCTGAGTGTCCTAGTGCAAGGAAAAGTTGTTGTCTGGCACCCAGGCGATGATGCTGAGCATCCAGAGCGACAAGAGGCAAACCGCTCAGCGGTCATTTTAGGCGCCTGGGCGGTGGCGTGTAATTAGGCAAACCGCTGAGCGGCCAATTTAGGCGCCTGGGCGGTTGTCTATTTTTATATTTTGGATTCTGAGATCTTTTATGTTATCTCTTTGGCTTATATATAGCCCTAGTACGAATCCAAATGTAATTCTTTTGGCAGAGAACAAAGTCCACAACAGTTTTACACCTCTGGAGGAGATTTCTTGGATGCTTAGGCTCCACTTTATAAATTCTAGGATTTGCTTTTTCCATTCTTCCATTCAATTCATCTAGTTTCACCATGATTATGGTGAACTAAACCCTTAGTTGTTGGGGAACAATGTAATCTTTTGAAACTCTCATATATTGAAATTCTTGTTTACTTTATATGCTTGCATATGCTTGATTTATCGATTGTTGGGTTCTTTACCTTTGCTTAATGCTTCTACAGTTTAACTCATTCATAGATATTGTTTGTCTTTATTGATATGAGGACGTACGATAATGTCATGAACTGGGGAGAATTCCTTGATTATGTTAATACCACCTAGGGATAGGGGTAGGACGATCGATTGTATTTTGCTTCCGTTTATCATGCATTATTAATTACTAGGGGTAGGGGAGGCTAGGGATAGCAAACTGGTAATTAGTAATAGGCTCTTTTCACCAAGGGATTGGGTTAAGGGTAGACCAAGAAAGTTTGCATGGCAATATGATAAATAAGCAAAGTAAATAAGAAGAGTAGATATATGAGGGTGGATAAGATGAAATTGTAAACCCCAACAACCTCATTCACTCATAGTTCTCTTCGTCAATTGAATTCCTGCATTTGCATATTTATTTTTGTTTTGCATTTGAAACCATTAAAATTATTTTCTTTTCTCAAGTCTTAAACGATTAGTTTACACGAAAGATGAGGCCTTAAGAGTCCTTTGGGAAGAACGATATTGGGTTTACCAATTATTATTACTTGATACGATCTGGTACACTTGCCAAGGGTTTAACAAACATTCGTGATCATCTGTTCATCTATGGAATAATGAGAAGTTATACAGTTTGGACTTGGCATGTGGAAGTATTATATAAGCCAACAACTTTAAGAGGTTTAGATTATGTCGAAGAATCGATGAGTGATCATTTAGACGAAATGGTACGTGACGTTGGAGAAGAAAATTTTGGAAGAAATCATTTATACGATAGTCTTAAGAACGATTCAGAGCAAGAATTGTATCAAGGATGCATCAATTTTACAAGGTTATCGGCTACTTTGAAATTGTTTTGTTTGAAAGCAAGAAATGGATGGACTGATAAAAGTTTCACGGAATTGTTGGAGTTACTGATGGACATGCTTCCAGAAAATAACACGTTACCTATACGTAATTACGACGCGAAGAAAATTCTATGTCCAATGGGTTTGGAATATAAAAAGATACATGCATGGCCCAATGACTGTGTATTGTATAGAGATCAGTATGCTTCAATGAAGGTGTGTCCGACGTGTGGTTCTTCACGATTTAAGAAGAAACTTTATGGAAATAACGATGAATAGAATGAAGGTCCACCGACTAAGGTCGTGTGGTATTTACCTATAGTATCGAGGTTGAAACGATTATTTTTTGTTAAAGAAGATGCAAAGAATCTTATGTGGCACGTTGATGGAAGAAAATGCAATAATCTTCTTTGACACCCAACTGATTCCCCACAATGGCCAGTTATTTTGATGATATACAATCTATCTCCTATGTTGTGCATGAAGAGAAAATACATGATGTTGTCGATGATGATATCGGGTCCTAGACAACCTGGAAATGACATTGATGTTTATCTAAAACCCTTAATTGACGATTTAAAAATGTTGTGGGAAAAAGGGCGTCGAGGTCTTCGATTCATATTCAGAAGAAAACTTTCGTTTGCGTGCAATGTTGTTTTGCACCATAAATGATTTCCCAGCCTATGGGAACTTGAGCGATTACAGTGTTAAAGGTCATTTTGCATGTCCGATTTGTGAAGAAAATACTAGTTATCTTCATCTAAAGCATGGGTAGAAAACTGTGTACACAAGACACCGAAGATTCCTTCCTCGAAATCACCCTTAGATTGAAGAAAGCGTTTAATGGAAGTCTTGAAGATGATGTAGTGAGCAGACCACGTAATAGGGAAGAAGTATACAACCAGGTGAAGAACATTGATGTTGTCTTCGGAAAACGAAAAAAAAAACGACCCTTGAGAAAAACATTTGGAAAAAGCGATCAATATTCTTTAATCTTCCATATTGGTGTAAACTTGATGTGCGGCATTGCATAAACGTGATGTATGTTGAAAAAAATGTATGTGATAATGTTTTTGGGACTTTACTAAACGTTAAAGGAAAAACAAAAGATGGAGTGAAAGCACGACAATACTTGTTGACATGGGAATCCGTTTTGAGTTACATCCGCAGTCCATAGGAAGACGCACCTATCTTCTTCCAGCTTGTCATACTCTTTCAAAAAAAAAAACAATTTTTTTGTCAATGTTTACATGGTTTGAAGGTTCCACAAGGTTATTCGTCGAATACTAGTAGCCTTGTTTCTATGAAAGATTTAAAGTTAGTTGGTTTAAAGTCCCACGATTGTCATGTCTTAATGCAACAACTTTTACCAGTAGCTATTCGAGCCATATTACCTGTCTCTGTGAGAGGTATTCTCACATGTTTGAGTTTGTTTTTCAATGCCATTTGCAAGAAAGTTGTTGATCCTTGACAGTTAGATGATTTGTAAAATGAGGCCATCAGACTTTTGTGCCAATTGGAAATGTATTTCCCACCCTCATTTTTTGATATCATGGTTCATTTGATTGTCCATCTAGTGAGAGAAATTCGAATATGTGGGCCGGTTTCTTGAGGTGGATGTACCCGGTTGAAAGATACATGAAGATCTTAAAGGGTTATGTTAAGAATCAATTGAGACCGGAGGCTTCGATTATAGAGCGCTACATTGCAGAGGAAGCCATTGAATTTTGCTCAAGTTATATGCCAAGTTGTGAACCAATAGGACTTCCAAACAAAACAGTACATTAACACAGACGTGAAGGAAAGGGAGTTCGAGGAGTAAGGATTGAAAGTGTTGGTGGAAAAGAAATTAATCAAGCTCATTTGCACATTTTAAACAACACAGAGAATATTATTCCTTACATTTCACAACACAATGATGAAATTAAGTCAGCACATCCACATATGAGTGAAAAGTGGACACTTAATGAACATAACAAATCCTTTTTAGCTTGGTTTAAGAAAAAGATTTATGCCACTTCGAATGTTTATGAAAATCTATTGAGACTAGCTCGTGGACCTAACACTGATGTGATCACTTTCGGTGGCTATTACATAAACAATTACTTGTTTTATTCAAAGGAGGAAGATGATAAAAGTAGAGTTCAAAATAATGGAGTTACCCTACAAGTTGAGGCTGTACACTTTTCTAGTTCCAAGGATAAGAATCCAATTACAACATCAATCAATTATTTTGGAATAATACAGGAAATTTGGGAAATTGATTATGTCACTTTTAGAGTTCCAGTTTTCAAGTGTAAATGGGTTGATAGTAAATCCAGTGTCATCACAAAAGACCTCGAATTCACTTTGGTGGATCTTAACAAAATGAGTTACACGGATGAACCATTTATTATGGCTAGTCAAGCAAGACAAATATTCTACGTCACTGACCTAGTGAATCATAAATGGTCAGTGGTATTGGAAGGCAGAGCCATGCATACATCTGATGATGAAGAAGACTCTCTAGATATACTTGAGACAAGCTCCTTCTCATCGAGAACCATTGAAAATAAGGTTGATGATGTAACCGATGAAATACATGCAACTCGATGTGATCACAACGAAGGCATGTGGGAGAAATAGGTAAGTATTACATTCATTTTAATCAATTCATTATGATATCAATATATTAACTTATGTTTCTAATGTTTCAAATTTTTCAAATTTGTTTAGAGTTCTGACTAGGACCAGAGGGCAACAAATTGAGATTATATATCCCAAGGTTGGAATTCGTTGATCTTTAACCATTAATTTTCGTAGTCAATTTTAAACCATTACATTTGACTAGGTTCTTTCACATGTTTAGTGTAATAAGCAGATTGATTCCTGGGCATGTGGCTACTACATCATGTCATGGATGAAGACAATCATCCGAGCAGGAATTAGAGGAGATTGGACTGAGGTAGAAATTTACATTTGAAAATCTTTAAAATATCAATAAACTTTTGACATTAAAAGAAATATAATTGCAAAGTTTCCTTCCTTGATTTTGCAGGAATTCAACACTACTTCTGCATTGCCCAATGCACTAATAAAGACGATAAGAGAGGCATGGGCAGGATATTTGAATAAAAATTTTAAATACCTATAGTTTTAGGTTTTTCCTTTCATGATAGTATCATTTGCTTACTTGTGCAGCTTTTTAACTGTGAATACATGTATACTGTGAATAGATTATTGAGAATAGATGAATACTGAGAATAGATGAATAATGTGAATAGATGAATGGAAAAATGGGTTCTTTTAAGTTTTGATGATAACATTAACGTCTTTTACTTTTACAATTTAATTGGAATTGATGATAGCATGGTTTAGATTAACTAATTTTGTGCATTTAGGAATTGGAAAATTGGTTTCTGTATTTCAGGTTTGGTTAAATGAGCTAAAATGAACGAAATTTAATAAAAAAACACTGAAGGTAACGTCAATTTATAAACTATATATATATATATATATATATATATATATATATATATATCTTAACGTCCATCATGGTGACGAGTGACGTTGATATAATGCAGTGGATAACGATAACAATAAAACACTGGGCGAGGATCTCTACGGCTCAACGATATTAACATTGACTGTAAAGATGTTCGACATCGACCTTACATCAATCACCTTAAAACAGACGTCAAATAGTCCTTTAAATATAAATATTTATTAAAAAATTAACGTCAAATTTTCTCTTCGACGTGAATATTACGTCATCATTCTTCAACGCCGACGTTAATGTTACGTCAGTTTCCTCGACGATATGACGAAAAATCATTCTTTAAAAATAAATATTTATTCAAATATTTGGACGTCAAGTTCTATTCTATAGGACGTACTTTAACATAGACGAGCATAAAAGACGTTAACTTTACGTCATTTACCTTTGTGTGCGACGTAAACCAGTTCAATTAACGTCACCCGAGAATATTCGACGTTAATTTACGTCACTAGTTATAACGTCGGTAGCAGTTGCGTCATTAAAGGCCAAAATTAAACGACGTAATAGCGCATTTATGCACTAGTGAATAGAAAATAGGTATATATTCCCCCAACATAAAGACTTCAATATCCATTTATTTGCACCCAAAAAACACGTAAATAAAAGCAAACAGCAGAAGCAAATGCAGTTCTCATATCAAAATAGGAAACAAAGGTAGTTCTTTTTTCCTCTCTAGTGGACCATACGATGTAGCTACACCATCTTCTACCTCTATCGAACAGAATGAACAAACCAAATCCCAAATTCTATTCCAATAGATTCGAAGCTTGTCTCTGTCTGGAATAACTGTTATATCCAGCGCCTTCAATCAGGGATGGCAAATTGACATTTCGAACTCCTTTCTCAATGTTCTCAAATTCCAGGACATCAACGCTAAGCTCCAAAATCTTTGTCCTGTAAGACAAAACACCTACCGGATTAGCCCTCTCTTAACACTGTTATGCTACAACATTCATTTGATTAACTCAAAATGGTCACCAACTATCACTCTCTTACTCACACTCACACGCACACAACGTCCACTCATCATCTCCAGATGTAAACTAATAAATGGCATAAAAAATAATAATAAGAAATAAAATAAAAAAACACTTTCATCCTCGGTCGGCGGTGATGAACGTTGCTGAGGATGTTTGGGCGTTTGAAAGATAATAGAAAACCCTCATATAATTACACTACATTGCATACCTATAAAGATGAATGGAGAAATGACACCGCATAAACTAAGACTACATATTTAAAATAATCAAAAAGATATTTCCAAACCAGAAAAAAAAATTCATGTTCTAACACATATGATTGTGGAATCACATTTTACATGAAAGAAACAAATTAGCACCCATTATATCACCACAAAAATATAAACTCATACAGAAAAAAACCACAATATAATCATACCTAACACAATTACACAACAAAAATTAGACAAGTTCACTCTCCAAAGCTCCAAAAGATTTTCAAAAACATGACTTTGATACGAAAATGTAACACCCCAATTTTTGGGATGCTACGATTATGAGTGAAAATTTAAAATTTTTAAAATCATAATACCATTGTGGAAATTCAAATTCGACAAGTCTTTCCAATTAAAGAAAAATAAACCAAAATTCCAATTTAATTACAAAATAAAACTCCATATAAAATAGTTTATTCAAACAACCATAAATTGCTCAACTCTCTCGATCCACTCGTCGTGCTATAAAACATCCGAACTAACTGCATGATCATCTACTCTTGTATAAAACGATTATCGTAGGTGCAAACCACAACCACAACATGCAAGGGTGAGCAACCAAAAATATCATAACTCACAATATACCATAATCATTTTGATCACATAATAATATAATCATAAACATGTTTCATCATAGCCAAACCATTCATAAACAAATGTCATTTTCTTATATAGTGTCGTCATAGCCTGTTCTCACTAACAGAGTGATTCGAGTCGTCTTCCATTACAACTTCAGACTTATCTGACCGACTTCTCAAGGACTAATGAGTTAAAACACTGATACTATGCGCACCGGTGCACTATACTCAACACGAGCAGAAGCCTTTTGGGCGAGACATTCACCTCCTCAGGTAGAAGGAAGTGACACTTGAATCTATGTCTCTACATGAGACTCCAACAACCTTAACATAGCGTAGTACAAAAAACTCACACATGACCGACCACAGTACAAGAAAATAACATAGTTTCATGTTCACATCATAAATCAATACACATTTAATAACATGTATTTACGAAAACAAACACCAATTTTACTCAATTAATCATGTACACACACAAACAAGGCAAGAAAAGAAAACAAGAAAACAAATCACGAATGTAAGATCCCTTTACCTAGGTTTCCCGCTAAAACTTTTTTTTAGAATAACCAATGTCCTTCAATAACACCCTTGAGCTCTCATAGATCTTCACTCGATCAAACTCTCACTCTCACCCTCAAAGTTTTTGTCTCTTTTTCCTAATGGCTAGGGTTTCTATGCTAAAATAATATAAATAAGAGACATACCTATCTCTATTCAATTTATTTTCTTAATCTTTACAAAAACCCATTATTTTCATAATATAATCAAATAAAATTATCTTTTTTTCTAATTGATTCTCATAAATTCATAAATAATATATTCTATCGTAATATATTTATTCTAAATAATATGTATTATTATTATTATTATTATTATTATTATTATTTTTAATCATTTTGGAGGTCCTTATTTGTGCAGATTCGTGTCAATTAGGTCCCCGTATTTTGAAAAAGCTCAATTGGGTCCCTTTTTATGTAAAATTGAATCAATAAAGCCCTTACCGTTAAATTCTGTGGACGGTGTTAAATGTGTTGCCTGGTGGCATGGTGAAGTGACAGTTAAATTTTGACACATCATCATAATGAACTAGTTAAATTCTGACACATCATCATCCCTGCCACGTCCATTGCCACATCATCATCCTCTCCACAAAACCCTAATTCCTTGACCCTTACTGCCGTGCCGCAACTATGTCGCCACCATCACCGTCCTACGCTGATAGAGTAGCTCCAGCCATGGACGTGGATTTGAGGCAGCGGAAGATGATTGCATTCGAACCAGAGGCAGCGGAGGAGGTTGCTTGGGATTTGGCAGCCATGTGCAGAGGTGAAACAATGGTTTAGATGATGGATGAAGAGTTATTTGGTAGTGTGACAACTAGCTCAGGCGGCCTTCATGGAAGGAAGCTAGGTGGAGGAGGGAAAGCTCAATTAGAATGACTTTTGAACAGAGTTTTGGGTGCTGGAAAATGCTTCAGCAGAGGTAAACTTATTCTTCATCAAAAGTGATATCATAATCTGATACATTTATATTTATAAAGCAAACCCTATGCTATGGACGGTGGAGATGGCAGCTGAAGAGATGCGGATCTTCCCACGTGGCAACGGTGAGGGATGTATGTCATGCTTCTGGATGAGGCAATGCAAGTGCGTGATGGGCAGCATCGTTTCCACCAAGTCACATATCAGATGCAGTGATGGTGTGAAACATGTGAACTCACCCCCCTCCTTTTGTGGAAATGACTCTTTTACCCTTCTCCTTGGGTTGGGTTGTTGTACTTTATTTATTGGGCTTGGGCCCCGCGTATCATCCCCTCCCTCTTGAAAAGGATTTGTCCTCAAATCTGATGATTCACCTGAGGACTTATTTTTGTAAGCACCATACAAGTTCCTCCTCCTACAAGTTCCTCCTGGGTCAAAGATTAATCTGTAATAAGCATCAAACATATTTCTAATTAGTTTTCTATGACCCAAAAAAATATGTAAAAGAACTTGTTTAGAAAAAGGTTTCTTAATCAAGTTTAATACAATAAAGAAACCTTTCTTCATTTGAAATTTTATTTGTATCTTGAGTTATTGGTAACCATAAAAGTAACCCTAACTCAAGTTGTGAGTTGCCATGTGTTGAAAGTTTTAACAGTTTTAAAGATGACATGGAAAAATCTTGGAAAGAAAAGCGAGATTTTGGAATTTCTAAAATAAATGAAGGAAAATGAAAGGATAGAAAACCTCCCCTTAAAAGTTTTGAGTCCATTATGGTTGGGGAAGATATTGCTTTTAGTTTCTTTTGATCAATTTCTTCCACTTGATAGAGTAAAGTCTTTTTGTTTAAAAGAACTTCATGTTGAGTGACCTTAGGTGGTACACTTGTCTCTTTACTCTCCTTTCTTTTTGACTTTTTCTTTTGATCATGTTCTTGCTTTCTTAAAGACTTCATTTGTGCTTGATCCTTAGCCACTTGGGTAGGAGTTAAAGGATGAAGCACAAACTTGTTGTCCTTTTGATGGATAGTAATGGTATTAGTTAGACCATGATGGATAGTTTGATGATCAAATTGCCATGGTCTCCCCAATAACACATGACATGCTTCCATGGGAACTATATCACATAAAACTTCATCTTTGAAGTTCCCAATGGAAAATGCCGACTTCACTTGATTCTTGACTACTATATCCCCATCTTCATTTAGCCAATGAAGTTTATAAGGTTTTGGATGGGGTATAATATCAAGTTTCAATTTCTCAACCAACCTTGTACTACAACAATTGCAACAAGAACCACTATCAACAATGAGAGAACAATGATTTTCTTGAATTTTACACCTTGTATGAAAGATGTTCTCTCTTTGTGATAGGTGTTCTAGACTTGTTTGGTTGCTAAGGATTCTTCTTGCCATGAGAAGTTGTCCATCATCAGCATATATTTCCTCTTCTTTTTCTTCTTCCTCACTCTCACTTTCACTAGTTGGGGTGTCACTTTCACTACTATAAATGTCCTTACCTTTCAGAATGATGTTTCTCTTTGTAGGACATTGAGTAGCTACATGACCCCTTCCTAGACATTTGAAACACTTGATCTCACTTGTTCTTGTGTGTGAGGGTGTCTCTTTCTTGGGTCTCTCTTCTATTTTGGCTAGAGGTTTAAATGGCTCTTTTTCTTTAAAAACTTGCTTTTCAAAAGTAGGTTGAACTTGAATTCTTTTAGAAGAAGATTTTCTCAAGTTTTGTTGTTCTACCTTTATACACATTTGAACAAGATCATTCAAATCTCTATAAGGTAGAAGTTCAACCCTATCTCTTATGTCAAAATTGAGCCCACCTAAAAATCTGGGTAAAGTAATTTCTGGACCCTCCACTATGCCTGCTCTCATCATATATAACTCCATCTTTTGTCTATACTCCTCAACTGTCATAGACCTTTGTTGTAACCTTTGGAGTTTATCCATGAGTTCCCTATTGTAGTAGGAGGGAATGTGCCTCCTTCTAAGGGCAGACTTAAGATCATTCCAATAATGGATGGGAGGGGCTTGATGTCTAAGCCTCTCTTGGACTAAGGCAGTCCACCAATACATTGCATACCCTTGAAAGCTTAGGGTAGCTAGAGAAACCTTTCTCTCTTCACTTACTTGGTGGCAAGCAAATAATTGTTCCACCTTCATTTCCCAATCAAGATAAGCCTCAACATTATCCTTTCCATGGAAGTGAGGCAACACAATATTGACTTCTCTAGGGGGTGGAGGTGCATAAGAAGTTCTCCTATGCCTCCTAGAAGTAGAAGGTTGATGAGGGTAATAATCACCCATACTCAAAGAATTCCCTCCCTCTTGAGAATTTTCACTCTGACTTCCCCTAGATTTACTTGCCCTTATCAATCTCAATTCATCTTGAATAACAGCATTTTGAAGCTCTCTATTGATTTTCTCTTCTTTTATTTCCCTTCTCATTTCCTTGAATTCATTAACTAAAACTTGAAGAGAAACATTTTCTTTTTCACTATCACTAAGCCTAGGAGAGTGTCTTCTAGACATTATAGTGGACTTAAATGTTATTCTTGAAATAAAGACTAAAGATTTTCACTTGAAAGCAATATTCCAGGTAAGGGTGGTGAACCACTAGGGTCACTTAATAACCATGCCTTGTCCTTGCCAAATATGCTTCTAGCTACTTACTAAAGTCCTTAGATCAAAATCACTCTTAAATCCACTTAAGTCTTAAGACCACAAAGAAAACACAAAGTAAAGAAAAACAACAAAGATTGAGACTCTAAATTTTGGACTCTAGGCGCGCTCCTAGTCCTTGAATTAAAACAATGAAAACTTTGAAAGTAAAGGTGAGATCTCCTATGGTGAGGCTTAGACTTTGGATCTAAGACACACTCACCGACTACCCAAATTTTAGGTTGTGAGACTTCTTTGAGTCTAGTTACAAATGAGGGAAGAGCACTTGTGAACTCTAGCACCTCACTTGCTTGGAGTTGAAATTAAAAACCAAAGAAAATTACAAGACAACTTGGTAAATTGGTAACGAAAGAGATGTGTGCAGCTTTGGCTTCTCAAAACAAAGAATGAACTATGCTTAATTCACACCAAATCTCTCAGCTGCAAGTGATATTCTGCTGTGACAGCAAACACAGCGTTGCAGACCAGAAACAGTGACACTACTGCATTAGGAAAATTATGCAGATCAAAACACCAATCTGCTGCCACAAAAATCAACTTCCACTTGGGTTTTCCGTGCTCCAACCTTCTTCCTAATATGCTACCAATGTTAGGCCACGATCTGAACTAATTTCTACACCAAAATAGAGCTCAAACAAGCCACCAATGCTTAGTTACGAAGCAGAAAAATTAATTCTGTTGCTGCTCAAAAACTGCCAAATCAGAATGCACAACTGGATTTTTATCAAACAGCTGATGTGCAGAATTTTCAAACAATCAAAATCAAACAATTAATCGGCTTTCAAAGAAGGTTGGCACTCAAAATGATCTTAGGAAAGGTTCTAGAGTAGATTTAAAAGCAAGAAACAAGTATAAGTTGCAGCTTTTACCAATTCGAAACCAAATTTAAACTAGGCAAAAGTGTTTGACAAAATGCCTAAGAGAAAGTTTGAAAAGTGTGCATCAGAATTTCCAACATTTGCTTAGTACAGGTTCAATCAGCTTTTTACAGTGCAGTTTATATTGATATTTGAATTGTGCACTTCTTTTAATTCAATTGAACCAACCTTTTGCTACCAATTGAAGATGGAATTTGATGCAATAAAAGCAGCAACACAGATTTAGAAAATTCTGCAACTTAAACCAGAAAATGTGTAGAAAGATTGGTGGTTTAAATGGAAAATTTGCACAAACAAGTTTGGACACTTAATTTTATGATTTGAGCAACTTTGTTTTACCAAATATGACTTGTTCCAACTGCCAGCAGAGGCTAAAAACTTGTAACTCAGATTTTCACTAGTTTAGTTGCTCTTAAGCACCAAAATTAAGCCAAATCACCAACCAAAATTCAACATAGGATTCAAATTGAACTGGAAACACATCTTATCACTTTAGTATAGCAAATTAAACTTGAACAAGACTCTAAGAATGACTGCAAAGAAGTCCAGTAGAGAGTTCTAAACTGGACAGATTAAAAAAATCAGAAATGACTCAAGCAAAGAGGTTGCAGTTCGGTCAAGCTGCAGTAATATTGAATAATAGCTTATGCAGAATGGTGCAACCAGTTTTAAACAATACATCATTCGTATGGTATGCACACAACACAATCACAGAATTTAAACACCATCAGAATGCAAATTTCCACACGGTGCATCAGATTTCAACCATTTGAAACAGATCTGTCTTAGTGATTCTACTGGTACTGCACGGTGATTGACTTCAAGATGCACTAAGCTCATGAATCATTGCTTATTTTTGTGTGCATCTACCGAAAGTTCAATTCAGAGACATTTTTTCCAATCACGGTTTCAACTGAGAATTCTGGACAAGTTTAAGCAACTTACATGACTGGACATAACAGGACTGGATTTTAAAACAAAAAAAAAACTCAAACTCAGCAGATCTGACCGATTAAAATGAAAACTAATAAAGCAAATAAAAGCTGGATCAAAGAAAGATCACACGGCAGAAACTACTGGTATTGAAAATTTAATGGAACAGTGTGCACAGAGTGAAGAAACACGAAGGAAGTATTAATGACAGTATGGAATGGAAAGAACACTTAGCTAGAGCGTGATGCAGAACCTAGGCTCTGAATACCACTTGATAGAGTAGCTCCAGCCATGGACGTGGATTTGAGGCAGCGGAAGATGATTGCATTCGAACCAGAGGCAGCGGAGGAGGTTGCTTGGGATTTGGCAGCCATGTGCAGAGGTGAAACAATGGTTTAGATGATGGATGAAGAGTTATTTGGTAGTGTGACAACTAGCTCAGGCGGCCTTCATGGAAGGAAGCTAGGTGGAGGAGGGAAAGCTCAATTAGAATGACTTTTGAACAGAGTTTTGGGTGCTGGAAAATGCTTCAGCAGAGGTAAACTTATTCTTCATCAAAAGTGATATCATAATCTGATACATTTATATTTATAAAGCAAACCCTATGCTATGGACGGTGGAGATGGCAGCTGAAGAGATGCGGATCTTCCCACGTGGCAACGGTGAGGGATGTATGTCATGCTTCTGGATGAGGCAATGCAAGTGCGTGATGGGCAGCATCGTTTCCACCAAGTCACGTATCAGATGCAGTGATGGTGTGAAACATGTGAACTTCTTGAGGCAGCTCCATGCTTGCTAAACTCACGCCCCCTCCTTTTGTGGAAATGACTCTTTTACCCTTCTCCTTGGGTTGGGTTGTTGTACTTTATTTATTGGGCTTGGGCCCCGCGTATCATACGCTGCCGCAAGGCCATTGCCTAACCCTAATTTGAGTCGCAAAGCTGTTGTAACGTCCATCCTAGTAGCGTCAAACCCTATCTCTACCATGTCAACCTCACCGTCAGTCGCGAGCCTCCATGGCCACCACCATCAAAACCACAAATTGTTGTCATCTTCAACCATCACCACAAATCCTCCATTGACGCCGCCAAACCCTAGCATCGCCACCATCATAACCACCAATCCTCAACAAACCGCCTCCCCCACTACTCGCACCAGGCCGCACCACGAGAACCACTTTGTCGTCACCGTCGCACCATCTATAGCGACGAGATCATCTTCTTCACCATCAATAACCAGAAAAGCACAAACAGATCTGAAGAAAACCAAGATACGACCACACCCTAAATGTTGTCGCTGCTGTAGATTGCAAACATCTTCTTCCACCTCGTGCAACTCCAATCGCGCGAATCGCCTGCAAATTAACCCAAAATCGACCCACATATCTTCGTCTTCTCCATTGACGCACCAGAAAGGAAACTCGCAAGTTCTTTCGTTCTCCATTACTTGCAAATCAAACGCAAAAACAGTGTATCAAATCACAGGGTCAACTTCCTTCAAGCCAGAATCTCAATCACGATCCTTCATCCTTCCTTGAAAGCAGCTCACGACACAAAATTCTTGCTCATGACGGCGCAAGAAGCCTTCCCCCTTCCCTTCAATCTGAAACCCTAATTTTGGGTGGGGAAGGGGCTGACACGTGGCATGGCCTCATTGGCCACGTCCATCTGGTCATTATGTGCACCTCTTTGTGTGCCACATTATTATGGATTGCCACTTCACCTTGCCACTAGGCAACACATTTAACATCGTTGATGGGTTGTCGAACCCTATGCAAATTTAATGTGCATAAAATAATACAGTATAGTACTAGGAAATGACTCCTAGGTCGTCTGTCAAAGACCAAATGTGGTTCGAGATATAGGTCAGACACGAAGTGGGAGGGGGGGGGGTTTGTGAAAAGGTTGTGGTGAATACAGATGAATAAAATTGAACTACGGATGCAAATAGAAATGCAAACACAAATCTAAACAGAAATGGAAACAGAATTGTAAAAATGGAATCAAAGACAGAATGAAAATGGTTGGTCATTAACTCAATTACAATGCTTCCAATCACAGATCAACAATCATTACACACTACTCTAATCCAAATCCGATACGAATCACCCAACTACGCGAAGGCTAATTCGGTCTTCAAAATTACAGACTAAGCGAATGCAATGCACAAATTTAATCAGTCATCCACCATACAGTCTAATCAACTAAGCGTATACCTAATCGCAGGCAGACAACAAATTAAATATTGAGCATAATCAAAGTAGTAGTATGGCAATTAAAGTTCAAAAGTCTCAGGGAAGCAAAGTAACTTTATTAACAACCAACCCGACTAACCTAAGCTAACATGACAGTTAAATTATCACAAACGAACAGGACAAATAACACAGTGAATGGAAACAAAAAACCGAACATAACAGATAGCATGAAAACAGTAAATTGAACAATCCTAAAGCAGGATGTATGAACTAAGTAACTACAACATAAAATAAAGAAATGCTTCTAAAACTATTCAAATGCAATACTTAAACTAAAAAAATGAAATGCTATTCATTAGGGCAAAAGTACTAAAAGTAAAAAAAAAAGAAAGCGTAACTGTAAAGGATGCACAAGAAATTGAATAAAGATGATGAAACATTGAAAGACTAAAAATGATTAATTAGCCTAAATTAAGTTAATATCTAGCAGGCACCTCAATGTTTTTTTTAGTTTCTCTCGGTTCAAACACAAAAATAATAAGCAAAGACATTGGAACTTTTCTCTCATTGACGTGACAACCATGCTTTCTTCCAATAGAAAATTCAATCACCGAGCACCACCCTTTTGCAATTGAAAAATCACAATAAAACTTTTTCACGCCCTTCTCTACTCTGTAGCTAGTAAATGCAACGTCCCAAATCAAATAAACATTTTCTTTTCTAATGAAAGGCACTGCTCCAGCAAAGCAATGAATAAATCAACGTTTCTCATTTCTAAAAGCCATCAAATGTGTTAAAAGAAAGCTGCTGTGACCGTGAGAAATTTGAAAGCAAAGTAAATATGACCGTGTGCACTAAATGAAATGTGAATCAGAGTGTGGATATCTAAATGCAAAGAAAATAACCGTTTCCATTTTTCCTAAAAGAAATTGAATGCTCCAATAAAAATGAAATTGTTGGAAAATAAACTCGTTGTATCCGTTGCACCTCCAAAGATAAATCACCGTTTCCTCCTTTCTACAAAGAGAATTAAATGTGCTAGAAGGTAGCTGCTGACCAACATCGTGCTTCCCTAAATGAAGTCAGTGCATCTCGTGAATCAATGCTTCATTCTCCAAATTAATTGAAATGAAACAGCCGCCTCCTCCAAGAGTTAAATCAGCGTGTGACATTGATGGATTGAAACATTAACCAAGTGTGTGAAACCAAATGGAAAAGCAAAAAGTGAATTTAGAAAATGAAGTAAACATGGAGGATTTCATTCAACCATAATCCAAATGCATAAACATGTTTTTCAAAGAAAAGGGAAAACGTTCCAGCCGAGCTTGAAATTCTCCCGAGAGAGTATATGACCTCCTAAGTGTCGGCTGCCCTTACTCTAAGGCCATGGGTCCTCAAAAATAAGGGTGGGGTCCACCCTAAAACCCTAAAGCCCTAAAGTGCCATGTCATCTATTTTTTTACAATTGGGCTTTAGTCTAATATACCAAAATTAGGCCAAATAAAGAAAATTGGTTTAAAAAAGCCTAATCTACTAAATTAAAATTTGACTAATTCTAAAATGAGTTTGTAGAAATTCTTCAATTGCTTGGTGCCCTTCCAAAAGTCTCACAGTGTAATTCCAAAATTTGCCCTGAAAATAAAAATAGGAATAGTTAAGCTCAAATAATTCCAATTAATTAAAATAAGAATTATTGGTCTAATTAAGCCCAAATGGTGATAATGACACAATAACTAAGAATTAAGCACAATTCATCAACACAATTAGGTGCGAAAAACTAAGTGAATGGTATAAAATATTGATTCATCAAAATAGACCACACTTAGTCTTTTGCACTCCTGGGAAAAATCAAGACGCAAAACAGGGAACGGTTCTACGGACATCAGGGAAGAGACAGACTCAACATACCGAAAGCAAAGACTCACAAGGACAGAAACAGAATTACACAATTACACAATTCTCAAGAAATCTGGACAGTGAAAGGAAGTGGACAGTGTCCAACATAGAATCAAGGAAAGCAGATACTCATGAAATCATCCAAGCAGTTCAATGACAAAATGATCAATCAGTTCAAGAGGTGAATCAAAAGCAACGAAACCTCATAGAAGCACACTAACAGTGTTTCTCTCAAGTGTCTAAGGTAAACAATGTCAACTCAATGCACTCAAGAAAGCAAACACAAACAGACTTGACAAGCCTCTAATATCAACACTCAACACATATGCATGTTCAAATCAAAAGGTCTTTTATGGATGCAATGGGGCCAAGGACAAAGGAGGATAAATATGGATAAGAAGCTACAAACCAAAAAGAATAGAGGAGCGATGGGGAACAAGTGTAAACACATTCAAACACACCCAAAACCTCTAATTCAATCCTCTTCTTGACTCCATTATTCACACACATTTTTTTAATTTTTTTCTCATTTTTTTTTTGTAATTTTTTTTATATTTTTTCCATCCTGTCTCTTTTCTTTTCTCTCTTTACAGAACATCACTCTAAGAGACAGGATACACAACATATTTATAAAAATGACACAAGAAGAGGAGCCAACTAACCAATTCATCTGAATATCCCAAGAGACCACACTTATTCCCAAAACAATTCCAAAGCTCCAAAATTCCCTAAGGTTAAGGCAATCATGGTTTTTCACTTAGGGCTAGTGTATGAGCTTCAAAACAAAGAAGTGGGGAAAGTAAAGGCTCAAAGGGGCTATCAATGGATCACAACAAGGTAGGCTCATCTGACTAGAGAGGCTCAACAACAAAACCGCCTTTATCACTTCCAAACATGCATATCAATCAAGAATCATCAAAAAGAGTCAAGCCAAGGCATATGTGCAAGCAATCAAGAGACATATACAGGAAAGAACATAAAGTGGCTATAATCTCACACAGGGTATTTTCTGTCACAATCAAATCAACTCTCTCAAACATCATATTCATCCTCCCAAGCAAAGAAAAGCAAATCATGGTTGACAAATCAGAGTATCAATGAAGTGAAAGACATGTCTACAACCTAAACCAAGTCCAGAAATCAAGAGAAGTAGGTAAAACTGTACACAAGACACAACAAAAACTACCTAGAAAACAAAAAAAAAATTAACGTAGAAAACATAAACTAATCAAAGAAAAATCAGAATTTCCCCCAATAGACCACACTTAAACTACACAGTGTCCTCAATGTGTCACAATCATCAGATAAGAAATCAGAACAGTCAACAAATCATGGACAAGTGTAATAAAAGCGGGAAAGGAGGAGAAGGGAAGAGGAAAACTCCCCTGATCATGGTGGAAGTTGCCAGTTTTGGACTTTCAGGGAGATCTCTTCCATCACCGGATCCAACAAAGAAGTCTTAAGGAGGAATTGCTTTAGTCTCCAGATTTGATCAAGCAGGGAGATGTCCTCCACAGCTGGATCTAAGAAGCAGTGATTGTTGATGAGTGCGTTCAGCTGGTGCCCATTGATATTCAAGCTTTTGTGTACACTGGCACTCTTGTCTTCCACCGTGGGTGTTTGTTGATCAAACTCATGTGTACCTCCTACAACATGGTTAGTGAAATGTGGTTTTACAGAAATAAGATGTAGAGGTATAACACCCAATCTCAGTGTAACAAGCTGACCCTCAGATATACCCTCAGAACATGAATCAAGTTCAAATTTAGAAGCAGTATCAACAACATAATCAGATTCATGTTCAGTGCATGGAGAACAAACATTCATATGTGATAGCAAAAAGTGGTTCTCATCATGCAAATAGGGAGAATTAAAAGCATGCTCATCAACAATACAATCATCAACATACCCATCATCAGCATAATCATCAACAACAGAATCTATCTCATGTATGTTTACCTCCACTTCCATGGATGTGGCTAAAGTGGTGGAAGGTCAAGCTAGTCTACCTATCTCAAAAGTGGTGCTCATATATGCCTGTTCCTCAACATTTTCATCAGATTCACAATTAGTATCACCAGTCATAAAGTTGGAAGCTGGTTGTATCACAGAATTAATTTCAACACAAATAGAGCAAGAACCAACTTCACAACTACATTTAAAATTTTCAGAAAACTGTGAAAGATCAAAATTTAATCCTAAGTCTAAAGCATCTTCAATTTTCAAAGTTTTTATATCAAAATCAGCACTAACATGTGAATCTGCAGTAGAATCAATAATATTTGAATGCATAAACAACTCAGGCAAAGCATGTGGGATTTCAAGTTTAGAGAAAACCTGTGTTGATTCATGATTCATCTCACCAATAATAGCAGAATGATCAATTGCATCCTCAGGTGCAAGAGTGGGGAGATAGGAGGGTGGGAAAGTAGATGGCGCAGTAGTAAGCTCATGACTCTGCTCCCCATCTCCTATGTGGATGGCACTAACATCATCAAGAATCGAAACAGTTTGAAATGGTGATCCCTCTAAAACTCGAGACCGTTCCTCAATGAACTACTTGGCCATATGCCTCCATAACGCATTCAATGTAGGCTCAAAAGAAGTAGAAGGTTGGCCAGGTGCCTCTTGCTGTTGTTGTTGCCTCTGATTTTTCTGCTGTGGCTGCCTATTGTTGTAGATGTTTGGAGCATAGGCTTGAGGCGCATCAAGAGCAACAGAGTGGTGCAAAGAAGGACAAACATCCGTATAGTGGTCATTAGAAGGACATATAGCACACAATCGTGCAACAGATGCATCTGGAGGTGCTAGTCTCTGGTTGGATGCCAGCTGTGTCACCAAACTCAAAAGAGAATCAAGCTTGCTTTCCAAATTTCTAGCAACAACGGATGAAGACTGGGTAGGCTCATGAAACTGCAGCTGCTGTGGTTCCTGGACTGGTGGAGGCATACAAGGAGTCTGGAATGATGGTTCTTGATATTGATGCTGTGAAGTACCATACCATCCCAAGTTAGGATCAGTCCACCCAGGATCGTCGCTATAACCATACCGCACAGGGGAGAATTTTTCTAGAAACCGATGCTCAAGATCTTTCCAACTGGTGACAGATCTTGGAGTAAGACAACAACACCAATCATTTGCTGCTTTATGTAATGAGTGCTCAAATGCTCTTAAGAACATGTCTTCATCCGGGACATCTGGAGGTTTCATTAAAGAGAAAATGGTGTAGAACTCCTCCAAATGTCTATGTGGGCATTCACCTGCAAAACAATGAAACTTAGGCAGCAAATGTATCACTCCAATGTTGAAAACACAACGAATATCCTCCTCATCAAGTGGAAACGGCTCCCTAGGAGCACTCTCATGAGATGGAGGAGGAATCACATTGTTCTCAACATAGAAATCAGCAGGAGAACCATAATCAGAGTAACAGGCAGACGAAACAGTATCCACCTAACCAAAATAGGTAAACATGGGAAAGAAGGGGGAAAAAGACGAATGCAATGAAAATATGCAACTAAAGCTACCTAAATGCAACACACATAACACCAAACAAAACAGAACAACACAAACAGAATATCACACTCACAACACAAGACAAAACACAACACACACTAACACAACAAAAGACCTAAAACTGAACCGTTGGTCCCCGGCAACGATGCCAAAATTTGATGGGTTGTCGCACCCCATGCAAATTTAATGTGCATAAAAGAATGCAATATAGTACTAGGAAATGACTCCTAGGTCGTCTCTCAAGGACCAAATGTGGTTCGAGATATAGGTCAGACACGAAGTGGGAGGGGGGGGGGTTTGTGAAAACGTTGTGGTGAATACGGATGAATAAAATTGAACTACGAATGCAAATAGAAATGCAAACACAGATCTAAACAGAAATGGAAACAGAATTGTAAAAACGGAATCAAAGACAAAATGAAAATGGTTGGTCATTAACTCAATTACAATGCTTCCAAACACAGATCAACAATCATTACACACTACTCTAATCCAAATCCGATACGAATCACCCAACTACGCGAAGGCTAATTCGGTCTTCAAAATTACAGACTAAGCGAATGCAATGCACAAATTTAATCAGTCATCCACCATACAGTCTAATCAACTAAGCGAAGAATTGACACTGATTAGGAAACTAAGTGTATACCTAATCGCAGGCAGACAATAGATTAAATATTGAGCAGAATCAAAGCAGTAGTATGGCAATTAAAGTTCAAAAGTCTCAGGGAAGCAAAGTAACTTTATTAACAACCAACCCGACTAACCTAAGCTAACATGACAGTTAAATTATCACAAACGAACAGGACAGACAACACAGTGAATGGAAACAATAAACTGAACATAACAAATAACATGAAAATAGTAAATTGAACAATCCTAAAGCAAGATGTATGAATTAAGTAACTGCAGCAGAAAATAAAGAAATGCTTCTAAAACTATTCAAATGCAACACTTAAACTAAAAAAATGAAATGTTATTCATCAGGGCAAAAGTACTAAAAGTAAATAAAAAGAAAGCGTAACTATAAAGGATGCACAAGAAATTGCATAAAGATGATGGAACATTGAAAGACTAAAAATGATTAATTAGCCTAAATTAAGTTAATATCTAGCAGGCACCTCAATGTTTTTTTTAGTTTCTCCCGGTTCAAACACAAAAATAATAAGCAAAGACATTGGAACTTTTCTCTCATTGACGTGACAACCATGCTTTCTTCCAATAGAAAATTCAATCACCGAGCACCACCCTTTTGCAATTGAAAAATCACAATAAAACTTTTTCACGCCCTTCTCCACTCTGCAGCTAGTAAATGCAACGTCCGAAATCAAATAAACATTTTCTTTTCTAATGAAAGGCACTGCTCCAGCAAAGCAATGAATAAATCAACGTTTCTCATTTCTAAAAGCCATCAAATGTGTTAAAAGAAAGCTGTTGTCACCGTGAGCAATTTGAAAGCAAAGTAAATATGACCGTGTGCACTAAATGTAATGTGAATCAGAGTGTGGATATCAAAATGCAAAGAAAATAACTGTTTCCATTTTTCCTAAAAGAAATTGAATGCTCCAATAAAAATGAAATTGTTGGAAAATAAACTCATTGTATCCGCTTCACCTCCAAAGATAAATCACTGTTTCCTCCTTTCTACAAAGAGAATTAAATGTGCTAGAAGGTAGCTGTTGACCAACACCGTGCTTCCCTAAATGAAGTCAGCGCATCTCGTGAATCAATGCTTCATTCTCCAAATTAATTGAAATGAAACAGCCGCCTCCTCCAAGAGTTAAATCAGCGTGTGACATTGATGGATTGAAACATTAACCAAGTGTGTGAAACCAAATGGAAAAGCAAAAAGTGAATTCAGCAAATGAAGTAAACATGGAGCATTTCATTCAACCATAATCCAAATGCATAAACATGGTTTTCAAAGAAAAGGGAAAACGTTCCAGCCGAGCTTGAAATTCTCCCGAGAGAGTATATGACCTCCCAAGTGAAAGGTTGCCGTTTACTCTAAGGCCATGGGTCCTAAAAAATAAGGGTGGGGTCCACCCTAAAACCCTAAAGCCCTAAAGTGCCATGTCATCCATTTTTTTACAATTGGGCTTTAGTCTAATCTACCAAAATTAGCCTAAATAAAAAAAATTGGTTTAAAAAATCCTAATCTACTAAATTAAAATTTGACTAATTCTAAAATGAGTTTGTAGAAATTCTTCAATTGCTTGGTGCCCTTCCAAAAGTCCCACAGTGTAATTCCAAAATTTTCCCTGAAAATAAAAATAGAAATAGTTAAGCTCAAATAATTCCAATTAATTAAAATAAGAATTATTGGTCTAATTAAGCCCAAATGGTGATAATGACACAATAACTAAGAATTAAGCACAATTCATCAACACAATTCGGCGCGAAAAACTAAGTGAATGGTATAAAATATTGATTCATCAGCCGTCTACAGAATTTAACAGCATGGGCTTTATTGATTGAATTTTACATAAAAAGGGACCGATTTGAGCTCTTTCAAAATACAGAGACGTAATTGACACGAATCTGCACAAATAAGGACTTCCGAAATGATTAAACTTTATTCTTCTTCTTCTTCTTCTTCTTCTTCTTCTTATTCTTCTTCTTCTTATTATTATTATTATTATTAGTATTATTATTATTATTATTATTATTATCTTACAATAATATCCAATTACATATACTAATATCTTAAGATATCTTTTAATTTGTAAATATATCTATTATATATAAACTCACAACTAACATATTTGTTTTAAAAACAAATTTTATTATTGTTATTATTTAACAATAATATTTAAACACTACAACAATCCTAAATACAATTATTTATTTATAAATTATCATTAAATATAAGTGTGAGTTTATATTATATATTATATATTATATATATAATATTACTATAACCAACCCAAAACATGTTAAAATCATAATTTCACGTTTTTAAATAAAATAATCATTATAAATATCACCTTTGATAACGGTTGAAAATACAGTTATTTTATACTTAATTTTGAAACTAAAAACACCTTATATAATTTAGAAACTAGCTTGAAATCATGCTTTTGCCTTAGTTATGAGAATAAAAGAGTTGAAGGTCGAATTATTAGTTTTATGCTTGGTTTTCCTTGTTTTAACAGGAATTAAGATGATTTGGAAGAAGAGTTGAAGTATCAAGGAGTTGGAACTCAGGAAAGATGGAAAAACATCAGAAAGAGGAATCGCAGGTGGCACCTAAGCGCCCTTTTGGAGGCCCTTAGCGCAACAGTCTCGCATTGGTGCCTAAGCGCCCTTCCAGGGGCGCTGAGCGTAGAGCTCTCGCAGTCACGCCTTGGCGCCCTAAGTTGGGGCGCGGAGCGCCTGGGAGTGGGCTTGGGCTGTGTTTTTTGTAATTATTTCGAGTTATTTAATGATTTGGACGACCTAAAGAGGGTATCTTTTGACAGAAAGAGGCGCAAAAACACTCCTTTTCACCCTTTGGAGGCAGATTTGGATGTGAAAGCTCCTATCTTCAACTTTTAGGGTTTTATCTTTCATTCTTTTCCATTATTCATCTAGTTTCACCATGTCTATGGTGAACTAAACTTCAATTGTTGTTGGGCAAAATGATGTAATCCTTTGAAACTCTCATTATTGAATTGGTTTATATTATAAATGGTTTACTTCATTAATTGTTAGGGTTTTTCCTCTATACTCTATGCTTGCTTTGTTTAATTCATTCATAGCATGATAATTGATTTTGTCAATATGGACATTGAGAACAGTTGGAAAACCGTTATTTTTATACTTAAATTTGATATCAAAACACACCCTTTATGGCTTAGAATGAGCATAGAATAAAGTAAAACACTTAGTTGAGTCACATGAGAGTCAAAAGTTGTTTTTAGAGATATTATGCTTGTTTTGCATTGTTTTGTAGGGTTTTGATGAGAATTGAAGATGGAAGTAAAAGAGGGAGGACTTAGACTCAAGAAAGAAGGAGAAAAAGGAAAAAAAGAAGAGTCAAAGTCACCGCTCAACGCTATTTTCCAGCGCTGAGCGCCAGACTCGAGGGAAAAATCACTGCCTCTCACTCAAGCGGTTCCGTTGAGTGTTCAGACGATTTTGAGGCAAACCGCTGAGCGGTGAAATGGACCGCTGAGCGGTCCTGGGATTAGAGGGAAACCGCTGAGCGGTCAAATTAGGCGTTGAGCGGTGGAATGGTGGGCTTGGGCTTAAATTCTGTTACTTTTAAGTGTTATAAATAACCCTAGTGTGATCTTCAGAGAGATTCTTTTTGGTAGGCAGAAAAGTCCAGAGCAGTTCTACACTCCTTGGAGGCGGTTTCTTGGATGCTTAGGCTCCAATTGATCAAATATAGGGTTTACTCTTCCATTCTTTCATTTAATTCCATCTAGTTTCACCATGTCCATGGTGAACTAAACCCTTTGTTGTTGGGGAACAATGTAATCTTTTGAAACTCTATTATATTGAAATTCTTGTTTTATTCATATGCTTATATTATCAATTGTTGGGTTTCTTATCTATGCTCAATGCTTTTATCGTTTAACTCATTCGGTAAGAAGATACTTGCCTTTGTCGATATAGAGACGTACGGGGAAGTCATGAACTGATAGGGAATTCCTTGATTAAGAAATACTACCTAGAGATAGGGGTAGGACGATCAATTGTATTTGCTTCTGTGATATATGCATTTCTAATTACTTAGGGAGACTAGAGATAGTAAACTAGTAATTAGTAATAGGTGTTAAACCCCTGGCAAGTGTACCAGATCGTATCAAGTAATAATAATTCGTAAACCCAATATCGTTCTTCCCAAAGGACTCTTAAGGCCTCATCTTTCGTGTAAATTAATCGTTTAAGACTTGAGAAAAGAAAATAATTTTAATGGTTTCAAATGAAAAACAAAAATAAACATGCAAATGCAGGAATTCAATTGACGAAGAGAAACTATGAATGAATGAGGTTGTTGGGGGTTAGAATTTCATCTTATCCGCCCTCATATATCTACTCTTCTTATTTACTTTGCTTATTTATCATATTGCCATGCAAAATTTCTTGGTCTACCCTTAACCTAATCCCTTGGGGAAAAGAGCCTATTACTAATTACCGGCTTGCTATCCCAAGCCTCCCCTAGTAACTAATAATGCATAATAAGCGGAAGCAAAATACAATTGATCATCCTACCCCTATCCCTAGGCGGTATTAACGTAATCAAGGAATTCTCCCCAGTTCATGACATTACCGTACGTCCCCGTATCAATAAAGACAAACAACATCTACCGAATGAGTTAAACTGTAGAAGCATTAAGAAAAGGTAAAGAACCCAACAATTGATAAATCAAGCATATGCAAGCATGTAAAGTAAACAAGAATTTCAATATATGAGAGTTTTAAAAGATTACATTGTTCCCCAACAACTAAGGGTTTAGTTCACCATAATCATGGTGAAACTAGATGAATTAAATGGAAGAACAGAAATAGCAAACCCTAGAATTGATAAAGTGGAGCCTAAGCATCCAAGAAATCTCCTCCAAAGGTGTAGACCCTGGCAAGTGTACCAGATCGTATCAAGTAATATAATTAGTAAGCCCAATATCGTTCTTCCCAAAGGACTCTTAAGGCCTCATCTTTCGTGTAAACTAATTGTTAAAGAGTTGAGAAAAGAAATTAATTTGAATGGTTAAATGCAAAACAAAAGTAAACATGCAAATGCAGTGATTCAATTGGCTTAAAGAAAATATGGATGAATTGAGTTGTTGGGGTTTACAATTTCATCTTATCCACCCTCATATATCTACTCTCCTTATTTACTTTGCTTATTTATCATATTGCCATGCAAACTTTCTTGGTCTACCCTTAACCCAATCCCTTGGTGAAAAGAGCCTATTACTAATTACCGGCTTGCTATCCCTAGCCTCCCCTAGTAATTAATAATGCATGATAAACGGAAGCAAAATACAATTGATCGTCCTACCCCTATCCCTAGGTGGTATTAGCATAATCAAGGAATTCTTCCCAGTTCATTACATTATTGTACGTCCCTGTATCAATAAAGACAAACAACATTTACCGAATGAGTTAAACGGTAAAAGCATTAAATACAGGTAAAGAACCCAAGAATTGATAAATCAAGAATATGCAAGCATATAAAGTAAATAAGAATTTGGAAATATGAGAGTTTCAAAAGATTACAATGTTCCCCAACAACAAAGGGTTTAGTTCACCATAATCATGGTGAAACTAGATGAAATATAATGGAAGAATGGAAAAGCATACCCTAGGTTTGATAAAGTGGAGCCTAAGCATCCAAGAAATCTCCTCTAAGGTGTGTGGAACAGCTTTGGACGTTTGTCTCTGCCAAAAGAATTACATTTGGATTCGTACTGGGCTATATATAAGCAAAAAAGATAACAGAAAGATCTCAGAATCCAAAATATTAAAACAGACAACCGCCCAGGCGCCAAAGTTAGCCGCTCAGCGGTTTGCGCTAATCCACGCCACTGCCCAGGCGTCACAACTGACCGCTGAGCGGTTTGCCTCTTATCGTTTTGGACGCTCAGCATTGGAATTTGACGCTTGAGCGGTCCACAAACTCTTCTTTTCTTCCTTTTTCTCCTTCATTCTTGAGTCTATGACCTTCCTACTTAATTTCCATCTTCAATTCTCATAAAAAACCCTACAAAACAATGCATAACAAGCATAATATCGCTAGAAACAACTTTTGACTCTCATGTGACACAACTTAAGAGTTTTACTTGATTCTAAGCTCATTTTAAGCTACAAAGGGTGTGTTTTAATATCAAATTCAAGCATGAAAATAACGGTTTTTAGACCGTTATCACAACCCCAAACTTAAAACTTTGCTTGTCCTCAAGCAAACAAAACAAAACTTGGCCTTCCACTTTTTCATCAAATAGTTTTACACTTTTCAAAATCCTTTCCTTTACAGCAAGTTATTTTTCAATTCAAATTTTCAGTGGAATCCTACCAAAATGCATGCATGCTTTCAATCCAATCTAGTTCACATACTTAAATATTTCCCAACATATGTTTTATTCATGAATGATCAATCCACTAAGCATAGATGTACACATGAATTTCAACAATTCTCACCAAATAGGTGTTTCACTCAATCACTCAAGTGTTTAAGGAATCACTCCACTCTCTACTATTCACATGTCACATAGAACAATATTACCATTCATCTAAAATAACCAAAATCCTTTCATGCAAATGCCCTCACAAGGACTTTTCCAAGGCTTATAATGAGGTTGGGCTATCAAGAAAAATTGGTTTTTCTGGATCACAAAATCCTTGAGTTAAGCGAACTATTTTTGGGAGGTATCTCGTCCAACTTCTTGGCTATTTGACCAACCTGCATCTCCAGGTTCCTTGTAGCAGCGCCAGTTCTTTTCTAATTGGAGAGAGTTTCTTGCATGAACTATTGGACAGTCTCCTCAAGCTTTATAGTTCTGTCAGCTAGAGAGGATTGTTGTTGCCACTATAGTTGTTGTTGTTGTGGTGGTCTATTGAATTGTCCACCAGATTGCCCAAATTGACCTTGTCCCGTGCTTGGATGAGATCTCCACCCTTGATTGTAATTGTTGGGACGAAACTGATTGCCCATGTAGTTAACGTCTTCATTGAGATTCTCGGGCATTGGACATGATTGACCATTAATATGATCACCACCACATAGTTCATAAATTCGCTGTTGAACCTGTCAGACATTCTGGAATTCCTTTTGTGGTTGAGAAAGCTTCTTTGTCAAGATCTTCAACTGTTGAGTAATAATATTGTTTTGAGCAAGCAAGACATCATAAGACTATAACTTTAGAACTCCCTGAGGTTGTGATGGAGCTCCTCTTTCATTGTGCATCTCATTGTCATTGGTAGCCATATTTTCAATTAATTCATAGGCTTCATCTAGGGTCTTGCACTTGATATTGCCTCCACTTGAGGCATCTAACATTCATTTTGTTTGTGAGCCAAGACCTCCCAGAAAAAGAATGACTACTGTTGCTTCATCAAAACCATGAGTAGGCGTCTTTCTCAGCAAGCTCTTGTACCTATCCCATACCTGTCCTAACGTCTCCTCCATGCCTTGCCTAAAAGAAGAGATTTCGAGCTTTCCTTTGTTAATCTTTGATTGTGGGAAGCATTTGTTCAAGAATTTTGCAACCATATCTTCCCACTCAGTCAAGCTATTTTAATAAAAGAGTTCAACCATAATTTAATATTGCCTCCCAGTGAGAAAGGAAACAAGCTCAGTCTAATAACATATCTGGCACTCCATTCAACTTCATAGTATTGCAGATCTCATTGAAAGTGGTCAGATGCTCATATGGACTTTCATGTGACATTCCATTGAATTAGTTTCTCTTCACTAGATGGATCAACATAGGCTTCATCTCCGTACCTGTGGCGTTGACCCTCGACTTTGCAATGCTGTTAAAATGGTGAGGGCCAACAAGTGTTGCATAATCTACCAGAGTACGTCTACCACATTTTTTGTCCATTTTCTTTTGATCAGATTGTGAGGCTTGTGAAATTTTCTCTACAGAAGGTTCTCTAGATAATCTATCTCTTTTTGGCCTTCTACTAGTCTCAAGTCCTTCAAGAAGAGGTTCAGAACTTTTCTTGCTTCTAGTCCTGACTGTATCCTGCATAAACTAGACACAAAACCCTAGAAAACACTATTAGCAAAAAAACAAAAATAAACGACACAAAAAAAAGTTAAAAAAAAAATTATAAATAAAAAAAAAACAAATAAAGTCAAAGTTAATCAAGAATCACACAAATAGAATAGCTTAAACTGTGAGTCCCCGACAACGACGCCAAAAACTTGTTGATGAATCGACAAGTGTACCGAATCGCACAAGTAATATAAAATGGTAAGACCAAGTATGGTGTCCCAAGAGACTCTTGGCACTAGACATTCGTGTGATAACTCGATTAATTAAGACTTAGAGAAAACGAGATCATTGGTTTCAGATGCAAGAACAAAATATTAAATATGAGTGTAGTTTGATCAATAGCAAAGTAGCACAGTGATGAACGGATGTAATTTAATATGAGATGAGTATGTTGTTTGGGTTAGATTTCACCAAGTTCCCTCTCATGTATGTAAGAATTCTTCTTTATGCATTAATGTTAACGTCACTGACTAAATCACTTAAACCTGATCCCTCGACGAATAAGTTGTCCTTAATTACCAATTCATGCAATTCCTAGCATTCCTAATAATTAAATGTGAAGATCAAGAGCTTTAAGACGACCAAGACTCATACCCTCATCCTTGAGAAATATTACTCTTGGGAGTAATTCAACAAGAACCTAAATTGTAAGGAACCTCTCGGTGCTCATGCAATTCATAAATCATGTTATTGAATGAGTTAAACAAAGCAAGCGTTTTAATAGATGAATTACTCTAACAATTAATGAAAAAGCATATATTATTAAGAATCAATTCAAATACATGAGAGTTCAAGGGGTTACATCATCCCCCAACAACAAATAGAGTTTAGTTCATCATAGACATGGTGAAACTAGATGAACATTTGGAGAAGAATGAGATAGAAAAACCCTAAAAATTTGAGATGGAAGCTCCCGCATCCAAATCCACCTCTAGAGAGGGAAAGAGTGTGTTGTTGCGCTCCTTCTGCCAAAGATACAAAACCTAGGACGTCTGGGTCCTTTAAATAGAGCAAAAACAGAACAGAAACGAAGTTTGACCCATGTTGCTGGCAATTAAGTGCCCCACCTAGGGCGCCCGGGTGGTGAGCGGTGGTCCTTGACGATTAAGCCTAAAAAAGGGACGCCCAATGATGGAATCCCGCCTGACGTAGTCCTCTTTTTCGTATTTTTACATTTTATTGTACACGTAGTTTAGCTTGCAAGGAGCATGGGTTACTATAAATACCCAGCTGCTCACTTGTATTTGGCACTTTTGAGATAAATGAGAATATATTTTTCTGCATCAGAAACCATTCTCTCTGGAAAGTCATAGGCTAGAGAGTCCAAAGACTCCCTCTATCCACCTTCCAAGGCACACTTCCTAGTTTCATTTTCCATTTTTCCACCGTGCTTCTCTCTTATCAGATTGCATCACCATTGCCTTCAGACCAGTGGCGTCAGCTACACGCCACACGTTCTCTTTCACATCAAGTCGCGCACATCAGCGCATTTCATCTGCGTCAGATCCACGTCTTCATCTTTCCTCCGCATCAGTCACGCCTCATTTTCATTTCACACAATCGAAACTCTCTCGCGAGTGTTCTCTCTTGAGAGTTTCATCTTCTCCAACCGCTCTTCATCGCAGAACCATTATCCAACTACAAATCCACCATCGGTGCCTGTTTTCACCGGTAAGATCCATTTCTCCTCACAGATCTATACTTTCCTCTTCCAGCCTAGAGTTCCTAGACCCTAGAACCTCCATTTCTAGGTTTTTCACCAACTTTCACCGATTGTTCTTCCTTTTCTTACCGTTTAAATCCATTTCCACCGATTAATCGGTCAGTTTAGTGATTCTTCACCGATCTAGGGTTTTTCACGTGTTCGGCTCCGATTTCTCTCTCGATCTTAAGTTCCTCTTTGATATTCCGTTGCGTTCATCTCTGAAAGAAGCCTCGGGGATTCTGAATCATGTTCGCACCACTTCAATAGGTGTTCTCCTCAAGGCGTCTTCCATCACCCAATCCTCATGCTTCTAGCGCTCAAGCACCCTAAAAGGGGCGCCCGGACGGTGAGCGACACTCTTCTGTGCTTAAGCCTCCAAAAAGGGCGCCCAAGCTTTGAGCATTCCTCCCTTCTAGTGCTTTTCTAGGCCTTTCTGAGCTCCGGCTCCTTGACACTTCATCTATGCTTTTCGTATTATCTCATTTCTTGTCAAAACAAGGGAAATTAGTCATAAAATCATCAAATTCAACCTCAACTCTCTTATTCACACAACTTAATAGAAAAACATGATTCCAAGCAAGTTTCTAAGCAGAAGATGATCCATTTAGTATTGAAATTACATCACAGATAACGGTATTTTCAACCGTTATCAAACACCCCGCCCCAAGTCATTCCATGCGACAACCACGCCACCTCCACTTTAGATCCACACAACTCTAGCAAATGACAATATCTCGATCGTGGTGACTCCTGTCTCATTTTACTTGCAGGAGAATGTAGGGGAAGAGGAAGGAAGATAAATTTGGGTTTGGGCTATTCTCTTAAGTTGAAATTAGAGAAGTCCACTAAAAGAAAGACTAATGAAAAATTTGGACAAAAAATAATTTCAAATAATTTATTTATTTAATTATATCAATAAATATCAAAATATACTACTTGTTTATCTTTTCAAAATTGGTTAAATCCTCCCAAATATTTTTAGATATTCATAACCACAATAAAGAAAAATGATATATTACGATTATTTAAAATTGAGTTGGAGGATATTCACTATTAGAAAGAAAATTTCAACAACAGAAAAGTCATAAACAAAGATCAGTGCAATTTCTATATAAGGAGATTTAATTGAGGCAGAAATGAGTGTTGACAACCATAATTTTCTTGCAGTAGCCATTTACCATGCCTTTTTCCTTCTTTCCACTTTGTTTTTCACTTTTTCTTTCATTCTTTCACTTTACCATGATGTGTACTACCATATCCATGGAGTGTTAAACCTTTTGGGTTGATTTTGTTATAATTTCTTAATGAACTATGATGTTAAAATGAAATGATTTTTTTTTGAATATTATTGTTATTTCTGTTTATTTATGTCTTTTATCTCTAGATTAACTAAAAATAATGATTTTTACATTATAGCAAGATAGCCCATGATGTGAAGCCTTTGTCACACATGTTTTATTACAAAGACTAAGTTTCCCCTTAATTAATCTAGCATAAAGGTCAACCTATGTCAATCCAAGAAACACAACTCTGATGAGTCTATTGATTGAAGATAAAAAGAAGATCTGAGAGTTAAAAACTAAATTGAATGTAGAAAACAATAAGTTGAGAAAGTGTGAACAATCAAATATACTAGCAAGTATATTGGGTAGTTTATAGTATAACAATTGTTGTATCTATAGGGATTTGGTAAAAAATAAAATGTTTTAACTACTTTGATCGTTCTAACATCCGTATTCTTGGGAGTCACCTAGAGTAAAAAATATTAAAGAATTTTGCTACAACCATAACGTAATTAAAATTTTCCTTTCAATATAGTTATTACAACTTTAAACATTAATTTCTCAAATCCAACACGAAAATAAATAGCTTAATACAAATCTTTAATCCCTTTCACAAAGTAAATAAAAACTTTAATCAAAGTATAATACAATCATGCAATCTGAATACCTATATGATCTCCCGTATAATACAATCATGCAATCATCACCACAGACACAAAAAAAACAAACAAATGTATAGGTGAGCTAACAGAATCAACTCTAAAACATCAACACAACACTTATATCTCAGATGTTAAGCCTTTATCACAATCCTATCACATCAAATAGTATCAACACATAGTAAGACTATGATAATCAATACATTGACAACCCATACATCCCTTTATAAGGAACTATGATCAACCCATTAGATCCACACAACCTTTCCATTATAAGCAATACGTGCCAATACCAACCATCTCTATAAACGTATGTCTTATTCCAAACATCACTACACAATTCCTGTTTACTAAAACAGGATCATTCGAGTGATCCTCCACCGCAACTTTGAACCTATCATCCCTGCTCCTCAAGCTGCTCACATCAGCTCTAAACTCAACAATGAGTCGGAACCCTACGACCGAGACATCCATCCCTTTCTACCACTTCACAAGAGGAAAGGCGACACTTAAATCCTAGTCCCATTTATTGCCCACTATAAATGATGAGACACATCTCTTCCACCGCCTTTTAAAGATGAAGAAATCCACCTTTCTACCATATAACAAAAGGAAAGGTGACTACCTTTATACCCCCTCGAAAGAGGAAAGATTTAAACTCTTAATTAATGAAGTATCACAATAAGACATATTAAAGAAACGTAACCACCACCACACCGCTTGGTCAGTTCAACACCGTGACTCTTTCCCTAAGCAAATCAGTGATGGGCTGTCGCAACCCACATAAATTTAATGTGCATAAAAGAATGCAGTATAGACTAGGAAATGACTCCTAGGTCGTCTCTCAAGGACCAAATGTGGTTCAGGAATTAGGTCTAACACGTAGTGGGGGGGTTTGTAAAAGGTTTGTGAATGCAGATGAATTAAATTAAAATATGGATGCAAACAGAAGTGTAAACCCAGATGTAAACAGACACGGAAACATAAATGTAAAAACAGAATCAAAGACAGAATAAAAACAGTCGGTCATTAACTCAATTACTATGCTTCCAATCCCCGATTGAAGACAAGTACACACTACTCAAATCCAAATCCAACACGAATCACCCAACTAAGCGAAGGGTAATTCGGTCTTCAGAATTGCAGACTAAGCGAATGCAATACACCTATTCCATCCTATGTGTTCCATACAGATTGATCAACTAAGCAAAGATGCAATCACCAACTAGGCAACTAAGCGTATACCCGTTGCAAGAACAAAGTCAGATTTCACAAGATGTCAGGCAGAGCAGAATAATCACAAGAACAGTCCAAGAAATCTCAAGGAAACACTGTAATATCGCTAATGACCAACTGTATTAATTTAAGCTGCCATGGAAATTAAATTAACACAACCGAAATCGAACGAAAATATCATAGTAAACGAAAACAATAAACAGAACATAATTGAAGGCATTCAAGTGAGGAAAACGTTAAACTAAACAAAAGAAAATCAATCACTAAAGCAAAGAACCTATCGACAATTGAATATTTATGCATTCTATACTAAGAAAATGGAACAACAAACAATCTTGGAATGAAGGTACCATCCAATAGGTGATAAGGACATGGTATCATAGACTAAGCTATCTATCTTAAACAAATAATAAAACACCTAAAGGAAATGAAAAATGAAATATTTGGAATGAAACTCTGAAGGAAAAATGCATTGAATGCCCTTTGTAATTTGAAACGCAAAGCAGGTGGAATCAACTTTCAGTTTGAAAAGTGCTTGAACAATATTAAAGCAGCGCATAAATTAACCATACATTAGAAATTAGAAATGAAGTTGTAAAATTATTAAACCCATTTTCCATGATGCTAAACCATTAAAAACGCAAATGATTACAGCCATGTGCCTAGTCTAAAAACCAATTTGAATCATTGCTTCCAAGATATAAAATTGTTGCACCGTGAATGAAAAGAAAGCACCGTTCCAGCCCAAATTAAAGCACCATTTTCCAAAGATAAATCCAAAGTAAATCACCGTGCTGCACACTTTTTCTAAATGAAATCAACTTCTAAAATTATAACATTACTGGAAATAAAATAAACAAAGGAAATGTGTTGCACTGCTTTCTCCACAAGATGAGTCAGCGAGTTTCTCTCAAGCCATGACACCTCCGTGAGTGTGCGTCGGCAGCTGGACTCCTAGAACCTCATCCAAAATCAAACAATGCAATTAAAAGTTCCATGGGAAAGAACGTTCCAAGCCAAAGTGAAAAAAAAATTCTCCAAAGCCAAAATCTGCTGAGAATGGTGAGTCCTCTTGAAGTGTCGGCTGCCAAAAGATAAAGGCCAAGTGTTATCTCCTCAATGTGTGACAATCATCAGATCAGAATTCAAACAGTCAACAAATCCTGGACAAGTTCAATAAAAGGAGGAAAGGGAGGAGAAGGTAGAAGGAAACTCCCCTGGTCATGGTGGCAGTTGCCAATTTTGGACTTGCAGGGAGGTATCTTCCACTATTGGGTTCAACAAAGAAGTCTTGAGAAAGAACTACTTCAGTCTCCAAATTTGATCAAGCAGGGAAATGTCCTCCACAGTTGGATCTAAGAAGTAGTGATTGTTGATGAGCAGGTTCAGCTGGTGCCTATTAATCTTCAAACTGTCGTGTATACTAGCACCCTTTTTCTCCATTGTGGGTGTGTGTTGGTCAAATTCATGTGTACCTCCTGCAACATGGTTAGTGAAATATGGCTCCAAAGAAATGACATACAGAGGTATAGCACCCAATCCAAATGTAACAGGATGAAACTCAGATACACTCTCAGAACATGAATCAATTTCAAATGTAGAAACAATATCAACAACAGGCCTAGATTCATGTTCAGTACATGGAGAACAAACATTCAAATGTGATATCAAAAAGTGGTTCTCATCATGCAAAGAGGGAGAATTAAAAGCATGCTCATCAACAATACAATCATCAACATACCCATCATCAGCATAATCATCAACAACAGAATATATCTCAGGTATGTTTACCTCCACTTCCTTGGATGTGGCTAAAGTGGTGGAAGGTGAAGATGGTCTACCTATCTCAAAAGTGTTGCTCATATCTGCCTGGTCCTCAAATTCTTCATCAGTCTCCTTCGATGCAAGAGTAGGGACATAGGAGGGTGGGAAAGTAGGTGGCACAATAGTACGCTCGTGACTCTGCTCCCCATCTCCTATGTGGATGGCACCAACATCATCTGGAAGCTGAACAGCCTGAAATGGTGATTCCTCTGAAACATAAGACTGTTCCTCAGTGAGTTGAGTGGCCATCTGCCCCATCTGATCAATCAAACTCTGAATGGAAGCTCTGGTCTCTTGTTGGAACTGAATGTTCTGCATGGCTATCTGCCTCAGTAACTCCTTCAATGTAGCCTCAGAAGTAGTGGAAGGATGAGGAGTTACTTGGGCAAGCTCATGAAACTGCAGCTGCTGTGGTTCCTAGATTGGTGGAGGCATACAAGCATTCTGGAATGGTGGTTCTTGATATTGAAGCTGTGAAGTGCGAAATCTTTCCAAAAATAGACGCTTGAGATCTTCCCAATTGGATTTGAATTCTGGAGGAAGGTAATAAAGCCATCCCCATGCTGCCTCTTCTACTGAATGCAGAAATGCCTTTAAGAAAATGCGATCATCTGGGACATGTGGAGGTTTCATTTAAGAGCAAATGTGTTGGAACCTCTCCAAATGTCTGTGTGGGCATTCACCTACAAAACCATAAAACCTAGGCAGCAAATCTATCAGTCCAGATGTGAGAACGCAATGAACATCATCCTCACTAAGTGAAGCTGGCTCCCAAAGAGCACTCTCAAGAATGGGAGGATGAGTCATTTTGTTCTCAACATAGAAATCAGCAGAATATGCATGAGAAGCAATATCAAAGTTAGATGCAGAAGGAGAATCAAAGTCAAAGGCACAGGCAGAAAAAACAATATCCACATAACCAAAATAGGTAGACATGAGAAAGAATGGGGGAAAAGAAGAATGCATGGAAAATATGCAACTTAAGCTACCTAAATGCAAGACACAATGACGAACACACAAAACAGAACATCACACTCACAACACAAGACAAGACAACACACACTAACACAACAAAGTCCTAAAACCGAACCGTTGATCCCCGACAATGGCGCCAAAATTTGATGGGCTGTCGCAACCCACATAAATTTAATGTGTATAAAAGAATGCAGTATAGACTAGGAAATGACTCCTAGGTCGTCTCTCAAGGACCAAATGTGGTTTAGGAATTAGGTCTAACACGTAGTGGGGGGGTTTGTGAAAGGTTTGTGAATGCAGATAAATTAAATTAAAATATGGATGCAAACAAAAGTGTAAACACAGATGTAAACAGATACGGAAACAGAAATGTAAAAACGGAATCAAAGACAAAATAAAAACAGTCGGTCATTAACTCAATTACTATGCTTCCAATCCCCGATTAAAGACAAGTACACACTACTCTAATCCAAATCCAACACGAATCACCCAACTAAGCGAAGGGTAATTCGGTCTTCAGAATTGCAGACTAAGCGAATGCAATACACCTATTCCATCCTATGTGTTCCATATAGATTGATCAACTAAGCGAAGATGCAATCACCAACTAGGCAACTAAGCGTATACCCGTTGCAAGAACACAGTCAGATTTCACAGGATGCCAGGCAGAGCAGAATAATCTCAAGGACAGTCCAAGAAATCTCAAGGAAACACTGTAATATCGCTAATGACCAACTGAATTAATTTAAGCTACCATGGAAATTAAATTAACACAACCGAAATCGAACGAAAATATCATAGTAAACAAAAACAATAAACAGAACATAAATGAAGGCATTGAAGTGAAGGAAAACGTTAAACTAAACAAAAGAAAATCAATCACTAAAGCAAAGAACCTATCGGCAATTGAATATTTATGCATTCTATACTAAGAAAATGGAACAACAAACAATCTTGGAATGAAGGTACCATCCAATAGGTGATAAGGACATGGTATCATAGATTAACTATCTATCTTAAACAAATAATAAAACACCTAATTGCGTCAGCTTAGAGGCATCGAGCTGGAATAAATGCAAAGCCAAATTCGTGAAGCAATTGAGTGCAAGGGAAATGAAAAATGAAATATTTGGAATGAAACTCTAAAGGAAAAATTCATTGAATGCCCTTTGTAATTTGAAACACAAAGCAGGTGGAATCAACTTTCAATTTGAAAAGTGCTTGAACAATATTAAAGCAACGCATAAATTAACCATACATTAGAAATTAGAAATGAAGTTGTAAAATTATTAAACCCATTTTCCGTGATGATAAACCATTAAAAACGCAAATGATTACAGCCATGTGCCTAGCATAAAAACCAATTTGAATCATTGCTTCTAAGATATAAAATTGCTGCACCGTGAATGAAAAGAAAGCACCGTTCCAGCCCAAATTAAAGCACCGTTTTCCAAAGATAAATCCAAAGTAAATCTCCGTGCTGCACACTTTTTCTAAATGAAATCAACTTCTAAAATTGTAACATTACTGGAAATAAAATAAACAAAGGAAATGTGTTGCACCGCTTTCTCCACAAGATGAGTCAGCGAGTTTCTCTCAAGCCATGACACCTCCGTGAGTGTGCGTCGGCAGCTGGATTCCTAGAACCTCATCCAAAATCAAACAATGCAATTAAAAGTTCCATGGGAAAGAACGTTCCAAGCCAAAGTGAAAAAAAAATTCTCCAAAGCCAAAATCTGCTGAGAATGGTGAGTCCTCTTGAAGTATCGGCTGCCAAAAGATAAAGGCCAAGTGTTATCTCTAAAATGAGAGGGTGGGGTCCACCCTAAAACCCTAAAGTTGCCAAGTGTCCTACCCCAAAATTTGGGCCCCTCATAATTTTCTTAACAATGGCCCAATGTACAAAAGTTTTGTCCAAAAGGTTTAAACAACTAAATTACAATACAACTAATTTTAAACAGTCTTTGTGGAGAGTCTTGAATTAATTTGGTGCCCTTCCTAATGCTCCAAATTGTATCTCCAAAATTTTCCTGCAATAAATAATGCAATTAATCAGCTCAGAAAATTGGAATTAATTAAAATTAAAATTTCCGATCAAATTAAGCGCAATTGACATAAACGGGAAAATACCGGACAATTAAGCACAATTCCCTGATTAAATTCGGTACAATAAGCTAAGTGAAATCGTGAAAATATTGACTCATCAATCAGTGTTCACGAAAAACCATTATCGCTCTTATCGTAACCTATCCTCTTCCTTACCTTCAAATAGCTTAGAGGACCTCTTCCTACTTCATTTCACCAGTAAAAGAGAGACCTTAACTTTAAGGGTATCACTGCCAACCATACTAGATCACTTCTTACTCTTGAACAAGTTAAGAGTAGCCCGCTAAGTATCTCACAACTCACATCCAATTAACACCAACATCTGGACAACTTTCATTCATTTAAACACCTACACCACAACCCACATCCTATCATTTCATTTCTGAAATGATAACCAATATAATTCAGACTGTTATAAGTCAACCTAATAGCATTACATAGACATATTCCACTACCCATTACAAATGCTTCAACCACACTAATGCCCAAACAAGATTGCATCAAGGTTTCTGACCTACAATCATTGCCATCAATTATACATTATAATAATCATGTGTTAAATGATTGACAAATGTACCAAATCGTATCAAGCAATAATAAATGGTAAGACCAAGTATCGTTTCCCAAGAGACTTGTGGCACTAAACAATCATGTAATATCTTAACTAATTAAGACTTAAGAACGATGTCAATGGTTAAAATTAAAATGCAATTAAAGTAAATATGAATGCAAGTTGATCAATTGGGGCTTGAAACAAGAATGATGAATGGTGTTGATAATATGAGATGAAGATGTTGTTGGGGCTTAGATTTCACCTACTTTAGTTTTGTTGAGATTGTTGATAAGTGGAGCACTGGTTTAGCTAAACCTTACAATCTCAGAACTTCTGGTTTTCTATGATGACAACACATTGTTAATAACAACATGAGTTGTTATGTGTTTATATGTGCTACTGATAACGCTTCAAAAACCGTTATTTTTATACTTAATTTTTATACTTAATGCACCCTTTTTGACTTAGAAACTTGCTTGGATTCATGATTTTGCTTTAGTTTTGTGAATAAGAGAGTTGAGGATATACTTAATGATTTTATTACTGAATCCCCTTGATTTTGTAGGTTTTTGGAATGATTTGAAAGAAGGTTTGAAGTATCAAGGAGTTGGAATGCAGAAAAGTCAACCAGTCAACCAGAAAGTCAACCAGAATGCTGAAAAGTCAACCAGAGTGTAGTTTCAGTATCGTAGGTGGCTCTGAGCGCTAGTCCAGCGCTGAGTGCCAGTCTCTAGACCAGTTTTGCACTATTTTTCGCCTGGGTGACACCGCTAGGCACCATTATGAGTGTCGTACCCACCGTTGAGCGGTGGCCCAGCGTTGAGCGTTGTACTTTTGGGCTTGAGCCAATTTCTGCTTCGTTTAAATGAATTATAAATAGATTTTCACAACCTAAATGGTCTATCTTTTGATGTCTTAAGCATAGAAACACACTTTTCACCCCTTTGGGGGAAGAGTTTGGGAAGCGCGAGCTCTCCTCTTCTCTTTGTAGGGTTTCTATCTTTTTCATTCCTTTGTACACCTAGATTCTTCATGACGATGGAGAACTAATCTCATTTGTTATTGGGGAAGATGTAACCTGTAAACTCTCTTGTATTTGAATTGATTATTATTATATATGCTTTCTTTCATTAATTGTTAGGGTTTTTCCTCTACACTCTATGCATGCTTTGTTTAAGACATTATTCAATAGCGTGATCTTTGATTTTATCTATATGGACACATATGGGTAGATCTAGACATGGGGAAATTCTCCCGGGAGCAATATTACCTAGACATAGGGATAAGAGGACTGGTTGCCTTTAATCTTCTGTGCAAATGTAATGCATGATTAATTGCTAGGGACACAAGACATTGTAAACTAGTAATTAGGAGTAGGCTCTCTTCACCAAGACATCAGGTTTAGGGTAAATTAGAATGTGGCATTAACATTAATGAAGAAGATGAATTCGTTTATGCATGAGAGTGATTAGGTGAAATCTAAACCCTAACAACATATTCATCTCATATTATCAACATCATTCATTCACTTTTGTTTTTAGCCTCAATTGATCAAATTGCATGCATATTTACTTTTATCGTTTTGCATTCAAAAGCCCAAAATATTGTTCTTATAGTCTTGATTGGTTAAGCAAAAGCACAACTGTTTAGTGCCATAAGTCTCTTGGGAAAACGATACTTGGTCTTACCACTTATTATTACTTGATACGATTCGGTACACTTGCCGGAGTCGTAACAAGTTTTTGGCGCCGTTGCCGGGGACTCGTGGTATAACTATTCTATTTGTGTGATTCTTAACCGATTAAACTTTTTATCTCTTTATTTTTTTTATCTTTCTATCTTTTTACCTTCTTATCTTTTTATTTTATTTTTATCTTTCTATCTTTCTATCTTTCTATATTTTTATCTTTTTATCTTTCTATCTCTTCATTTTTTTTTTAATTTTTTATCTTTCTATCTTGCTATCTTTCTATCTTTTTATCTTCCTCTCTTTTTATCTTTAACTTTCTAAAAAAAAGAGAGAGAAAAAAAATATATCTTTCACAGTTTTTATATTTTAGGCTAATTGTGTGCTCTAGTGTAGTGTTCTTTAGTGTATGCAGGATAAAATTTTGTACTAGGAGGACAAGATCATCAAGACCTCTCTTTTTAGGTTTGGAAGTAGAGAAGACTGCCAATACTAGATAAAGAAGATATATAATGAAGAAAGCAAATAAGAAAGGATAATTGGTTCACCAACACCATGTTGTGAAAAGTGATGAACCCAAACCTGGCACACCAGTGAAATTCAAGAATAGGTTATGGGTTGTCAAGACTATCAAAGCAAACGAAGTTCTTGAGATTGAGGATCCTTAGAGTTGGTGACAAGAAAATTGCCGAGATTTTGTTGATGTCATGAAGAAAGGAGAACGCCAACATAAAAAATCTGGATTGGGCTTAATTGGCTCAAGCTAGTGACGTTAAAGAAGCGCTTGCTAGGAGGCAACACAGTTTCTGACTTTTTCTTTTCAATTGATTATTTGTGTGGTTTGTATTTGATTTTTCTTTGTGTGTTTGAGTTTTTTTTTTTAGGTTATATCTTGCTTCTGATGGCAATTACGATAGCATCTACTGATGGATGCTAGGAGGACTCATATAACGACATTTACTGATGGATGTTGTTATGATGAGGATGACAAATGAAATCATCTATTAATGGATGTTGCTACAACATCTAATGATGGATGTTGCCATGATAAGGATGAGGAATAATAACATCTACTGAAGGATGCTGCTACAACATCTAATGATGGATGTTGCCATGATAAGGATGAGGAATAATAGCATCTACTGAAGGATGCTATGTGATTAAGCATCTACTGAGGAATGTTATGTGATTAGGCATCTACTGATGGGTGTCATTGTTAAGACCCTGGCAAGTGTACCAGATCGTATCAAGTAATATAATTGGTAAACCCAATATCGTTCTTCCAAAGGACTCAAAGGCCTTATCTTTCGTGTAAATCAATATCGTATGACTTGTAGAGAAAATTAATTTGTGGTTTGAATGCAAAAACAAAAAGTAAACATGCAAATGCAATTGATTCAATTGGCAAGAAAAAGATATGGATGAATGGAGTTGTTGGGGTTTACAATTTCATCTTATCCACTCTCTTATATCTACTCTTCTTATTAAATTCGCTTTATTATCTAATTGTCATGCAAACTTTCTTAGTCTACCCTAAATCTGATCCCTCGGCGAGAAGAGCCTACCACTAATTACTGGCTTACTATCCCTAGTCTCCCCTAGTAACTTGCAATGCAAGTACCACAAAAGCAAAATACAATTGATCGTCCTACCCCCCTATCCCTAGGTGGTATTGCTTAATCAAGGAATTCCCTATTAGTTCATGACTTCCCTGTACGTCCCCGTATCGACAAAGGCAAACATCTATTTATCGAATAAGTTAAACGATAATAGCATAGAGCATAGATAAGAAACCCAACAATTGATAATAACAGCATATGCAAGCATATGAATAAAACAAGAATTTCAATATAAGAGAGCTTTAAAAGATTACATTGTTCCCCAACAACAAAGGGTTTAGTTCACCATTGACATGGTCAAACTAGATGAAATATAATGAAAGAATCGAAAAGCAAACCCTAGATATGATAAATTGGAGCCTAAGCATCCAAGAAATCTTTTCTAAGGAGTGTAAATCAGCTCTGGACGTCTTCTTCTGCCAAAAGAATAAATCTCAAATCATACTAAGGCTATATATAGCACAGAAAACTAACAGAATTTAGGCCCAAGCCCAGCAGACCACCGCTCAGCGTCGTATTTTACCACTCAGTGGTTTCCCTCAAGCCGCACCACCGCTCAGCAGTCAGTTTCACCGCTGAGCGGTTTGCCTCTAATCGCCTTGGACGCTCAGCTTCATCTCCTAGGTGTCAAACAATGCTTTCCTTCGAATTATGGTGCTCAGCTGTGCATTCTGATGCTGAGCGGTGCATAAACTCTTCCTTTCTTCATTTTTCTTCTTGTTCCTTGAGTTTAAGACCTTCCTTCTTCAATTCCATCCTTAATTCTCATCAAAACCCTGCAAAACAATGCAAAACAAGCATAATATCTCTAAAAACAACTTTTGACTCTCAAATGACTCAACTGAAGTGTTTTACTTGATTCTAAGCTCATTCTAAGCCATAAAGGGTGTATTTTGATATCAATTTAAGCATGAAAATAACGGTTTTTAGACCGTTATCACAACCCAAAACTTAGAACTTTGCTTGTCCTCAAGCAAACAAAACAAAACTTGGCTTCCCACATTTTCATCTAATAGTTCAACAATCCCAAAATTCATTTTTCTTATGACAAGAACTACTCAATTTCAGATTTTCAGTGGAATAATATCAAGATGTATGCATGCTTTCAATTCAATTCAGTTCATATGATCACATATTTCCCAATAGATGTTTTATTTATGAATGATCAATCTACTAAGCATAGATGTAATCATGGAAATCAACAATTCTCACCAAGGAAGTGTTTTACTCAATCACTCAAGTGTTTAAGAGGTCTCTCCACTCTCTACTATTCACATGTCACATGAAACAAAATTGCCCTTCATCTAATACAATCAACATTCTCACATGCCAATTCCATCACAAGGACTTTACCAAGGCTTATAATGAGGCTAGGCTAACAAGAAAAATTGGTTTTTCTGGAAGCACAAACTCTCTTTCTTTAACCAATCTCACTCATTCCCAACTTCTTCCCTTTCCTTTTATTTTTACATTGAGCTCATCTTTCATGCTTTTTCTTTTCTTCTTTTTCTTTTCTCATGCATTTTTCTTTTTCAACACTTGAGCTCAATGCCTTTCTTTTTGTTAATACATACAATTATTTTCAACCCAACTCAAGGTAAATAATTTCAAATCAAGGGTTTTCATCATGTTTAAGGCCAAGGTTCAAAAAGGGTATAACATTTTAATCACTTTGGGTGGAAATTTGGCTAAGTAAGGGCTTCCAAAAATAGCCTTGATCATATGACCTAAACATTCCATTCAATCAATTATCAAGGCTCAGGCAATATCATTCATGCTTTCCTGTGAACAGTACATATAGAAATGAATGCTCTGGAGCTCAATACCTCACACAACATGCTTTCTCACATATCATTCATTCATACACCCTGCTTAGCATTATAACCACAATCATAAATCATCACACATCTGTCCACATAGCTAGTGAACTTTTCACCTGGATATCGACATGCAACACAACCCAATCATCATCCACATCCAATCATCATCAAATAGATTCATCATGCATTTCATTCAGTCAAACATTTTTAGAAATAGTGTTCACGCCAAGCATAGACACTGACAATCAAAATTCAACCTATTCTAAAAAAAACAAAAATACAAAAATGCAAGATAAAACCCTGTCTAAAGCATGGAAGTCCATCAGTAGATGCCCTCTCAATCCATGTCCTCATTTGAGTCCTCCTGGTCTCCATCATCAGCATCTTCAAAATTATCCTCATCGTCATCCTCATCCATGCCTGGTGCTTCAACTGCTCCAGACCCGCTGCCCTGTGCCTGCTCTTGAGGCCAAGCCATAGCTCCATGAAACTCGTCCATGGTCCACCTGTGCACTGGTGGCTGATCGTACAGCCCTACTATCATCTCAGCAGTGGCTATCTGCCCTCTGCGAAGAGCCTCCATCCTAGCCTCCATCATGGACATATACATGTCCCTCATCTGGAATGGCTCGGCGTGCTGTGCCGGTGCATCTGCAGGTACATGCTCCTGTTATGCTGCTGCTCTCCTAGGACGTCTCCTAGTTGCTCCGACTACCTCCTCTTCTTCAGAGTACTGCTGATAATAGGCAGCGTCTATGACCTTCCTAGGCCTCTCATATGGTGGAACTGCAATATCCACCCCAGCCTGCTGACACAAAAAGGTAATCAGGGATGGATGTCCCAGTGGTGTCCTGCTACTCACAGTGGTAGCGCAACTCTGAATCTCGTCGACAATGACCTTCCCGATATTCACATATAACTGCCTCAGCATGCAGTAGATGAAGATTATCCGATGCATAGTGATGTCGGAAACATGGGAGCACGATTGAATATTGGCATGGGTGAATGCCATCTAGTATTTCGCCAAAGGCGTCAAATCTGCCCTCTTTATGTTGACGGGCACTCCATTAGGGTTGTTCTAAAAATGCCTTCCAAGAAGGCACATAACCCTCTCAATGTCTGCTATGTCTCTAAACCCCCCAACAAGTGTTGCATACTGGCACTGTTCACCTGTCCATTCAGTGCCCAAAAAGCTGTTAATAGTGTCAGGGTCATACCGAATGGTCTGCCCCCTCACATAACTCATGTATCTTCCAACCGATACTCCTCCTCTAATCAAGGCGTTCGTATAGAACTCCTTCACCTATTCAATGCTGGCTGGTGTAGGATATATGGCCAACCTTTCCCAGTCTCTCCTCATGATCTCGTCTCCAAATTCAGGAGCTAAGTCTAGGATAAATATGGCCCTTCTCTCCATCAACAATCTCCTGTCCTACACAGTCACATAGTGTTCCTCGTGTTTCCTAGAGAGGAACCTAGGCGCATAGAATCTTCTTTGCCTCTCAGGTTCCTTCCTCTTGTTACCAGGAGTATTCACCCTTCTTGATGATGATGACATTCCTGCATAAAATAAAATTCAAAGGACCAGATGAATTCATCATTAGAGGTTAGTACATCATCAATCAGATTTCAAACCAATTACAGTCAAACACTGAGGGAAAAAACAGGGCCCCTCAATGTCCCTGCATCAAAAATCAAGCATCCAACAAAATCTACAGCAGACCGCTCAACGTCCAAGGAGACCGCTTAGCGGTGACGACTAGGGTTTGTCAAAAACGTTTTCTAAATCACCCGATTCTCCACTCTAACACTAATTTCATCAATCCAGACCAAATTCATGCAATTCAATCGGTTCAAACAGTTCCTATTTCATCAAATCATGCATAGAAATCAAAAGCCATAATTTATCATGTTCCTAAGCATGTTCTTCATCAAATTTCAAATTTAGAAACCCTAAGAATGAAATTGCACAACTTACTTGAGTGGAGAGACTAGATGCTTGCTAAACTTCCTCCTAATTGATGATGAATGCCTCTTGAATGCACAATCCCTCAACAAAAACCCCAAACTTTGACAAAAGAATGGTATAAAATGAGGTTTTTGTGAATGGGTGATAAGAAAAAGTGAGGAAATCTCTTTGGAAAACCTTTGAATGTGTAAATTGAGTGCTAGGGCTTAAGGAGACGGCTTGGGCAAACTGCAAAGAAGAGGTTTCAAAGTGCAAAAAACCTAAAAATGCTCAGCTTTTAAAAGCCCAAACTATGTATTCGCCGCCACCGCTCAGCGGTAAAATGCATCGCTCAGCGGTGGGCGGTGATTTTTCTCCCTCTCTTCTTTGCTTGCTTTTGCGTGATTCCACCCTGTAGCACCTGATTTTAACCTTCAATTTTTCAATTTCATGCCTTTCCCCTCTCAAATGCACATGCAAACATATAATGCACTTAAGACAGAGTTTGAAAACAAACAAATAATCAACTGGGTTGCCTCCCAGGTAGCGCTTGTTTAACGTCACGAGCCTGACCCAAACCTGTCCAGCAGTCATCAGTAAGTGTAATCCTTACCAACACCCATCAGTAGGTGTACCTTCCTGGTATCCTTCAGTGGATACATAAAAATTAGCATCTCTCAGTAGATGCTTCCCAAAAATTGCTTAAATATCCAAAGAATTACATGTCCAAAATACTAAACCAATTAAAAAAAATAATGTTTTACAACAAAATAAATTTCTCCAGCAAAATCACGTGTTGTCCTTCGTGTTCGTGTCTTTAGTACACCAAATCCTCAGCTTTCTTCCATCCACTTACTTTGTGCATCTAGAATATGGTGCTTCAATCTCCACCACTCCTTTCTCCTTTAGCTCTTTTATTACCCACTCCTTCTTTTTATATTTCACCTTGATGTCTGGTCGGAATGGGACTTCTTTTGGTTCAGGATGGATAATTTTCCCTTCTTCACTTACAGGTACCTGCAAAACATTACAACTATGAGTATTAGTACCTATTGTGTTTTCTTCAGATGCAGCTTCGCTTCTTGACTTTTTATATTCGGCTCTCTATTTTATTTTGATTGTACTTTCTTTTGCGCCATCATAAATCAACACTTGTTCTTGATCTCTTAACATCATTTTCCCATCATTGAAACGCATCAACATTTTAGAAGTCCTCATAAAAGGTCTTCCCAATATTAATGGAATTCTTCCCTTATTCGCCATATCAACAACTACAAAGTCAATCAAGAACTCCAACTGCTCAATTCGAACAATTGCATCTTCCACCTTACCAATTGGCTTCTTAATAGAACCATCTGCAACTGTCAGCGTAGTTTGAGCTGGTTTTAATACTAGCCCTCCAATCTTCTTGAAATAACCGAAGGGCATCAAATTAATACTCGATCCTGAATCAATCATGGCTCTTCCTATATCCACATCGTTGATGACACATGGAAGAGTTAAACTCCCTGGATCCTTTCTTTTTTTCGGATGGTCCTTCTTTCTAGGCTTAACACAAAATTCCTGATCTTCTTCATGATCAAGATCAATTACCTCCCCAAGATAATACATAATCCTCTAGGAGTAATCAGGAATTGGTGGAAGTACTAAAGGAACAACAGTCACCTGATTAAAGATCTCCCTAAATGATTCTCGGTGACTTTCTTTCTCTTCTTCTTTCTCCTCCTCTTCTTCTTTCTCCTCCTCTTCTTTTTCACTACTTCCCTGCTCATTAGATTCTTCATTACTAATCATTTCTTCATCTTCCTCCTCACTTCTTTCAATATCAATTATTTCCACCTCTGCCTTCCTTTTACTTCTTATCAGAACAGCTTTGCACTCATCCTTAGGGTTAACATCAGTGTTAGCCCTACCTGATTCTTTTCAGTGGTTTCTACCCTTTTGGAAAACTGACCAATTTGCATCTCCAAAGATTTGAAGCTGGCTTGGTCACTAGCTTGTTGAGACTCATAGACTTTCAAAAATTTATCAAATCTATCATTCAAGCTTCTGACAGTCTTTGTCAAACTGTTTACCTGCTGCCATAAAGGTGATGGTTGCTGCTGTCAGAATCTTCCTGATTTCCCAAATGGGTTATTCTGAGTTTGTCCAATACTAGGGTGGTTCTTCTAACCTTGGCTAGAGTTTCCTTGGTTAAAATAACCCTGCCTATGCTGGAATTGATTACCCATGTAATTGGCTTCCTGCTGCATTTCCTCTGGCATAGCACATTGACCATTAATATGGTCACCACCACAAAAATCACAAAGTTGTTGTACTTGGGAGACATTCCTAATCTCCTTTGGAAGTTGCGAGAGAACCTTCGTCAAATTATCTAGCTTTTGAGTCAGAAGATGATTCTAAGCTAGTATGGCATCATCTGCTGGAAAATGCAAAACTCCCCCCTTTTGTACAGGTGTGCCCTGATAATGACATATTTTACCATGATTTCAGTGATGAATCAAGAGAAAATGTCAACCATTTATTAACTTTTTACCTTGTAAATCCCAGTTTTCTTTTAGTTTATTAAGTGGTTGCACCCAAGCTTTAATGAGATATTTAGTTCACTAATCCTTGCTTTTATCTACTTAATGCAATTGGAAGAAGTCTATGCATCAAATGAAGGCATTGGAAACCAAGAAAACCAAGAAAAGCAGCATAAATGAAGAACCATAATTCTACTAAAATCAGGCTCGGGCCCCCTGGCCTAAGGGGGCTTGAGCGCTAGTGCACCAGTTCCTGAGTTTGACTGTCGCGCGCCTGAGCGCCCCATTGTTGGGGGGCTTGAGCGCCAACTTAGCTAACATGGCAGATTTGCCCTATTTCACTTGGAGGCACGAAAAGCTTTGAATCTTTTGCTATCCAAACGCGTTTTCTCTCTAAGGAGCTCTTGGAGGCGAGCTAGGAGCTGTGGGAACAGTTCATCTTCTTCCTTGGGTTCTCTTCTCTCTTCCATTTCCACCATTGTTGTAAGCTTGAGTTTCATTATTTTTGGGGGATTGTAGTAGCCACTGAACTTTTATGTAAAACACTTTGCTTTTAATGAATATATACCTCTTTCATTGATTGTTAGTGTTTGATTTCTTCTCTTAATGCTTGTTGTGAAATTTCCACCCATGACTTGATTTTAAGGTTGCTTAATATTGGGAAATGTTTGGTAAATCCGGACTTGGGTTAAACACATAAAGGAAATAGTATCTAGGGATAAAACTAGGACCTTTGGTTGTCTTAAAATCTCATTTCTTAATGCGGAACTAATTGTTAGGTTTTCCAAGGGATTGGAGCCTAATAAGGAAATCTAGGCTCTTTCTACCAAGGGATTGGGGTTTGAGTAAATTAGTAGATTGACTTTGACATATTGATGAAGAGGAAGTGATTTTATTTACATAAGAGTGAAGTTGGTGAACACGTACCCCCAATAATACCATTCCATATCATTTTTAATCTTACCATTTCCAAGTGTTTGAGTGCCAAAGATCACTTTTATCATTTATGTTTCATATTTACTTTAATTTCAAAAAAAACCCAAATTATGGAAGAATTCTTTAGTCTAGGTTAGTTAGAAATCATACGATTGTCTAGTGAAACGAGTCTCTTGGGAAACGATATCAGGTCTTGTCGATTTTATTACTTGAAACGATTTGGTACACTTGCCAAAGTCCCAACAAGTTTTGGCGCCGTTGCCGGGGACTCGGTGTTCAAACTAGACTTTTGGGTGATTTTCAACTGATTTAGACTTTATTCTTTTGTTTATAATTTTTTGTTTTATTGTAATTACTATTTTCATATTTTTGGGGCTAACTTGTGGCTCGAGTTTAGTTGTTCTCTAGTGTATGCAGGGAAATATTCGTACAAGGAGGACTGTGTCATCTGAACCACTCCTTGTCGACCCTGAGATCGAGAAAACAGCTCGTAGAAACAGCAGCTCGTAGAACTACCCCTGAATCTTCGACTTCTCTCAACGATCAACGTATTGATCTTCTTGATACTTCTGTTGTGAACAAGATGGATGGTACAGGACCACCTCCACGGAGAACCATAGGGGACTCCATTGCTTACACTAGCCCGAGAAATTTCTCAAGCATTCTGAGGCCTACTATGAGTGACAAGCTTGCAGAAATGAAGCCTGCTCTACTCCAACTCATAAGTTCTAATCGATTTTCTGGCATGGATAATGAAGACCCTCATGCTCATTTGGTCACTTTCTATGAGTTGTGTAGCTCTGTAGATATAATGGGGGAGGAGGAATAAGTATTGTATATAAGACTCTTCCCATTTTCTTTGAATGGCAAAGCAAAGGCTTGGCTTCAGTCACAGCCTAATCAAAGTTTGACCAGTTGGGAGGATGTGGAACACAAATTTCTTGCTCGCTTCTTTCCACCATCAAAGAGCACAAAAATAAAAGCCGCAATCGCTACTTTTTTCCAAGGAGTAGATGAACCACTGTATGAAGCCTGGGAAAGATTCAAAGCTTTATTGAGGAAGTGTCCCAGTCATGGCTTTATCTTAGAGATGCAAGTGCAAATCTTCTGCAATGGTTTGCAACCTCATACGAAGATGATACTTGATGCATCCTTTGGTGGTTCGGTTCTATTCAAAACTACTGATGAAGCCATTGCTGTTATGAAAATATGGCATCTACCGACATGAGGAGTCAACATGGGAGAACACAACTACAAAAAAGAGGAGTTCATGAACTTAATTCTCAGGATGAACTACTTGCACAAAACAAACTTCTTGCCCAACAAATGGAGCTCCTGACCCAAAGTATGGCCAAGCTACCTCAGTAGTTGCAAGCAATGCAAACTCATGCTCAACCACATCATCAGGTGATGAGATGTGATTTTTGTGGAGATAACCATCCTAATGGTCATTGTCAAGTTCGTAGTAGTTCCCAACCTGAAGAAGTCAACTATATGGGGAACCAAGGACGACAAAATTTCTTCAACAACCCTTTCCCTAATCCTTCCAATCAAGGGTGGAGGCAAACTCAAGAAGCCTTAAGCAGTAAAAATCCTTATCAACCTGCTCAACACTATCCATCTCAAAATGATCGAATTTCAAAACTTAAAGAAACATTGCAGATGTTCATGCAGTAGTCCATCCAAAACCAGAAAAACACTGATGCATCTATAAAGAGTTTGGAAGTGCAAGTCAGTCAGTTGGCTAAGCAAATGGAAAATCAACAAAAGGGACAATTCTCTGCAAATACTCAAGTCAACCCCAAAGAAGAGTGTAATGTTGTATTCACAAGAAGTGGGAAAGAAGTTGGAAGGAAAGAAGAAGAAAAAGAAGAAAAGGAAAAGAATGAAGAAGAGAATCAAGAAGAGAAAAAAATAGAATAAGAGATTGTTGGGGGAGATGAAGAAAATAAAGGAAAAGAAAAAGAGAAAAAGCAAAAAGAAAAAGAAATTGTGAAACATCTTCCTTACCCGAAAAATCCTTCCAATAGAGAAAAGGAGAAACAATTGGCTCGGTTCAAACAAATATTCAACCAGCTTGAGATCACTATGCCCTTTACCGAAGCACTGCAACAAATTTGTACCTATGCAAAGTACATGAAGCAAATCCTCAACAAGAAGAAGAAGTATTTAGATGAGGAAACAATTGAAGTGCAGGGAAATTGCAGTGCCATCATGCAAAAGACTCTCCCTCCAAAATTTAAAGATCTGGGGAGTTTCACCATTCCTTGCACCATTGGAAACCATGATATAGGGAAGGCTCTTATTGATTTGGGGGCTAGCATCAAACTGATGCCCCTATCTATACTTGAAAAGATTGGTGGTCTTGAAGCCAAGCCAACAAGAATGATGCTTCAGTTGGCATATAGGTCCATCAAATATCATTATGGTGTGGTAGAAGATGTGGTGGTAAAAGTTGATAAGCTTCAATTCCCGGTGGACTTTGTTGTGATGGAGATGGAGGAGGATGCTGAGATATCGCTCATCCTTGGAAGACCTTTCATGAAGACAACTAAGATTGTCATTCACATGAAAGAGGGAATACTGAAATTAAAAGACCAAGAGAGAGAGGTAACTTTCAATGTCTTCGAAACTATGCAACAAAGTCAAGAGGAACAAGCTAGTCTTGAAGCAACAAATTAAGTTCTATCAGTTGCTAGTCTACCAAGGCAAGTTGCCAAGTTGGACAAAATGAGCCTTAATTGTTTCTCTCCAAAAGTGAAGGAGGAGGATGGATATAAAGAAAAGAAACTTGTTCACCAACACGCTGTTGTAGAAAGTAATGAACCCAAACCTGGCAAACCAGTGAAGCTCAAGAACAGGTTATGGGTTATCAAGGCGATAAAGGCAAATGGGGTACTTGAAATCGAGGCCCCCTACTCTAGAAGAGTCAAGTTGGTGGCAAGAAAATTGCTGAGATTATGTTGGTGTCAAGAAAGATAGAAACACACCAACATTAAAAATCAAACTTGAGCGTATTGGTGTCAAGCTAATGACGTTAAACAAGCGCTTACTGGGAGGCAACCCAGCTTTCTAACCTTTTCTTATGTGTGATTTTGTTTTTTGAGTGTGTTTTGATTGTTTGAATTTGCTTTAGAATGTTTTAGTTTGATTTAGTTATTTTGGAACATGTTAGTTTGACTTGTAACTTGTGTGATGTTAATAGTTGCATTGATGTAATGTTAAGTGTTGTGGTAAATTGATGTGAATAGGAGTGGATCAATCTGTTTTGATGTGTTATGATGTGTTTAGGTATGTTTTATTATGTTTTGCTAAGTTTAGGTATGTTTAAAGTGTCAAAAAGTAAAGCCATGAGTTTTAGAATTAGAAAGCTTTGGAAGTGTGCACTTAATTTATCATTCTTGCACTCAATTTCACTCCTTATGGATTTGATCAAGTTTTTATAGTGAAAACATATTCATCTGGGTTGAATTGAGTGCCAAGAAGTGTCAAATTCAAAAAATCGTAAGGTGAGTTGTCAAATTTTGCAAAATCTGCAATCTGATATGACGTTCAAACCCCCATTACTGAGGGGCGCTCAAGCGCGAACTTCACAAAGCTAGTTTTCTGGCATTCTGACCCACTCGCACTCAAGCCCCCATTGTTTAGGGGGGCCCGAGCCTAGCGAGCCTGCAACTCTGGTTTTCTGTTCTGCTTCAAAATTTTCATGCTCCAACCTGTGTTTTGTGATTTTTCTTGCGTATATAGTGTGTTTTCTACCTTGTGAACTCATGATCATGCAATCTAATGATTGTTTGTTACAAATGCATACTTACATTGTGGGCTCACTTTGGCAAACTTTAGTTTCAATCTTTTTTGTGTAGAAATGCCTTCTTCATCCGACTCCAAGAGAATCAAAACAAATGCCGCCACATAGAGAGATGTCATCAGAGGAACATGCGGCCCAAGTAGCATGGCTTGGGGACCAACCCAATTTACTGGGGGAGGTGGAGCCGCAACAGTTGGTGCAAAAATGAGGAATCTGACAATGGTGACGGGGCTAATGCAAATGAAGAGAACGAGGAAGATGATGCTGATGAGGATGCAAATATGAGTGATTAGAGCACATCATGAGTTTCACAGGACCTTTTATTGTTTTCTTTTGTTTGGTTTTATAGTTTAACCTTCAGTTCTTAGTTTAGGATTGACTGAACATTTTTCTTTTCAACTTCTGGAAGTTTTGCTTATGTTATCTGGCTTGATAGACTATGCTGATCCATGATGCTTATGCTTGAACATGAAATGATGTTTGAGATGGGTCAAGTTAGTTCAAATTATGTTGTTTTCTTCATGAAAAGTCTGAGAATGCCTTATGTTAACTACGGTCAATATTTATGGTAGTTGCTTGATGACGTTTGTGCAACCTTGAGTTAACCTTGTGAGATGTTGTGCCTTAGATTTTTTTTGTGAATGCTATCATGTTAGATCACAATTGACTTTGCCTGAGTGTCTCTGAATTGAATCATTTGCTTGCTTGATACACATGATCAAGGCCATCCTTGTCTTCTACCTCATCTGCATGTTTGAGCCAAATAAGCCAATACAAACCCCTTGAACCTTAATAAAAGATGACTTCCCTCTTTGAACCTTAAGCCTAATGAAAATTCCCTGATTTCCCTACCTTGAGCTGAATGGAGTATTCATGTTTGCTGCAAGAGAATGGTTTAAAGTTTGGGGGAGTTTGTTCTGTAAGGTTGTATTGAGAAAGATAGAAAATTAGAAAAATGAGGAAAAAGAAGAAAGAAAAAGATAAAGAAAAGAGAATTGAACGAAAGAGAGTTGGGTTACAAGTTAGAAAGTGGTCGAAACTTAAGTGAAGCAAAAGAGAAACTTTTGTGCATGATTTGAATTGTTTAATCTCTTAGCTCAAGGTGCTTTGTTGTCCAGAAAAACCATGTTTCTTTCTTAGCCCAGCCTCAATACAAGCCAATGAAAGTCCTTGTGATGCTAACTTGCTTGTGAATGTGTTTAATTTGGTTGAAATGAATGGCAAAGTTGAGTTGTGTGACATTGTGATAGTAGAGTGATAGACACACACCCTTATACACCAGAGCATTAGAGCGAGACACTATCTTTGGTGAGGATTGGTTCTACATAATTCAGTAAAGCATTTTGCCATGACTGTTGATCTCTTTTGAAAATGCGGCATTTGATTGATTGAATGTTCGATGAGCATAACAATGGAAGACTAATATGTTAGAAATTTCTAGTCATTTCAAGCTAAGCAAGTGTCGTGGATTCTGCTGAGTCTGTGAAAATATTTTTGTGTGTTATAGCCAGATACCTTTTGCTTGAGGACAAGCAAGGTTCTAAGTTTGGGGGAGTTGATAATGACATATTTTACCATGATTTCAGTGATGAATCAAGAGAAAATGTCAACCATTTCTTAACTTTTTACCTTGTAAATCCCAATTTTCTTTTAGTTTATTAAGTGGTTGCACCCCAAGCTTTAATGAGATATTTTGTTCACTAATCCTTGCTTTTATGTGCTTAATGTAATTGAAAGAAGTTTATGCATCAAATGAAGGCACTGGAAACAAAGAAAAGCAAGAAAAGCAGCAAAAATGAAGAACCAGAATTCTGCTAAAATCAGGCTCGGGGCCCCCTGGCCTAAGGGGGCTTGAGCGCTAGTGCACCAGTTCCTGAGTTTGACTGTCGCGCGTCTGAGCGCCCCATTTTTGGGGGGCTTGAGTGCCAACTTTGCTAACATGGCAGATTTGCCCTATTTCACTTGGAGGCGCAAAAAGCTTTGGATCTTTTGCTACCCAAACGCGTTTTCTCTCTGTGGGAGCTCTTGGAGGCGAGCTAGGAGCTGTGGGAACAGTCCATCTTCTTCCTTGGGTTCTCTTCTCTCTTCCATTTCCACCATTGTTGTAAGCTTGAGCTCTCCATTTATGGAGAGCTAGTTTCATTATTGTTGGGGGATTGTTGTAGCCACTGAACTTTTATGTAAAACACTTTGTTTTGAATGAATATATACCTCTTTCATTGATTGATAGTGTTTGATTTCTTCTCTTAATGCTTGTTGTGAAATTTCCACCCATGACTTGATTTTAGGGTTGCTTAATCTTGGGAAATGTTTGGTAAATCCGGACTTGGGTTAAACACCTAAAGGAAATAGTATCTAGGGATAGAACTAGGACTTTGGTTGTCTTAAAATCTCATTTTTTAATGTGGAACTAATTGTTAGGTTTTCCAAGGGATTAGAGCCTAATAAGGAAATCTAGGCTCTCTCTACCAAGGGATTGGGGTTTGAGTAAATTAGTAGATTGACTTTGACATATTGATGAAGAGGAAGTGATTTTATTTACATAAGAGTGAAGTCGGTGAAAGCATACCCCCAACATTACCATTCCATATCATTTCTAATCTTACCATTTCCAAGTGTTTGAGTGCCAAAGATCACTTTTATCATTTATGTTTCATATTTACTTTAATTGCACAAAAACCCAAATTATGGAAGCATTCTTTAGTCTAGGTTAGTTAGAAATTATACGATTGTCTAGTGAAACGAGTCTCTTGGGAAACGATATCCGGTCTTGTCGGTTTTATTACTCTAAATGTTTTGGTACACTTGCCAAAGTCCCAACCGGTTTTATTACTTGAAAAGATTTGGTACACTTGCCAAAGTCCCAACATGCCCCTCTCACTAAAAGTTTCCTACTCATTAGCAGCTGATAACGGTTGGAAAACCGTTATTTTCATAATTAATTTTGATATTAAATCACACCCTTTATGGCTTAGAATTAGCTTGAAATCATGTATGGTTTTCTTGGTTTTATGCTTGGTTTCCCTTGATTTTGTAGGTTTTTGGAATGATTTGAAAGAAGGGTTGAAGTATCAAGAGGTTGCAGTGCAGAAAAGTCAAAAAGAATGCAGAGAACTCAACCAGTCAACCAGAAAAGTCAACCAGTCAACCAGAAAAGTCAATCAATCAACCAGAAAAGTTGACCAGAGCGCTGAGCGGTTGACCGGAGTGCTGAGCGGTTGACCAAACCGCTGAGCGGCAGTTTTAGGCGTTGAGCGGTACCAATTTTGCCTGTTTTCGCCTGGGGGACCGCTGAGCAGTCCGACGATTAAGGGAAACCGCTGAGCAGTTAAATTAGGGGCTGAACGATTTTCTATTTTTATTTGGCTTAGATTCTAATAGATTCTGTTATCTTTATGGCCTATATATAGCCCTAGTGAGAATCAAAACTTATTCTTTTGGCAGAGAGAAATGTCCAGAGCTGTTCCACACACCTTGGAGGATATTTCTTGGATTCTTAGGCTCCACTTTATCAAACCTAGGGTTTGCTTTTCCATTCTTCCATTATATTTCATCTAGTTGCACCATGATTATGGTGAACTAAACCCTTTGTTGTTGGGGAACAATGTAATCTTTTGAAACTCTCATATATCCAAATTCTTATTTAGTTTATATGCTTGCATATGCTTGATTTATCAATTGTTGGGTTCCTTACCTGTATTTAATGCTTTTATCGTTTAACTCATTCGATAAATGTTGTTTATGTTTATTGATACGGGGACGTACAGTAATGTCATGAACTGGGGGGAATTCCTTGATTATGCTAATACCACCTAGGGATAGGGGTAGGATGGTTAATTGTATTTTGCTTCCGTTTATCATGCATTATTAATTACTTGGGGAGGCTAGGATAGCAAGCCGGTAATTAGTAATAGGCTATTTTCACCAAGGGATTGGGTTAAGGGTAGACCAAGAAAGTTTGCATGGAAATATGATAAATAAGCAAATTAAATAACAAGAGTAGATATATGAGGGTGGATAAGATGAAATTGTAAACCCCAACAACTCCATTTATCCATATTTTCTTTTAGCCAATTGAATCACTACATTTGCATGTTTATTTTTGTCTTGCATACAAAAACTCAAATTAATTTCTTTTCTCAAGGCTTATGCGATTAATTTACACGAAAGATTAGGCCTTTGAGTCCTTTGGGAGAACGATATTGGGTTTACCAATTATATTACTTGATAACGATTTGGTACACTTGCTAGGGTCTTAACAACAACCATACTCTCAATAAAGTCATAGGCTTCGTCCTTAGTCTTTTTCTTGATATCACCTCCAACTGAGGCGTCCAACATCATTTTAGACTGCATGTTCAGACCACCTAGGTAATCAAGAACTAGGGTAGTCTCGTCAAACCCATGGACCGGTGTCTTCCTCAATAGGCCTTTAAACCTATCCCATGCTTGCTTGAGAGTTTCCTCCATGCCTTGTTTGAATGATGAGATCTCCAACCTTCCCTGAGTAATTTTGGACTGTGGAAAATATTTGTTGACAAATTTGGTTGCCACAGTCTCCCACGTAGTGAATGTTCCTTCAGGAAAGGAATTAAGCCACGTCTTAGCATTGCCTCCCAATGAGAATGGAAACAAGCTAAGCTTTACTCTTTCGTCTGATACTCCGATCATATTCACAGTGTTGCAAATTTCACTGAATGTTGTCAAATGATCATATGGGTTCTCATTTGACAATCCGTGAAATTGGTTGCTTTGTACCAAATGGATTATTGTTGGATTCATCACCATATTAACTGTATGGTCCGTAGGCATGGCTATGTTGTTGAAGTGGAAAGGGCCCACAACATTAGACTGATTCGCAAGTCTAATGTGTATTGCTTCTAGTGTGTATTGCTTCCTGCATGCACAAGAAACAAAAACCCTAAAAGCACTTTTACAGATAAGAAAAATAAAACAAAAACAAAATATATACAATAATTACAATAATTACACCAAGTCAAATTCAATCAATTTACACTACTCAAAAAGTTAAACCACGAGTCCCCGACAACGGTGCCAAAAACTTGTTATCAAGTAATATAATTGGTAAACCCAATATCGTTCTCCCAAAGGACTTAAAGGCCTTATCTTTCGTTTAAATCAATATCGTAAGACTTGTAGAGAAAATTAATTTGTGGTTTGAATGCAAAAATAAAAAGTAAACATGCAAATGCAATAGATTTAATTGGCAAGAAAAAGATATGGATGAATGGAGTTGTTGGGGTTTACAATTTCATCTTATCCACTCTCTTATATCTATTCTTCTTATTAAATTCGCTTTATTATCTAATTGTCATGTAAACTTTCTTAGTCTACCCTAAACCCGATCCCTCGGCGAGAAGAGCCTACTACTAGTTACTGTCTTACTATCCCTAGTCTCCCCTAATAACTAGCAATGTGATGGGTGTCACACCCCATGCAAATTTAATGTGCATAAAGAATGCAGTATAGATTAGGAAGTGACTCCTACGTCGTCTCTCAAGGACCAAATTGTGGTTCAGGAATTAGGTCAAACACGAAGTGGGGGGGGGGGGGTTGTGAAGAGTTTTGTGAATGCAGATGAATTAAAACACGAATGCAAACATAAATGAAAAAAACAGAAATGTAAACATAAATGTAAAAACAAAATCAAATTCAGAATAAAAACAGTTGGTCATTAACTCAATTACTATGCTTCCAATCACAGAATTAACGACAAGTACACACTACTCTAATCCAAATCCAAAACGAATCACCCAACTAAGCAAAGCCTAATTCGGTTTTCAGAATTGCAAACTAAGCAATTGCAATGCTCAAATCCAATCAGTCATGCACCATACAGTCTAATAAACTAAGCGAAGATTAAACACCGATTAGGCAACTAAGCGTATACCCAATCGCAAGCACAAAATAGATTAAATGTTGAGCGAAATCAGAGCAGCAGCATGGCAATCAAAGTGCACAGATCTCATGAATAAACTACTTTAACCTCTAATCCAGCACACCTAACCGACGAAGCGAAGGTCAATCATGCTATCACAATCACGAACTAAGCGAACGCAATACATCTATTCCATCTGATGTGTTCGATACAGATTGATCAACTAAGCGAAGATACAATCACCAACTGGGCAACTAAGCGTATACCCGTTGCAAGAACATAGTCAGATTTCATAGAGTGTTAGGTAAAGCAGAATAAATACAAGAATAGTCCAAGGAATCTCAAGGAATCTCAAGGAATCTCAAGAATAGTCCAATCCGTCTAACCTAAGCTAACATCACAATTAAATTAAATAAAACGTGTGTGAACAATGAAATTAACATATGAGTAAGCTACTTAACTTTAATGTATTTCAATATCAATAATATTCAAACTAAGGAATGCAACTCGGGGCAAGCGTGAAGCTAATAAAGAAAAATCAGGAAACTTAAATAAGCAAACCGTGTGCAGCATTCTAAATGAAAATAAAATCAACGCTTGCTTTTAAACAAATAACGTAGGTGCATCTTCTTCAAAATGAAATCACCATGTCACTCTTTTTTTCTAGACGTCACTTTGCTGGAATCAAAAACATTAAATGCAAAAAGTGTTGGAATAAAACTTCAATAAAAAAAATTGCATTAACCACATTGAATCAGCGTATCACTTCTTCAAAGACCAGTAAACATACTTCTCCATTTCATTTTCCTCCGTTGCAGTATGCGTTCCTTTTCTTAAAGGAAGAATGAATGCTAAACATAATTCAGCGTGCTGCCTTCCAGCTTGTGCACCAGGCCGTGAGCAGCTTCAAGTTACATCTTCTTCCATAAGCAAGAGTAAAGTGCAGTTGTCTCCCCTCTCTGCGTGGCAGCTAGCTCTTTCTTTTTATTCTCCTAAGTGAAGCCCTTCTCGACCTGTTGCTGGAGGTGCTATGGGTCGTCTCTTCTCTGCCACCACGTGCTGCACATGGGCTGCACCTCTCCAAGCACACACCTCTTTTTCCTTTCACGTGTTCAACCAGTTGCTGCGTTGGATGCACGTGGAGCAGTTGGACCTTTGTTTGATTTTTTTTTTGACGCGTGCTCCTCTTCAAAACGTCATTGGGCTCCGTTGCCCATGCTTGACCAGGTGAAGCTCCTTTTAGCCTGTTTTTGTGTGCACCTCCCATATGTTGCATTTAATTTGCTAATGCTCCATTTGACTACCCAAGGGCCGTGACACACTTTCCATCACGTGTCAGCCTTCAAAATCCCAAAATACAATATGTGATGCAACGTGTCCTGTCCGTGTTGGATTCTTTCCTTTGTGCTCATGGGCCACACCTCTTCCAGCAATGAAATTAACATGCTACACATTGCAGGCTGTGAATGTATTTTTTTTCAAAAATTGAATCCGCATAAGTTGGTTGGTCGTGGCATATGTTGCTTTCTCAAAAATGCGTGTGGCGTTGTTGCCTCGTGCGTGTGCTTTCTCTTGTGCCAAGTGGGCAGCAGCTCTCCTTCATTCAATCACAACTTGTGCATTCCTAAAACCAAAACATGTGACAATGTGTGTTGGGGCTTTGACCTCTTCAATTGAATTCAGCCAATTGCTTTTTGAAACTCCTCTCACGTGGATGTGACAGCTTTTAAAAGCTAAAGACCCATGCGCACCTCTCCAAGCCCAAATAAAAATTGCAGCTGTAGTATTTAATCACCCTTGGGTCGTGATTACACCTCCAAATATCCCAAATTGTATTTCTAAAATTTTTCCTGCAATTAATAATGTAAATAATTAGCTCAAATAATTCAAATTAATTAAAATATGAATTTGTGATCAAATTAAGCACAATTAGCAAAAACGGAAAAATACCGGACATTTAAGCACAATTCCCTGATTAATTCTAGCACAATAAACTAAGTGAAGTCATGAAAATATTGACTCATCACAATGCAAGTACCACAAAAGCAAAATACAATTGATCGTCCTACCCCCCTATGCCTAGGTGGTATTGCTTAATCAAGGAATTCCCTATTAGTTCATGACTTCCCCATACGTCCCCTATCGACAAAGGCAAACATCTATTTATCGAATGAGTTAAACGATAATAGCATAGAGCATAGATAAGAAACCCAACAATTGATAATAACAGCATATGCAAGCATATGAGTAAAACAAGAATTTCAATATAAGAGAGTTTCAAAAGATTACATTGTTCCCCAACAACAAAGGGTTTAGTTCACCATTGACATGGTGAAACTAGATGAAATACAATGAAAGAATGGAAAAGCAAACCCTAGATATGATAAATTGGAGCCTAAGCATCCAAGAAATCTTTTCCAAGGAGTGTAAATCATCTCTGGACGTATTTTACCACTCAGCGTCGTATTTTACCGCTCAGCAGTTTCCCTCAAGTCGCGCCACCGCTCAGCGGTCAGTTGCACCGCTGAGCGGTTTGCCTCTAATCGCCCTAGATGCTCAGCTTCATCTCCTGGGCGACAAACAATGATTTCCCTCGAATTATGGCGCTCAGCGGTGCATTTTGAATCTGAGCGGTGCATAGACTCTTCTTTTCTTCATTTTTCTTCTTCTTCCTTGAGTCTAAGACCTTCCTTCTTCAATTCCATCCTTAATTCTCATCAAAACCATACAAAACAATGCAAAACAAGTATAATATCTCTAAAAACAGCTTTTGACTCTCAAATGACTCAACTCAAGTGTTTTACTTGATTCTAAGCTCATTCTAAGCCATAAAGGGTGTATTTTGATATCAATTTAAGAATGAAAATAACGGTTTTTAGACCGTTATCAGTCATTGACAACATTTACTGATGAATGCTGATGAAGAGGAGAAAGATTAACATCTATTGATGGGTGCTAATGAGAACGATGTGCATCTACTGAAGGATGTTGGAGGATTATTTGGTCAGGTTTGTGACGTTAAACAAGCGCTACCTGGGAGGCAACCCAGTTTTCTAAACCTATCTTTTTAATTTTTGCTTTATTTGCTTCTGTTTTTAGAATAGGTGTTGATGTACTTGGTTTAAAACATATATATGATGCAATGGGTTGATGATGATTTAATGAGTGTGCTTGATGATGCTTTTATATTGATTGATGTTGAGATGATATATGAGATGCTATATATAGGTGGTGGTTCACAATATGTGTGAACATATGCATGATGATATGATTGTGATACTGGGTAGGATGTGTATCTATGTATTGGAACTTGAGATTAATATATGTGAGGTTTTGAACTCCATAGTTTTTGATTGAATGATTGCTATTACTTTGAAAGCATGAATTACTTTGCTGAGGTTTCTATGATAAATCACTTGCTTCAAGGCAATTTTTTATTAGCCCTTTCTTAGCCAATGCATAAATTTTCGTCCCAATTAAAAAGAGCACAATGTGTTTTGCCCTTTTTGAACCTAATCCTTAAACAGTATTGAAAACCTTTTTGAAAATCTTTACCTTGAGTTAAGTTGAGAATTATTGTGTGGTATTGATAAAGGTTCAATTTTGGGGTTGTTGGGAAAGTTGAAAAATAAAAGATAAGCATTGAGCTAAAGTGTTGAGCAAAGCTTGAAAAGATGGAAAAGATAGAAAAGCTTGAAAAGATAGAAAAGATAGAATAAAAGAAAGATAAGCTCAATGCAAAAATGGGAAAGTTGGGAATGAGTGAGATTGGTTGTTTAAAGAGAGTTTGTGCTTGTATGATAAATTTTCATATAACTCTCTTAACTCAAGGATTTTGTTATACAGAAAAACCAATGTTCTTCTTAGCCCAGCCACGTTACAAGCCATGGAAAGTCCTTGTGATGATAACTTGCTTGTTAGTATGATTGATTATGGTTAAATGAAAGCCAAAGTTAATTCGTGTGACATTGTGATAGTAGAGAGAATGAGTCACCTCAATATACACCTGTGTGCTTGAATGAAACACTTTCCGGAGTAGTTCCAGTTATACATGATTGCATATGTGCTTGTGTTAACACCCTGGCAAGTGTACCAGATCGTATCAAGTAATAAATAAACGGTAAGTCTGAGTATCATCTCCCAAAGGACTCTTAGGCCTAAACGTTCATGTGATTAATGGGCATCATAAGACTTGAATAAACAATAAGTTGAGTTTTAAATGCAAAACAAGAAATAAACATGTATGCAAAGATTTGATCAGTTGGTAGTAAAAGATATGGATGAATGGTGTTGTTGGGGTTTACGGTTTCATCCTCTTCCACTCTCAAATATCTACTATTCTTATTAAATTCAACTTTGTTATCAATGTTTATGCCACTTTCTATTTTACTCTAAACCCGGTCTCTCGGTAAAAAGAGCCTAATCACAATTACTAGTTTACTATTTCTAGTCTCCCTAACAATTATTCATGCATTGATGTGAATAGAAGCTTAAGGCAATTGACTTTCCTACTCCTATCTCTAGGTAATATTCATAACCAAGAGAAATTCTTCATGTCTAGACCTAACTATCACTAGTAAAATTTGGCTTATTACAGCGCACATTATGCCACGGTTCATCAGAAACCGCAGCATAATAGTGCGCGGTGGCATTTTTGAAAATAAGTCGAACTTATAGGCCGCGGTTCCCCTCATAACCGCGGCCTATACCCCCATCAACTTTCTGCCTTTGACGCCACGTCAGAAAAATAATAAATTGGCAGGGGAATAGGCCGCGATTGCTCGCAGAACTGCGGCCTATTTCCCTGCTAATTTATGACAGGGGCTGACTGATGGGAATGTCAGAAGGTTCAGGGGGGAATAGGCTGCAGTTGCTCGAAGATTCGCAGCCTATTCCCCTGCTCCTTCAAACATTCCTCAAAAGGCAGTTGAGGAGAGGGGGAATAGGCCGCGGTTGCTCGCAGAACCGCGGCCTATTCCCTGATCTGAATAAATTTGAAATATTTAAGGGTATAGACTGCGGTTGCCCGTTGAACCGCGACATATAGTTTGAAAAAAATTTCAAAAATGCCATTTTGATTTAATTTGTTCAGGAGAATAGGTCGCAGTTTCTCTGTGAATCGCGACATATGCCCATATATTACCGCGGTTAAGTTGTGAACCGCGGCATATTCCCCTTTGTAGGTTAAAAAATAAAAAACGCTGAATAGTATCGTCTCCTACATCGCGAATTGCAGAACTCGCGCCTTCTTCTCCATCGACGCACACCTTTGCTTCCATTTTCCACCGTTTTGCACCGTTTAAACTCAAATTTTTTCCATTCATTTGCCATTTTCAACATTGGTGAAGAGTTTTGACTGATCAGAATCGTCAAACTTGCAATAGGAAATTGTTATGTTCCGGCCTGCCATTTCTCTTAGTCGTCCTAATCGTCTCTGCTGCGCCCATTCGTCCTCGCCGCACCCATTGCAGGTATTTTGCCTGTGATGTGTCTTTTGTTGTAATTGTTTTCTTCAACATGATTTTCGTTCATTTTTGCATGATACCAATTACTATTGTTTTGGTAATCTAGACTTAGAAAATATATAGACATACAAAATTTAGACAGAAATTTTAGAGTTATTATTGTTTGAATTGAGTAATCACTACATGGGAAATTATTGTTTGAATGATATGTATGAAATTGCAAGTTTGATTTGCAATGTACCTTATCTTTTTATGTAATATATAGGAATGGATCAAAATTGGATTAATTTACCACACATCAGTGTTGAGTACGAGAGAGGTGTAGAGGAATTTATACAATTTGCGCAACGTAATGAGAGGAGAAGTGATGATGAAGTGAAGTTTAGATGTCTGTATGTGAACTGTTTGAATGGGATAAAGTTGAATGCAGCCCAAATTAGAGAACATCTAATCTGTGATGGTTTCCTAAGATGTTATACAACATGGATATGGCACGGCGAAGAAATGCATTTTCCCACTGACTCCCAAACTGAAAATGTTATTCATTCCACCATGGAAGAAAATCGACCGGATGAAGACAAATTAGAGGACATGATTCGCGATGTTGGCGCAAAAAATTTTGCCAAAGCTCATGTGTATGAGACGATGTCGAGTGATGCGGAAACACCTTTGTATGTCGGTTCAACAAAGTTCACACGTTTGTCAGCGGTGTTAAGGCTCATGAATTTGAAGGCGAGCAATGGATGGACTGATAAGAGTTTTATAGAATTGTTGACGTTGTTGAATGAAATGTTGCCAGATGGAAATACACTACCCACTCGTAATTATGATGCGAAGAAAATTCTTTGTCTAATGGGTATGGAGTATAAAAGGATACATGCTTGTCCAAATGACTGCATTTTATGTAGGAAAGAGTTTGAATTTTTGACAAAGTGTCCAAAATGTGTCTTATCACGATACAAGTCAAAAAACAATAGTGAAGATAATGGTCAGATAGAAAAAAATGGATTTGCTTTGAAAGTAGTTTGGTACCTTCCAATAGTGCCCAGACTTAAGCGTTTGTTTGCGAATCCCAAAGATGCTAAAAACCTTAGATGGCATGCAGATGAGAAAAAAATTGACGGACTGCTTCGTCATCCAGCTGATTCAAAGCAATGGAAAAATATTGATCAACAATTCCCCCAATTTGGTAAAGAGTGTAGAAATCTTTAGCTTGGTTTAGCCACTGATGGAATGAACCCATTTGGTAATCTGAGTACCAATCACAGTTATTGGCCAGTTATATTGATAATTTACAACTTATCTCCTGCATTGTGCATGAAGAGGACTGGTCCAAAGCAGCCTGGAAATGACATAGATGTTTATCTAAGCCCACTAGTTGAAGTCTTGAAGTTTTTGTGGGTTGATGGGGTTGAAATATTTGATGCATTCGCTTCTGAAACTTTTGTGATGCGTGCAATGTTATTTTGCACCATTAATGACTTTCCAGCTTATGGTAATTTGTCAGGATACAGTGTCAAGGGTCATAAAGCATGTCCTATCTGTTAAGAAAACACTACAGCTCATCAATTAAAACACGGAAGAAAGATGGTGTATTTGCGTCATTGAAGATTTCTAAAACATAATCATCCATATCGAAGGTTAAAAAAAGCATTCAATGGATATCAAGAGAGGGACGAAACACCAAATCCACTTACTGGCATTCAAATTCTTGAAAAAGTTAATAAAATACATCATGTATTTGGGAAAACATCCAAGAAGTCATCTGTAACGACCCGTTGGAAGAAGAAATCAATATTTTTGATCTTCCATACTGGTCAAAGTTAGATGTTAGACATTGCATAGATGTGATGCATGTAGAGAAGAATGTGTGTGATAGCTTGATTGCTACACTACTCAACATTCAGGGAAAGACAAAAGATGGAGTGAATGCTCGTTTGGATTTGGTTGACATGAATATCCGAGAAGAGTTGGCACCCAAGGAGATTGGTAAACGTACTTATTTGCCCCCTGCATTTTACACAATGTCTAAACAAGAGAAGATAAGTTTTTGCCTTTGTTTAAAGAGTATCAAAGTACCACAAGGATTCTCTTCAAATATGAAGAGTTTAGTGTCGATGCAGGACTTAAAGCTTGTTGGCATGAAGTCTCACGATTGCCACGTCTTAATGCAACAATTGTTACCGGTGGCTATTTGTGGAATTTTGCCCAAAATTGTTAGGCAGACCATAAACAGGTTGTTTTCATTTTTCTCGTCAATATGTAGTAAAGCCATCGATCCTACAAAGTTAGATGAACTTCAAGGCGAGATTGTTATCATCTTGTGTCAACTAGAGATGTTTTTCCCTCCATCTTTTTTTGACATCATGGTACATTTACTTGTTCATTTGGTTAGAGAAATCAAGTTGTGCGGACCGGTATACTTAAGATGGATGTATCCTATTGAGCGTTATATGAAGATTTTGAAAGGGTACGTTAAAAATCCATATCGTCTTGAAGGTTCAATGATTGAAAGGTATATTGCTGAAGAAAGTATCGAGTTTTGTTCAGATTACATGACATCAACGAATCCAATCGGAATTCCTCGCACATCATGGTCTTCCAAATGTTTTACAAGTAAAAGCATTTGAGGTGTCAAAGTGGTGACAAAAGATCGCGAAGATTTGTTGCAAGCGCATCTTTATATATTGAACAACACAGATGAGGTGATACCTTTTTGGCAAGCACACAAGGCCATTGTGAAGAATAAAAATCCAAGACAATCAGAGAAATGGCAGTTGATGGAACATAACAAAACATTTATGTCTTGGTTGAAATCTGAAATTGACAAAGAGCCACATTGTTCTGAAACTTTGTTGTGGCTTGCAAATGGTTTAAAGATTGATGTCGTATGTTGTACAGGTTATGAAGTCAATAATTGCACATTTTATACGAAGACTTTGGATGATAAAAGCACAGTACAAAATAGTGGAGTAAGTTTAGAAGCTGAGTCGCTTCAATTTTCCACATCAAAAGATCAATCTCCTGTACTTGGATCAATGAGATATTATGGTATAATAGAAGAGATATGGGAGGTTGATTACACCAAGTTTTTTGTTCCATTGTTCAAATGTAAGTGGTTTGACAATAATAGTGGTGTGAAAATAGATGAATCGCGTATGACACTGGTTGATTTTCGAAAGGTGGGTTACCGAGACGAACCGTTTATCATGGTACATCAAGCATCTCAGGTTTTTTATGTCAAAGATCCTGCGTCTGACCATTGGTATGTCGCTCTTCAAGGCAAAAGACAAATTGAAGTTTACGAAGACAATTTGATTAATATTCATATTGCTGACAACCATTCATTTCAAACTACCACAAATTTGGATGAACAATCTCTAGTTGACGACGATGTACATGTAATTCGGTCAGATCATGATGAGGGAATATACATATGATGAATCCATATCTTTATGTACGAATTTTCAATTTCTGTATAAGTATTTCCTGTTGTTACATAAGTCTTTTATTAATATTTCATGTTGAATCATGTTGGATATTACATAAGTCTTTTATTAATATTTCATGTTGTTATTTATGTTGACAGATATATGGCTGATCATCCACATTCTTCAAGGGATGAAGCTCCCCCTTCCAGATCCACTAGGGGATCCACCAGGATGAAACAACTATTGATTAGAAAGAATCGTGGTGAAAAAACACCGGTGAATGTTAACGTGATCATGGGTGTGGCAACTGGCCCCTATGCAGATGACTTTCGATCATACCTTGGAGTAGTGGCACGTGAAAAAATTAATATTCTTACTCCATCTTTTGAACATGTGTCCGAGGTTGATCGGAACATTATATGGAACGATATATTGGTAAGTTATTTATATCATTTCAATTAGAGTTTGTTTATTTTGATAATTTTGTATTGATACAACTTTATTATGTTTTTTTCATCTGACATTTGAGATTCCAAATGCCGAAACACTTAGAAATAATTGTTTGTCAACTGTTGCTGAAAGCTTCAGAAATTTTAAAAGTAAGTTGACAACAAGATATATATTTGAAAACCATAAAAATAAGTCTTCATGTACTACATATAAGTTCATTGATGAGGAGACTTGGCAACTTTTTGTACAGAGTCGGACAACAGAGGAATGACAGGTTAGTATAGTTGATATTATTCAATTCATCATTAGCAAATGTATATCATATTAACTAATTAATTAAATATATGTCACAAGAAAAAAGAATGAAAGCACAACAAACAAGTGCTCAAAACAAAAACCCCCACCTATTATCTCGTGGTGGGTACAGGAAGCTTCAGGAGAAAATTATCAAGCAAAAGGCAGATGCTAGACCACCATCTCAGGGTGGTAGCCCCCCTCAGCCTCCTTCTCCACCTTCTCGACATGAGAAATGGAAGTTGGCTCGTTTGAAACGATCGAGCACCTACTCTTCTGACACTGCACGTGAATTTTCTGAAAGAATTGTAAGTTACCACTGTTCCTAAAATAATAATAATTTCATTATACATACTACATTGAACCTTTTAAAGAATAATGGTCATTTTGTAATGTTACAGGACTCCTTGGTTGAGCAGAGCTCCCAAGGTCAATTCACTCCAGAGGGTCGCCAGGATATTCTTACCACTGCGATTGGACGACCTGAGCACCCTGGACGTGTACGTGTTGCTGGTCCTGGAGTAGGAATTCGAGATTATTTTGGGAACTCTTCTCGTCAGCCTTCATATGCATACAGCGAAGAACAAAGAGAAAGGCTGACACAAGAGATCACAAAAAAGGTTCGAGCCGACCTTACGGACGAGATCACAAACAAGGTTAGATCAGAGCTTAGGGCTGAATTGTTTAGTGAGTTCAGCTCCATGTTCCAGCAGCAGTTTGAGACCTATGGCATGCGCCCGGTGCCATCTCCTATACAGGAACAGGAACATGTTGTGCCTCCCATAGGTAAACTTAATAAACATTTATGTGCAATTATTTCTATTGTATAATCTAACATTTACTCTGACAAGGAGAAGCGAGAAAGGAAGTTTTTCAGCACCAGCCGTCCCAGGGGATGACATGGACGAAGCCAGTCCATGTATGCTATACATTTTAGATGATACCGAGACGGTCCTGGTAGCTCGTGGAACAGTGTTTAAGGCAGCGACTGTTGTTCATGGTATGAAGCTATCAGAGGATGAGGTGAAGGTCTCTGTGGACGAAATGATAGTACCAGATGCCGAAGTTCCTCTGCCCACAAATGAGATTTTCACTGTGGAACATGCATTCAAGTCCTTTATCGCTTGGCCTAAACATTTGATTGGTTCAGTTTCTGACCCCCCGGTATGGAACTCTTCTTTACACTTCTCAATTTTAAAGTTTACCTGTTATTGATGTCAAAACTTATCTTATTTTTCCATGTAACAACAGACGCAAGCACAAGAGAAGATTCCTCTATCTGAGGATGATCCTTTTGGTTCATTGCAGCTACTTGCTGACATCATTGAAGATACACCTTTGGAGGTTGAATATGATTCTAATGTATTTGGGAGAGTCTCTGAGCTCCCATTATACCTCCATAGCCAAGATGTCAGAGAGCTTGCTTCGGGAACACAAGAGTTGAATATTACAATTATTCAGCTATGGATGATGTAAGTCTATGAGCAATTATTTATATATAAAATTGATTTGTATATCAAGTATCCTTATATCAAAGTTAACTTTTGATTTCAGGTATTTGTGTGGGACCAGTAACAAATTGGGGCACTCTGATGATTATGGATTTATTGATCCCCAATCCATTCACGAATCAAATGATTTTGATTACATCAACACAAATCTCATAAGAAATTTTGCAAGCGGCAAGAAAATATATTTTTTCCTTATATATCCGGGTAAGTGAAATTTGTTAACATAATAAAGTTCCATATGTGATTTTAAAATATAATAGTTAAGTTATTATGAATTTCAGGCGCCATTGGCAGCTTCTTGTTATTTCTATGCACGAGAGCTATGATTTATGGTTCTGCTCATTGCATAAGCCTCCTCCCACAAATCTCAAACAACTAGTTGATTGGTAAGAACCTCGATGTTTGGACTTTCTTTTTTATATAAATGAATGCTAAAACTCTCTTTTTATATATATATATATATAGTTCTATTCCAGCAAGTATGATGATGGTTGGGAGATCAATTACAAACACTAGAAAGATTGCTTGGATTTCTCTCAAGGTTTGACATATGCTAAAGCCATACTTTCTTATAGTTGTTTTGTTTTAATATTTTTCACTAACTATTTACAACTGTGATGATATATTGTAGTGTAACAGACAGAGTGGGTCATATGAGTGCGAATACTATGTAATGTATTGGATGACCCAGATTATCCGTTCTCATATCACAAGAGGCTGGGAAACGGTAATATTTAAATCTAATAAATTTTGATTTACTCCAAAATTTGGAATTCATATACACTTACTAATATCAATTGTTTTGTGCAAAGATTCAAGACTACTACACTACTTCCTGAGAAACCAATTTCATTCATAAGGAAAGCTGCTGCAAAATATTTCACTAGATTATATAATAAGTCATAGTTATTAGATTTAAACATTCTATTTTATTAGATTGTATTTTATTAGACTTTGTACTTTGTGTGATGTTAAAATACATTTGAACATCTGTTTGATGAGTTAAAATTGAATTTCAACATGTATTTCATATGCAGGTCTGTTTTTGTGGTAGTGGATATCACAAAAACAGACCTGCTATTTTAAAAAACTGCAGGAGAATATGTCGCGGTTGTTACCATAACCGCGGTATAAAGGTTTCATTTTTTAATTTTTTTTAGAAAGGACTTTTGGCCGCGGTGAACGCGTGAACCGCGGTCTATTCCTGGTCTTTTACCGCAGTTCAAACCGCGGTCTATAGTGGAAATTTTTTTTTTTTTAAAAAAAATGGGGTTTTGGCTGCGGTTCCTTGTGCAACCGTGGTCTATTTGCAGACTTTTGACCGCAGGTGCAACCGCGGCCTATAGTCAGAGAGTTTTTACCGCGCATGAATATGCCGCGGTTCGTAAACCGCGACGTATAGGGAAAAACAACCGTTGTCGTTTCCCTGCGCTGCACTAGTGTATACATCTCCATATAGAAAGAATCGAAGATGATGCGTTTGAAAAACGTCTTAAACAAATCATTAGCAAGAACGGAAGAAAAACTCAAACTATTGATAAACACAAGTATAGGAATAAAATAAGAAATTTGATATAAGAGAGTTTCAAAGAATTACATCATTCCCCAACAACAAAAGGCTTAGTTCACCATAATCATGGAGAAAGTAGATGAATTGAAGGGAAAGAATATAAAATATAACCCTAAATTTGTAATATTGGAGCTCTCGCATCCAAGATCCGCCTCCAAGGTGTGAAAATCGTGTTTCTTCTTCTTTTCTACCAAAAGATACATGCTCTGGTTCGTGCACTTGTATGAAAAACACAGGAAAATAATTTAAAATAAGCCCAGGCCCATAAGTACACCGCCCGACGGTGGGTAACACCACCTGGCAGTAGGCACGACACCTAATCCACCCCTCAGTGCTGCCGCTTGAACGTTCTCTTCAAATTCCTCTGACGAGTCCACTGCTCGGCGGTGGGTTGTACTGCCCGGCGGTGGCTGCGATTCAACTTTGCTTCATTCTTCCACCGTCTTCTGGATCCAACACTTCTCTTCCTTCAATTCATTCATCAAACTCCCGATAAATCCTTTCAAAACAAGGGAAACCAAGCATAAAACCCAGAAAACCCACTTTGACTCTCTTTCTCTCTAACTTAAGCATTTTGCATGATTTCAGGCTAATTCTAAGTCATAAAGGGTGTGTTTTGATGTGAATTTTAAGTATGAAAATAACAGTTTTTAGACCGTTATTAGCTTGGTTAATTGGTTATTCATGATAATAGCATATGTTGGAAAGATTGTGATTATGTGAACATCATATTGAGTTTAATTGAAGTAATGCATCTGTACATCTTGACTGATATTTTTATGATGAGCTGAGAGTGATTACTGGTCTTGCAAGAAAGAGATTTGAAGTGTGTTAATCCATTGTATTGATTGTTTGAAAACTGAGTTACATTTTGTTTTGCTTGAGGGCAAGCAAAGTTCTAAGTTTGGGGTTGTGATAACGGTTCAAAAACCATTATTTTTATACTTAATTTTTATACATAATGCACCCTTTATTACTTAGAAACTTGCTTGGATTCATGATTTTTCTTTAGTTTTGTCAATAAGAGAGTTGAGGATATACTTAATGATTTTATTACTAAATCCCTTTGATTTTGTAGGTTTTAGGAATGATTTGAAAGAAGGTTTGAAGTATCAAGAAGTTGGAATGCAGAAAAGTCAACCAGTCAACTAGAAAGTCAACCAGTCAACAAAAATGCTGAAAAGTCAACCATAGTGCAGTTTCAGTATCGCACGTGGCATTGAGCGCCAGTCCAACGCTGAGCACCAGTCTCTGGACCAATATTTCACTGTTTTTTGCCTGGGCGACACCGCTGGGCGCCGTTTTGAGTGTCGTACCCACCGCTGAGCAGTGGCCCAGCATTGAGCGCGGTACTTTTCGGCCTAGGCTAGTTTCTGCTTTGTTTTAATGAATTATAAATAGATTTGCACGACCTAGATGGTCTATCTTTTGATGGCTTAAGCATAGAAATACACTTTTCACCCCTTTGGGGGCAGATTTGGGGATGCGGGAGCTCTCCTCTTCTCTTTCTAGGGTTTCTATCTCTTCCATTCCATTGTACACCTAGTTTCTTCATGACGATGGAGAACTAATCTCATTTGTTATTAGGGAAGATGTAACCTCTAAACTCTCTTGTATTTGAATTGATTATTGTTATATATGCTTTCTTTCATTAATTGTTAGGGTTTTTCCTCTACACTCTATGCATGCTTTGTTTAAGACATTATTCAATAGCGTGATCTTTGATTTTATCTATATGGACACATATCGGTAGATCTAGACATGGGAAAATTCCCCCGGGAGCAATATTACCTAGACATTGGGATAGGAGGACTGATTGCCTTTAAGCTTCTGTGTGAATGTAATGCATGATTAATTGCTCGGGAAATAAGACATTGTAAACTACTAATTAGTAGTAGGCTCTCTTCACCGAGACATTGGGTTTAGGGTAAATTATAAAGTGGCATTAACATTAATGAAGAAGATGAATTCGTTTATGCATGAAAGTGATTAGGTGAAATCTAAACCTTAACAACATATTCATCTCATATTATCAACATCATCCATTCACTTTTGTGTTTAGCCTCAATTGATCAAATAGCATGCATATTTACTTTTATCGTTTTGCATTCAAAAGCCCAAAATATTGTTCTTATAGTCTTGATTGGTTAAGCAAAAGCACAACTGTTTAGTGCAATAGGTCTCTTGGGAAAACGATACTTGGTCTTACCACTTATTATTACTTGATACAATTCGATACACTTGCCGAAGTCTTAACATGTTTTTGGTGCCGTTGTCGGGGACTCCTGGTATAACTATTCTATTTGTGTGATTCTTAACCGATTAGACTTTTTATTTTTTTATTTTTTTTATCTTTCTATCTTTCTATCTTTTTATATTTTTATCTTTCTATCTCTTCATTTTTTTTCTTTTTAATTTTTTATCTTTCTATCTTCCTATCTTTCTATCTCTTTATCTTCCTATCTTTCTATCTTTATCTTTCTAAATAAAAGAGAGAGAAAAAAATATATCTTTCATAGTTTTTATATTTTGGGCTAATTGTGTGCTCTAGTGTAGTGCTCTTTAGTATATGCAGGATAAAATTTGTACTAGGAGCACAAGATCATCAAGACCTCCCTTTTTAGGTTTGGAAGTAGAGAAGACTGCCAGTAGTAGATAAAGAAGATAGATAAGGAAGAAGGAAAATAAGAAAGGATAATTGGTTCACCAACACCGTGTTGTGAAAAGTGATTAACCCAAACCTGGCACACCAGTGAAATTCAAGAATAGGTTATGGGTTGTCAAGACTATCAAAGCAAACGAAGTTCTTGAGATTGAGGATCCTTAGAGTTGGTGACAAGAAAATTGTCGAGATTTCATTGATGTCATGAAGAAAGGAGAACGCCAACATTAAAAATATGGATTGGGCTTAATTGGGTCAAGCTAGTGACGTTAAAGAAGCGCTTGCTGGGAGGCAACCCAGTTTCTGAGTTTTTCTTTTTAATTGATTATTTGTGTGCTTTGGATTTGATTTTTCTTTGTGTTTCAATTTTGTTTTTGGTTATATCCTGCCTTTGATGGCAATGACGATAACATCTACTGATGGATGCTAGGAGGACTCATTGATGAATCAATATTTTATACCATTCACTTAGTTTTTCGCGCTGAATTGTGTTGATGAATTGTGCTTAATTCTTGGTTATTGTGTCATTTTCACCATTTGGGCTTAATTAGACCAATAATTCTTATTTTAATTAATTGGAATTATTTGAGCTTAATTATTCCTATTTGTATTTTCAGGGTAAATTTTGGAATTCCACTGTGAGACTTTTGGAAGGGCACCAAGCAATTGAAGAATTTCTACAAATTCATTTTAGAATTAGTCAAATTTTAATTTAGTAGATTAGGCTTTTCAAAACCAAATTTTGTTATTTGGGCTATTTTTGGTGATTTAGACCAAACCCAATTAGTAGGAAGACACTTGGGTCATCTAGGGTTTCATTATTTTTTAGGGTGGGCCCACCCTTATTTTTTAGGGGATGACACACGGCCTTTAGCAAAAGGAGTTTCAGCCGTCACTTTGAGGAGGCTTTGGAACATAATGAGGAGCTCTCTCTCGGCAGATTTAAGGAGGCTTGGAACTTTTTTTTCTTTGCACGGTTTTCTCTGGAAACATGGTTTTATTAGATGACTTTGGTTGAATGAAAGAAAGGGGTCGTCACCTTCTTTTTCTACTTGGCTGGAACGTCTAGGGTCGACACAATTCTCGGAGCTTTGTTTTGAACGTTATTGTCAATGGGGTGAATGAAAGAAGATTTTTCCTTTTAAGCGTTAAATTGTATTTTGTCTTTATTTCCTTTTCATTCTAGCACCACGGATTTATATTTTTCGTTTAGAAAGCTCACAGCTTGTTTTAGCAGCTTCACGGAAGCTAGCAACGTTTCTTTTTATTTTAGAGAAATTCGGACACTCATTTTGCTGCAACGGTGCTTGTGTGTTGATTTTTATTAGGCTGCTTCATTAAGTGATATTTGGAGAAAGCTATGTGTATGGTGCTGGAGTTTAACTTTCGAAAGCAGCTATTTTCTTTTTTTTCCAAGATGAAAACATACGCTGATTCACTTTAGGGGAGAGGTGTCACGAGCTGGAGTGCACGACCATATTCATTCACAGCTAGGAGGCATTCACTTAAATTCATTTGAAAAGCATGTCATTTCCATTTTGTTAGAAGCAGTCCATGCCTTTATTGCCTTTTATCTATTCTATGATGCACTTGGAATTTATTTATTAGCAAACGTTGTTTATTTTATTCCATGCGTTAGTTTCCAAGTTAATTGCATTTGTTGATTCATCCGTGCATCTCATTTGATTAAGCAATTTGGCATTTTACTCATTCCCGCTGCAATGTGCATTTCATTTATAGCTAAGTGTTTCTTTATTATCTGTTGCATTTTAATTAGTTCATACATCTTGTTTTAGAACCATTAGTTTACTATTTTTGTTCATTATGCAGTTGGTTATGTTTAGTTTATTGTTTATGTTCACTATGCTCTCTGTTCTGTTCGGTTGTGTTAATTTAGTTGTGATGTTAGCTTAGGTTAGTTGGTTGGTTGTTAATAATATTACAGTGTTTCCTTGAGATTCATTGGACTGTTCTTGTGATTATTTTGCTCTGCCTGACACTCTATGAAGTCTGACTCTGTTCTTGTGATTGGGTATACACTTAGGTGCCCAATTGGTGATTGTATCTTCGCTTAGTTGATCGATCTGTGTAGAACACATAAGACGGAATAGGTGTATTGCGTTCGCTTAGTTCGTAATTATGAAAGCATGATTGACCTTCGCTTAGTCGGTTAGCTGTGTTGGATTAGAGGTTATAGCAGTTTAATCATGAGACTCTTGCACTTTATTTGTCATATTGCTGCTCTGATTTAGCTCAATATTTGATCTGTTGTGTGTCTGCGATTAGGTATACGCTTAGTTGCCTAATCGGTGTTTAATCTTCGCTTAGGTGATTAGACGGTATGGTGCTTAACTGATTAAATTTGTGCATTGCATTCGCTTAGTCTGCAATTTTGAAGACCGAATTAGCCTTCGCTTAGTTGGGTGATTCGTGTCGGATTTGGATTAGAGTAGTGTGTACTTGTCGTTGATTTGTGATTGGAAGCATAGTAATTGAGTTAATGACCAACCGTTTTCATTCTGTATTTGAATCTGTTTTTACATTTCTGTTTCCGTGTCTGTTTACATCTGTGTTTACCATTCTATTTTCATTCGTCTTTTAATTTGATTCATCCGCATTCACAAGCCTTTCACAAACCCTCCCCCCCACTTCGTGTCTGACCTAATTCTCGAACCACATTTGGTCCTTGAGATATGACCTAGGAGTCACTTCCTAGTACTATACTGCATTCTTTATGCACATTAAATTTGTGTGGGTTGCGACACCCATCAAATTTTGGCGCCGTTGCCGGGGACCAACGATTCGGTCTTAGGTTTTTGTTGTGTTAGTGTGTGTTGTGTTTTGTCTTATGTTGTGAGTGTGATGTTCTGTTTTGTGTGTTGTGTTATGTGTGTTGCATTTAGGTAGCTTTAGTTGCATATTTTCATTGCATTCTTCTTTTCCCCCTCTTCCTTCTACATGTCTACCTACTTTGATTTTGTTAATACTGTTTCTTCTGCCTATGTCCATGACTTTGATTCTCCTTCTGCATCTAACTCTGATGTTGCTTCTTATGCATATTCTGCTGATTTCTATGTTGAGAACAGTATGACTCATCCTCCCATTCCTGAGAGTGCTCTTTGGGAGCCAGTTTCACATAGTGAGGATGATGTTCATTGTGTTCTCACATCTGGACTGATAGATTTGCTGCCTAGGTTTTATGGTTCTGTAGGTGAATGCCCACATAGACACTTGGAGAGGTTCCAACACATTTGCTCTGCAATGAAACCTCCACATGTCCCTGATGATCAAATTTTCTTAAAGGCATTCCTGCATTCAGTAGAAGAAGCAGCATGAGGGTGGCTTTATTATCTTCCTCCTGAATTGAAGGCCAATTGGGAAGATCTTAAGCATATGTTTTTGGAAAGATTCCGCCCTTCACAACATCAATATCAAGAACCACCATTCCAGAATGCTTGTATGCCTCCCCCTATCTAGGAACCATAGCAGCTGCAGTTTCATGAGCCTGCCCAAGCAACTCCTCATCCTTCCACTACTTTTGAGCCTACATTGAAGGAGTTACTGAGGCAGATAGCCATATAGAACATTTAGTTCCAGCAAGAGACCAGAGCTTCCATTCAGAGTTTGACTACTCAGATGGGGCAGATGGCTACTCAGCTCACTGAGGAACAGTCTTATATTTAAGAGGAATCACCGTTTCAGGCTGTTCAGCTTCCAGATGATGTTGGTGCCATCCACATAGGAGATGGGGAGCAGAGCCATGAGCTGACTACTGCGCCATCTACTTTCCCACCCTCCTATGTCCCAACTCTTATACCTGAGGAGACTGATGAAGAATTGGAGGACAAGGCAGATATGAGCAACACTTTAGAGATAGGTAGACCATCTTCACCTTCCACTACCCTACCAAATTTCAGGGGAGTGGAGGTAAACATACCTATGATTGATTCTATTGTTGATGATTATGCTATTGATAGGTATGTTGATGATTGTATTGTTGATGAGCATGATTTTCATTCTACCTCTCTGCATGATGAGAAACAACTTTTGCCATCTTGTCTGAATACTTATTCTCCATGCACTGAACATGAATCTGAGCCTGTTGTTGATATTGTTTCCACATGTGAAATTGATTCATGTTCTGAGAGTTTATCTAAGGTTCAGCTTGTTACATTGAGATTGGGTGTTATACCCCTGCATGTTATTTCTATGGAACCATATTGCACTGACCATGTTGCAGGAGGTACATATGACCAACAAACACCCACAGTGGACAACAAAGGTGCTAACATTCACAAAAGCTTCAACACTAGTTGGCATCAGCTGAACCTGCTCATCAACAATCACTGCTTCTTAGATCTAGCTGTGGAGGTAATCTCCCTGCTTGATCAAATTTGGAGACTGAAGCAGTTCCTCCTCAACACTTCTTTGCTGAATCCAATGGTGGAAGAGATCTCCCTGAAAGTCCAAAATTGGGAACTGCCACCATGACCAAGGGAGTATTCTTTTTCCCTTCTCCCCCCTTTCCCACTTGTATTGCACTTGTCCGGGATCTGTTGACTGTTCTTATATTCTGATCTGATAATTGTAACACACTGAGGACATTGTGTAGTTTAAATGTGGTCTATTGAGGGAGATTCTGATTTGTCTTTGATTAGTTTATGTTTTTTGCGTTAAATTTTTCATTTTCTAGGTAGTTTTTGTTATGTCTTGTATACATTTTTGCATGTTACTTTTGATTTCTGGACTTTGTTTAGGTTTTAGACTTGTCTTTCATTTCATTGATACTCTGATCTTTTTGAAATCCTTGCTTTTCTCTGCTTGGAATATGATTATGATGTTTGAGAGAGTTGATTTGATTGTGACAGAATTACCCTGTGTGAGAATTGAGCCACTTGATATTCTTTCTTGTGTGTGATATGTCTATTGATTGCTTGCACATATGCCTTGGCTTGACTCTTTTGATGCTTCTTGATTGATATGCATGTTTGGAAGTGATAAAGGCATTTTTATTCTTGAGCCTCTCTAGCCAGATGAGCCTACCTTGTTTTAATCCTTTGATAACCCCTTTTGAGCCTATACTTTCCCCTTTTTTTTTGTTTTGAAGCTCATACACTAGCCTATGTGAAAAACCATGATTACCTTAACCTTAGGGAATTTTGGAGCTTTGGAAGTGTTTTGGGAACAAGTGTGGTCTCCTTGGGGATTCTGATGTGTTGGCTAGTTGGTTCCTCTTCTTGTTTTGTTTTTGTAATTATGTTGTGTATCTTGTCTCTTACAATTGTTTTTTGAAAAGATAGAAAAGAAAAGAGACAGGATGAAAAAAAAAGAAAAAACAAATTACAGAAAAATGAGAAAAAATTTTTGTTATGTGAATAATGGATCAAGAAGAGGATTGAATTAGAGGTTTTGGGTGTGATTGACTGTGTTTACACTTGTTCCCCATTGCTCCTCTATTTCTTTTGGTTTGTAGCTTCTCATCCATATTATATCCTCCCTTGTCCTTGGCCCCATTACATCCGTAAAAGACCTTTTGATTTGAATATGCATATGTGTGTGAATGTTGATATTAGAGGCTTGCCAAGTCTGTTTGTGCCTGCTTTCTTGAGTGCATTGAGTTGACACTGTTTACCCTTGACACTTGATAGAAACACTGATAGTGTGCATCTATGAGGTTCTGTTACTTTTGATTCACCTCTTGAGCTGATTGATCATTTTGCCATGCTTGGAATTGCTTAGATGATTTCTGTGAGTATCTACTTTCATTGATTATGTGTTGGATACTGTCGACTTCTTTTCCCTGTCCAGATTTCTTGAGAACTATGTAATTTTGTTTCTTTCATTGTGAGTCTTTGTTTTCTGTCGGTTGAGACTGTGTCACTTCCTGATGTCCTCAGAACTGTTCCCTGTTTTGCGTCTTGATTTTGCCCAGGAGTGCAAAAGACTAAGTGTGGTCTATTTTGATGAATCGATATTTTATACCATTCACTTAGTTTTTCGCGCCGAATTGTGTTGATGAATTGTGCTTAATTCTTGGTTATTGTGTCATTTTCACCATTTGGGCTTAATTAGACCAATAATTCTTATTTTAATTAATTGGAATTATTTGAGCTTAATTATTCCTATTTGTATTTTCAGGGAAAATTTTGGAATTCCACTGTGAGACTTTTGGAAGGGCACCAAGCAATTGAAGAATTTCTACAAACTCATTTTAGAATTAGTCAAGTTTTAATTTAGTAGATTAGGCTTTTTAAACCAAATTTTGTTATTTGGGCTATTTTTGGTAATTTAGACCAAGCCCAATTAGTAGGAAGACACTTGGGTCATCTAGGGTTTCATTATTTTTTAGGGTGATCCCCACCCTTATTTTTTAGGGGATGACACACGGCCTTTAGCAAAAGGAGTTACAGCCGTCACTTTGAGGAGGCTTTGGAACATAATGAGGAGCTCTCTCTCGGCAGATTTAAGGAGGCTTGGAACTTTTTTTTCTTTGCACGGTTTTCTCTGGAAACAAGGTTTTATTAGATGACTTTGGTTGAATGAAAGAAAGGGGCCGTCACCTTCTTTTCCTACTTGGCTGGAACATCTAGGGCCGACACAATTCTCGGAGCTTTTGTTTTGAACGTTGTTGTCAATGGGGTGAATGAAAGAAGATTTTTCCTTTTAAGCGTTAATTTGTATTTTGCTCTTTATTTCCTTTTGATTCCAGCACCACAGATTTATATGTTTCGTTTAGAAAGCTCACAGCTTGTTTTAGCAACTTCACGGAAGCTAGCAGCGTTTCTTTTTATTTTAGAGAAATTCGGACACTCATTTTGCTGCAGCGGTGCTTGTGTGTTGATTTTTATTAGGCTGCTTCATTAGGTGATATTTGGAGAAAGCTATGTGTATGGTGCTGGAGTTTAACTTTCGAAAGCAACTATTTTTTTTTTTCCAAGATGAAAACATACGCTGATTCACTTTGGGGCAGAGGTGTCACGAGATGGAGTGCACGACCATATTCATTCACAGCTTGGAGGCATTCACTTAAATTCATTTGAAAAGCATGTCATTTCCATTTTGTTAGAAGCGGTCCATGCCTTTATTGCCTTTTATCTATTCTATGATGCACTTGGAATTTATTTATTTGCAAACGTTGTTTATTTTATTCCATGCGTTAGTTTCCAAGTTAATTGCATTTGTTGATTCATATGTGCATCTCATTTGATCAAGCAATTTGGCATTTTACTCATTCCCGCTGCAATGTGCATTTCATTTATAGCTAAGTGTTTCTTTATTATCTGTTGCATTTTAATTAGTTCATACATCTTGTTTTAGAACCATTAGTTTACTATTTTCATTCATTATGCAGTCGGTTATGGTCGGTTTATTGTTTCTATTCATTATGTTGTCTGTTCAGTTCGGTTGTGTTAATTTAGTTGTGATGTTAGCTTAGGTTAGTTGGTTGGTTGTTAATAATATTACAGTGTTTCCTTGAGATTCATTGGACTGTTCTTGTGATTATTCTGCTATGCCTGACACTCTATGAAGTCTGCCTGTGTTCTTGCGATTGGGTATACACTTAGTTGCCCAATTGGTGATTGTATCTTTGCTTAGTTGATCGATCTGTATAGAACACATAAGACGGAATAGGTGTATTGCGTTCGCTTAGTTTGTAATTATGAAAGAATGATTGACCTTCGCTTAGTCGGTTAGTTGTGTTGGATTAGAGGTTAGAGTAGTTTAATCATGAGACTCTTGCACTTTATTTGTCATACTGCTGCTCTGATTTAGCTCAATATTTGATTTGTTTTGTGTCTGCGATTAGGTATACGCTTAGTTGCCTAATCGGTGTTTAATCTTCACTTAGGTGATTAGACTGTATGGTGCTTAACTGATTAAATTTGTGCATTGCATTCGCTTAGTCTGCAATTTTGAAGACCGAATTAGCCTTCGCTTAGTTGGGTGATTCGTGTCTGATTTGGATTAGAGTAGTGTGTACTTGTCATTGATTTGTGATTGGAAGCATAGTAATTGAGTTAATGACCAACCGTTTTCATTCTGTATTTGATTCCGTTTTTACATTTCTGTTTCCTTGTCTGTTTACATCTGTGTTTACATTTCTGTTTTCGTTCGTCTTTTAATTTGATTCATCTGCATTCACAAGCCTTTCACAACCCCCCCCACTTCGTGTCTGACCTAATTCTCGAACCACATTTGGTCCTTGAGAGATGACCTAGGAGTCACTTCCTAGTACTATATTGCATTCTTTATGCACATTAAATTTGTGTGGGTTGCGACACCCATCACTCATATAACGGCATTTACTGGTGGATGTTGTTATGATGAGGATGACAAATGAAATCATCTACTGATGGATGATGCTATGTATGCGCAAGTTACTCGACTTTCTTAGTTATGTTTTGAAATTCTGTTAATGCTTGTGATGTCTAACGACTATATTTTATATCTTTGACCAAGCATTGATTGTGGGTAAACTGTATTAAATGCGTAATCAATTAAGTTGGTCTAGATGCTGCTAATTGTTATAACTATTTGAGTATAATTGACTATATTAATAGCATAGTCGACTTAGGAGCGTCAGTTTTGTGAAAAACTATATATAGACGCAAACTTGATTTCTGCAAAGACTTTTGTGATACTAACAAGTTCATTGATTCTTTTGAGATTGTGATCTCTTTGTAGAACGTGCTAAAGCTCCAATAACTCATCAAGAAGACCGAGGTGATCATTCTTTGAGGGTTGCTGGAAAAGCAAGTATCTGTGCGTACATAGACTGATTAATCAACCTTTACATTGAGGTGTTTGATACATCATCAACTTCTTCTCTCAATCTTGTGAAGATTGTGGTTGCCCTGTTGTGACTACAGGAAGAGAACGTGCGACGTTCTAGACTTTGGGGATTGTTCAAAGTAGTGAGAACTGTAGGAGAGGGGACATCTTGCTGCTATCTTTGCTTTGTATATGCCTATATTTTGGTTAGAGGGTTGGAGAGGTGTTTTCAATGTTATGAATGCGGCAAAGATGGACATATCAAGCCAGAATGTCCTGACTTGAAGTTAAAGCAAAAGGCAAGCAGGAGGTTCCCTCAGGACAAAAATAGAAAGCAGAAGAGTTCTTACATTGCTTAGGAGAACAACTATTCAAACTCCTCAAATGATGATGATGATGGTGATCGTGACGAAGAATCAAATCTTTGCTTTATGGCTAGCTTAAAGAAAGATGAGTATGACAATGATGAAGAATTCGAGAATGAGCCAATCGAAGTTGAGTATGACATGCTGTTGGACGCATTTCAAGAGATACATGCTGAAGCCATGCGACTACAATACAAGGTCAATCGATTAAATTTTGAAATCAAAGACTATGAATATAGGATAAAAAATCTGGTTGATGATAATGAAAAAATGCAAAAAGAATTAGATGTTGCTTTACTATCTGCTAAAACTGTGATTACTGAGACTGTAACAGTTGAAAAGAATTGTGAAAAATGTCCTACTCATATTGAACAAATTGATTACTTGACTAGCACGCTAGCTAAGTTTACAAAGGGTAGAGATAATTTAGATGCTGTTTTAAAGTCTTCAGGTAGAGCTATATATAGACAAGGTATTGGATATAAAGCTCAATCAAATAAGACCAATTCATAGAAGTTTGCTGATTTAAGTAAACATGTAAAACATGCATGTTTTTATTGATATAACATTGGTCACACTGTTAGAAATTATTTTTATAGAAAGGTTGGAATTCCAAAAAGATTGTATAAATGGATTCCTAAGGAACAATTAACTGCTAACAAACAAGGACCCAAATTCAAATGGGTACCTGCATAAAAAATCTAAATTGTTTTACTGGTTAACAAATGATGCAATAGCAATGAAGATCTCAAGGATGAACTAACATGGTTATATCAAATTTCTTGAATATCTACAAGTGGTAACAATCATTTTCTTATTGCATCATGTATGATAGACATCTTGTTGAAAATAGAATGACTTAGTTTCAACACCATGCATAAAAATCAGAGTCTTTTTGAAATCTTTTTCATAAAAGTGAGAACTTTCAAAAGTTTCTTGAAACACAAGGGAAAAGATAATTTAAGTGTAGCTAAAAATAGTTGACTATGTTAAAAGTAAAGTTGACTTGAAATGTAAAAGTGCAGGGATAGAAGATTCAAATGCAGTTTTTATACTGGTTAGCCAAACTGCCTACATCCAGTGTCCTTCTTGTACCCGGAATCAAATGCACTATAGTGGTCAAGATTTTTATAACAAGGTTTCTATAGAGACCTCCACGTCAAAATATAAAACACCTCTCTAACCCTCTAACCAAAATATAGGCATATACAAAACAAAGACAACAGCAAGATATCCCCTCTTCTGCAGTCTTCAACCACTTTGAACAATTCTCAAAGACCTAGAACACAACACGTCCTCTTCCTGTAATCATAACATGGCACCCACAATCTTCACAAGATTGAGAGAAGTAGTCGATCACGTTCTAAACACCTCTATGTGTAGTATGATCATTCTGTCTTTCAGCACAAACACTTGCTCTTCAATGAAACACCAAAGAATGATCACCACCACCTTTCTTGATGCGTTCTTTGAGCTTAGCATGTTCTGTAAAATCTGAAAAGAATCACTGAAATCGTTAAAATCACAAAAGTCTCTTCAGAGATCAAATTTGCGTCTATATATAGTTTATCACAAAACTGACGCTCCTCTAGTCGATTATGCTACTAATCCAGTCGACTTTATGCAGACAGTTATAACAGATAACAGCAATCAGACCAACTTAATTGATTACACATTTAATGCAGTTGACTCATAATTAATGCTTGGTCAAATATATAAAATATAGCCATTATACTTCATAAACATTAACAGATTTTCAAAACAAAATTAACTAAGTTGATTGGCTTGCACACATAGTCGACTAAGTTACACTTTAATACAGTTTTGAAAAACTTTCTTTGCAGAACTGTTCACATCACACTTTGAAAAAATTTGTGCAAAGTCACAGGTTTTAATCGACTTGCTTTATAATGAAGTCGACTTAAAATTGTTGTTTTGCCACACAATATAAGTTCAACTATAGTGCATGTGATTTTTCTTTTTCAAATCAAATGTTATGCAATCATAGATAATATCTCATGTAGAACATAGTGAAATTGCACACAATGACAGAATCAACACAAACATGTTCTCAAGTAATGAACATGTAACATATATCAATACATGTGTTACTAATGTGTTGTCATCATCAAAAACTAGAAACACTATGAGATTGTAAGGTTTAGCTAAACTAGTGCTCCCCTTATCAACAATCTCAACAATCTCCCCCTTTTTGATGATGCACAACCATGATTAATAAACAACCATGTTTGTACACAACAATTCATATAATCATTCATATAATCAAACTGTATCAGAGCAAATGATTTAACAACTGATATCAGATTTAGAACAGACATTGAATTATGATATCAGATCAATCAAAATGAGTCTATCTGAATTTAAAATGAATATATCAGTATCCAACAGTATCAAGCAATCAAGTATCAAGCAATAAGCAATCAAACTTTCTCCGCCTTTGTGCATTAGTAAAAAAGGTATTCTCTATGATAATGATATGCTGATAAACAGTTATTCAGAGATGCATCAATAGAAACATATTAATAAATCAATGATGCTCGCCCCATCACTAATAATCACATGATAAAGAAATAATCTCCCCCTTAAACTATCATGTGAAATATCTAAACTATCATGCAATGCTCTCATTGCCATTATGCATGTTTTATACTCAAAACCCAAATGGACAATGCAGTTATCAAAGAACATTTCAAGGCATGAATAAGCATGTAACAGAATTGTATCAAAACCAGAAATTGTACAATCAAATCAATTAAGCATAGATACAATCAATCAACAATCTTAATAATATCTCAAATATATCAATCAATCAAAGAAATAAAGATATAATGAAAGAAACCATATACGATATAGGATTAGTAAACCAAATAACCAGATTCCAATAAATGGAATTTATAACCCTTGTAAACCAGTAGTCGATTGTTCTCCAATCGTAATCAATTTCCTTGCTTTCCAAATGAATTGTAGCTCCAGTTGCTTATCCAGAAGCAATGTTCCTGCAAAACCTTTCAAGATATTTTCTAGATCAAGCAATTTAGAATCATGTAATGCAAGAAATTATACCGATATGAATTGAATATGCAAAAGTATTAATGTAATAGTAAACACAAGCATAATCAACTTCATTCAACATAGAGTCGACTTTAATCAGATATAAACAAATTCAAGTATAAAGTCAATACTGATCAAATTAAAACTAAACATATGATTTCATTAATATTCCGAAAGGGTGTTACAACCAGGCTAATCATTGGTAGTGGCGTATAAAGCCATCTTACAAAAAAAATGTTAAAACTAACAACAAGTAGAATACTTTATCAAACAACAATATTAGTCTTTCTTTTTCTTTTTGTTTAAGAAATCTCCAAGAATCATATCACTATTACTGTCATCAGTATTTTCATCCTCAGCACTCTCATCTACACTCATCTTTGAAGACACATTTGGAGTACTTCCTTCTTCTTCGGATTCCTTCTCACTTTCAACACTTATTTCTTGATCTTGAGACAAAATATTTTCTTTCAACTCTAAAACAATATTTCTTGTTTCCAAATGCATCATCCTTAAGGATTTCAATTCTCTTAGCACTATTCTTTCAAATTCAGATCGTGCCTTGTAAGGAATAACATCAGTAGGTTCTGCTTCACCTTCATTGTTAGAAGCTTCATTTTTGAACACTAAGTCTTCTGGTGTGTGCTGCATTTGCATCATATGCAGAACATGTTTACTTATCAGGCTTGTTCTGTTGTAGGATTCACTGGATTCTCCAATGCAATCCACAGCGAAATGGATAAGAATCTTTGAAATGAAAACGCAATATGGTAACTTTGCAGATTCCAACCTTGTAACCTTCAACATGTTGTCAGATATTGCTACAGGTCAGTCCACTTGTATGTTTTCCTTCAATGCTTTTAACAAATACAAGTCTTCAATAGTGGCTTAAGCATGGTTGCTCCCTCTCGGCATTAGGATCCATGAGATAACAAAAACAGCAAGCCTATCATCCTTTTTCATACTACCAGTCTTATAACTGGAATAGTCTTGACAATCATCTCGGTTCCTTAGACTGTCCTGGTATACAGAAACTTGTGAAATCGTTCAATGCCTAGATGGCATCTTTCACCTTATAGCTTGAGTCCAGCTATCTTAGTCCATACTTCATCAGTCAGCTTAATGTCAACACCTTTCACCCTAGAACAGAGAGTATCATTCTCAATCTTTAAGTTGCAGTACAATACCTTCAATAGTTCAGGGTACCATGGGTCGGCCATTTCAACAAACTTCTTCAATCCTTGGCATCTTAGCCATCCTTGAAATTTGAACCCTTCATCTCTGAAAAACTTCAACTTCAAAAACTTATGTGTTATCAAGTTTCTCATTTTCTAACAGTCGAGATACTTTGATGGCATTTCATCATCATTGATCCAGCCTTCAAGTTCAGAAGGACGTCTTGTGCTCTTCTGACCCAATGTTTTAACTCTCTTGCGTTGTACACAACTTGAAGCCATTGATAGAGAGAAGAATCACGTTGATCATAGAGTGTGAGAGAGATTGATGATTCAGAATATACTGAGAGTGCTTAGTGTAATGAATTCATGTATTAGGTTTTTAATCAAATCATAACACGACCCTTTTTGGAGGGAACAATTAAAATTCATTTTCACACCAAAAATGTATCCTATTAGATTTTAAGTGAAAATTTCAAATTTCAATAGCACAGTAACCCCCAATTCGATTTCAATAAAAGCAAAGTCAACTAATGTATGATAGAAAGTTTTCAAGAACAGAAACATACATACAACAACATGTAATCGACTGCGCACATAAATCAATCGATTAAAAATCGTGAAACTAGATTTTTAGATAAAAGCAATCACAAACATTCAAACAATCAATCAGACAAACAATGATGTGGTAAAGAAATTATTGTTACCGCCTGTAGAAACTCAAGAAAATTTGATATATCCATTATAGTTCATCCTTGAGATCTCCACTGTTACAGCATCACTTGTTGTCCTGCAAAACATTTGAAATTTTTGATGTAGGTACACATTTGAATTTGGATCCTTGTTTGTTAGCAGACAATTGTTCCATAGGAATCTACTTGTGCATTCCTTTTGGAACACCAACCTTTCTATAAAAACAATTTCTAACATTATGACCAATGTTATTGCAATAAAAACATGAATGCTTAACAGGTTTACTCAAATAAGCAAACTTCTTTGTATTGATCTTATTTGATTGAGCTTTATATCCAATACCTTTCCTATATATAGCTCTACCTGAAGACTTTAAAACAACATCTAAATTATCTATAACCTGAGTGAATGATGGGTGTCGCACCCCATACAAATGTAATGTGCATTAAATATGCAATATAAACTAAGAAGTGACTCCTAGGTCATCTCTCAAGGACCAAACAATGGTTCAGGAATTAGGTCTAACACAAAGTGGGGGGGTTTGGTGAAAGATTTTGTGAATGCAATGATGAAATTAAAAATGAAAATTAAACACATCCGAATATAATTGAAAGCATTAAAGTGCATGAAAACATTAACTGAACACTGCAACAGATAAATATTCAAATTTAAGCTAAAACATTAAATTGCAAAATATCCTATCAATTAAATTAAAGCCCAATCAGACCAATCAGCTAATTAAATTATGCTTGAAACACTAGTGGAAAAACGTTGTTTAACGTCGGTTATTTTGGGCTTTTAACGTCACATATGGAACCGACGTCTATTCGGGTGACGTTAATTACACATCGGTCAGGATATGACTGACGTCTATGTACATGTCGGACTATATAGGTCAGACGTCTATATAGATGTCGGACTCTATAGGTCAGACGTCTAAAATGTCGCCGTATTTGATAGGATCTTTCTCCGCTTGAGGCCTCTCGAGTTTCTCTTGGCTTATGGTGATTCGAGTTTACAACTTTATATTTTAGTTGAAGAGAATGGATTATACGTTTTTTTTTGTATTGGATGGTTTTAATAATGTAGTGGAGGGAATTAGAGGAGTGCAAAATGCAAGAAATCGCTGTCCAAGAACGCTGCCGAAGGACACGAGCATAACTGGACAAAACTCAACGAAAACGCATTTTAATCGGTTGAAATGAAAGATAATTCATCAAAGAGTAATGTAATCGGAGTAAAATTAATTTTAAACGGTGCAAAAGTGAGAAAACGAACCTGAAAAACGTACCTGTGGAGAGAAAATGCGAGGACGATGATGAACAATGAGTGCGCGTAACTGTTGCCTTGCGTTCGTAGTGCTTTAATGCAGACATTTAGAAGTCGGTTCCCCCATAACAGATGTCTACAGACGTCGGTTCCCCCACAACAAACGTCTAAAAGGCTTTAGAAGTCAGAGTGGCGGGATCAGACGTCTATATGGAGTCAAAAAGTGACTTTTTAAATTTAGGGTTTAGGCGTCGGTTCCTCCAATAACTGACGTCTAAAGTGCTTTAGAAGTCGGAGTGGCGGGATCAGACGTCTATATGGAGTCAAAAAGTGACTTTTTAAATTTAGGGTTTAGGCGTCGGTTCCTCCAATAACTAACGTCTAAAGTGCTTTAGAAGTCGGAGTGGCGGGATCGAACGTCTATATGGAGTCAAAAAATGACTTTTTAAATTTTTGGATTTAGGGTTTAGACGTCGGTTCCCTCCATAACAGACGTCTATAATATTTTTGACGTTGGGGCTCTCCCAACTGACGGTTACATGTCTGACAGGTAGGTGAATAGCCATTAAGACGTCGAGGCCCCTCCTAACTGACGTCTATATGACTAAAAGAAATGACTTTTCACCCACCTGTCAGACATATAGACGTCAGTTAGGAGGGGCCCCGACGTCTTAAATATTATAGACGTCGGGGCACCTTCTAAATGACGTCTATATGGCCAACTTATTTACGAAAATGCCACCAGTCATCAATATACGTCGTGCTTACCCTTAACCGACGTCTAAGGTACGTTAAATAACGTTTTTGCACTAGTGAAAGATGGGTGAATTAATAATAAAAGAAAAATTGAACCGAACACTTCCAACTAAGGCAAGGAAACATAAACTTGATTAATAGCATCAGCAGACTGAAAGATCTATGTTACCAAATCCATAAGCTGCAGCTTTGGAAGCACACAGCAACGATAATAAAACTTACCAAAACGCATAATGCTTTTTGAATTTTAACGCGTCACCAATTTGGAACTTAGTGCAGCAGAATTAATTCTTCAATGCCAATTCCATGAATCACTTCAAATGCAACGACTAAGTTAAAAGTTAAATGCTCATTGTATTAAAAAAAAAAAAAAAGAAAAGCCTAATGGTAAACATTACTAAAAAGAAAGAAAGCAAAAAGGAACCAGAATAGCTTGGATGTCTCCTTTCTTTGCTGGACGTGACAACAACAACTCCAATGAATCACCGCATGTGCTCTCCAAAAAAGGTGAATCAGCGCCTCCAACTGGAATCATCGCATGTGGCTCCGTTTTTCTCCAAGCCGTGACCATTACAGCGTGCACACATCCCAAGCCGTAACAACACTTTCAAATCCAAGGTGCTTTCCAAATGAAAAGGCAATGACTAAATCAGCAAAAGGAAATTAATGTGGAGCTCACATTCCATCATCAGGCCAGAACGTGTAGCACCCATAAGCGTTCAAAGAAAACTCTTAAAATGAGGTGGCGGTTGCTGCCCATCCTAATACGAATCACACAATCTTCAAAGAAGAGAAAAAGTGCTTAAAGGTATCATGAATCAGCATTCATTCAACGTCATTGGACTACGCTTGCGTAACACCACACACTCTTCAATGATAAAGAAATTTGTTCCAGCATTTCCATAAAAATAAAAATGAGAAAGTTCTCTTTCTTTCATCATGAAAACAGCGTAAAACATCCAAAATCTCCCAGAAACGTTCACAAGCCAAGAAAACTAGTAACAAGTGGCGGCTGGACCCTTTCCTAGGCCGTGAGTTCTATTTTACTAGGGTGGGGTCCACACAAAAATTTTTGCCAAGTCATTCACCTCCACTTTTGGGCATAGTATTTTGCCAAAAATTGGCCCAATCTACAAAAGTTAATCCAAAAACATTCTACAGTACTAAATTACAATTTAATTAATTCTAAAATGTCTATGTGAAAAGTCTTGAATTATTTGACATCCTTTCTAATGTTTCAAAATTCAATTCCAAAATTTTCCTGCAATTAATAATGCAAATAATTAGCTTAGATAATTCAAATTAATTAAAATAAGAATTTCTGATCAAATTAAGCACAATTAGCAAAAATAGAAAAATAATGGACATTCAAGCACAATTCCCTGATTAATTCTAGCACAATAAACTAAGTGAAGTCAAGAAAATATTGACTCATCAAAATAGACCACACTTAGTCTTTTGCACTCCTAGCCAAAATCAAGACGCAAATCAAGGAATAGTTCAAAGGATATCAGAGAAGTGACACAAACTCAGCACACAAAAAACAAAGACTCCCAAGTAAACAAACAGAATTACACGGTTCTCAAGAAATCTGGACAAAGAAAAAATAGTAGACAATATCCAACACAAAATAAGAGAAAACAGATACTCATGAAGTCATCCAAGCAATTCAAGACATGACAAAATGATCAATCAGCCAAGAGGTGAATCAAAAGTAACAAAACCTCACAGATGCACTTTCAATGTTTCTCTCAAGTGTCTAGGGTAAACAATTTCAACTCAATGCACTCAAGAAAGCAAAAACAAACAGATTTTGCAAGCCTCTAATATCAACACTAAAAAACATATGCATGTTCAAATCAAAAGTTCTTTAATGGATGTAATGGGGCCAAGGACAAGGGAGGATATAATATGGATGGGAAGCTATAAATCAAAAGAAATAGAGGAGCAATGGGGAACAAGTGTAAACACAGTAAAATCACACCCAAACCTCTAATTCAATCCTCTTCTTGACTCCATTATTCACACAATTTTTTTTTCTCATTTTTCTCTATTTTTTTCCTCATCCTATCTCTTTTCTTTTCTCTCTATTTAGAACACAAATTTTAGAGACAAGATGTACACATGTTTACACAATCAACCAAAACGAGGAACCAACTAGTTAACTCATCTAAATCCCCAGGCAGACCACACATGTTCCCAAAACACTTCCAAAGCTCCAAAATTCTCTAAGGTTAAGGTAATCATGGTTTTTCACTTAGGGCTAGTGTATGAGCTTCAAAACAAAGAAATGAGGAAAGTATAGGCTCAAATTGGGTTATCAAGGGATTAAAACAAGGTAGGCTTATTTGGCTAGAGAGGTTCAAGAACAAACCTGCCTTTATCACTTCAAAACATGCATATCAATCAAGAATCATCAACAAGAGTTAAGCCAAGGCATATGTGCAAGCAATTAAGAGACATATCACACAAGAAAGAATATAAAGTGGCTCAAATTCTCACACAAGGCATTTCTGTCACAATCAATCACCTTCTCAAACATCATGATCATCTTTCAATCAAAGAAAAGCATGGATTTCAAACCAATTAGAGTATCAATGAAGTGAAGGAAAAACCTACAACCTAAACAAAGTCCAGAAAGCAAGAGAAACAAGTAAAACTGTACAAAGACACAACAAAACTGCCTATAAAACAGAACCACATAGAAAGCAAGACCTAAACAAAGAAAAATCTCCCCTAATAGACCACACTTAAACTACACAATGTCCTCAATGTGTCACAATCATCAAATTGAGAAGGGGGAGAGAAAATAAAACTTCCCTGAGTCATGGTGGACGATTCCAAGATTGATTAAGTAGAGAGGCCTCTTTCACGATTGCATCTACCAAGGAGGGATTGGTGATGAGTGGGTCCATCCTGTTCACTTTGTCCCTGAATCTTTTGTTTGTGCATGCACCTTTCATTTCAACTTTGGGCGCTTGGTGGTCAAATTTATATGTACCTTCTGCAACCAGGTTAGTGCATTCCAAGTCTACAAAATTTAAATGCAAGGGTACAACACCAAATTCCAATGTATCAAGCTGAACCTCAAATACACTTTCAGAACATGAATGAGGTTTAACTTTAGACTCAAAATCAACAACAGTCTCAAATTCATGTTCAGTGCATGGAAAAGAAGCACTCACGTGTGATGGAAAAAAGTGGTTCTTACCATGGAAAGAGTGAGAAGTAGAAACATGTTCATCAACATTATAATCAAATATCTCAGCATGAAAGACAGATTGGTCCTTAGATGGATGTTTCATGGCATTTGGAATATTAAAACGATGCATACAAATATTCTGGAATTGTGGTTCTTGATATTGATGCTGTAGAGTACCATACCATCTGTTAAACCCCTGGCAAGTATACCAGATCGTATCAAGTAATATAATTGGTAAACCCAATATCGTTCTCCCAAAGGACTCAAAGGCCTGATTTTTCGTGTAAATCAATATCGTAAAACTTGTAAAGAAAATTAATTTGTGGTTTAAATACAAAAACAAAAAGTAAACATGCAAATGCAATTGATTCAATTGGCAAGAAAAAGGTATGGATGAATGGAGTTGTTGGGGTTTACAATTTCATCTTATCCACTCTCTTATATCTACTCTTCTTATTAAATTTTCTTTATTATCTAATTGTCATGCAAACTTTCTTAGTCTACCCTAAACCCGATCCCTCGGCGAGAAGAGCCTACTACTAGTTACTGGCTTACTATCCCTAGTCTCCCCTAATAATTAGCAGTGCAAGTACCACAGAAGCAAAATACAATTGATCGTCCTACCTCCTATCCCTAGGTGGTATTTATTGATCAAGGAATTCCTTATCAGTTCATGACTTCCCCGTACGTCCCCGTATCGACAAAGGCAAACATTTATTTATCAAATGAATTAAATGATACTAGCATAGAGCATAGATAAAGAACACACAATTGATAATAACAGCATATGCAAGCATATGAATAAACCAAGAATTTCAATATAAGAGAGTTTCAAAAGATTACATTGTTCCCCAACAACAAAGGGTTTAGTTCACCATTGACATGGTGAAACTAGATGAAATACAATGAAAGAATGGAAAAGCAAACCCTAGATATGATAAATTGGAGCCTAAGCATCCAAGAAATCTTCTCCAAGGAGTGTAAAATAGCTCTGGACGTCCTCTTCTGCCAAAAGAATAATATTTGAATCGCACTCGGGCTATATATAGGGCATAAAAGTAATAGAATTTAAGCCCAAGCCCAGCAGACAACCGCTCAGCGTCCAATTTTACCGCTCAGCGGTTTCCCTCAAGCCGCACCACCGCTCAGCGGTCCGTTTCACCGCTCAGCGGTTTGCCTCTGATCGCTCTGGGCGCCAGACAACAGCTTTCCCTCGAATAATGGCGCTCAACGGTGCATTTTGACGCTGAGCGATGCATAGATTCTTCTTTTCTTCATTTTTCTTCTTCTTCCTTGAGTCTAAGAACTTCCTTCTTCAATTCCATCCTTAATTCTCATCAAAACCCTGCAAAACAATGCAAAACAAGCATAATATCTCTAAAAATAGCTTTTGACTCTCAAATGACTCAACTTAAGTGTTTTACCTGATTCTAAGCTCATTCTAAGCCATAAAGGGTGTATTTTAATATCAATTTAAGCATGAAAATAATGGTTTTTAGACCGTTATCACCATCCCAGGTTAGGATCATTCCATCGAGGATCGTTGCTATATGAATCAAAATGATAATGAGTAGGGAAGAATCTATCCAGAAACCGATGCTTAAGATCTTCCTAACTGGCCTTGAATTCTAGAGGAAGATAATAAAGCCACCCTCATGCTGCTTCTTCTACTGAATGCGGGAACGCCTTTAAGAAAATGCGATCATCCGGGACATGTGGAGGTTTCATTGTAGAGCAAATGAGATGGAACTTCTCCAAATGTTTATGTGGGCATTCACCTACAAAGCCATGAAACTTAGGCAACAAATGTATCAATCCAGTGGTGAAAACGCAATGATCATCATCCTCATTATGTGTAGTCGGCTCCCAAAGAGCACTCTCATTAGTTGGATGATGAGTCATATTGTTCTCAGCATCGAATTCAGCAGAATATACATGAGAACCATAATCAAAGTCACATGCAGAAGGAGAATCATAATCATAGACACAGGCAGAAGAAGCAGTATTTAAATAATCAAAATAGGTAGACATGGAAAAAGAAGGGGGAAGGTAGAAAGGAAATGCTCAAAATAACGAAACAAACGAAACACAACACAATTAAACACACAACACGCACACACAATAACGCACACACAAAACAGAACATCACACTCACAACACAAGACAAAACCCAACACACACTAACACAACAAAAGACCTAAGACCGAACGGTTGGTCTCCGGCAACGGCACCAAAATTTGATAGGTGTCGCACCCCATACAAATTTAATGTGCATTAAAAATGCATTATAGACTAGGAATTGACTCCTAGATCATCTCTCAAGACCAAACAATGTTTTCGCGCTTATGCAGCGGTTCCCGAACCGCGGCATATCCAGCCGCGGTAAAAAGTCTGGGACTTTAGGCCGCGGTTTCAACCGCGGTAAAAAGTATGGGGAATAGATCGCGGTTCGTACCACACCCGCGGCCTAAACCCCTTTTTTTAAAAAAAATATAAATCGTAGCATTATATGCCGCGGTTGGAACCGCGGTAAAATGTAGGGAATATACCGCGGTTCTTACCACAACCGCGGCAAAAAGTGTATTTAAAATTAAAAAAATAAAATGAGAAACTATATGCCACGGTTGTGGTAAGAACCGCGGCATATTGTCCTGCAATTTTTTAAAATAGCAGGTCTGTTTATGTGGTATCCATTACCACACAAACAGACTTGCATATCAAATAAACAGTCTATATCATTTACAACAGATCAATCACATGTTGAAATGTATTTGAACTTTAAATAAAGTACAAAGTCTAATTAAATACAATCTAATCAAAAGCAATCTTTAAATCTAGTAACTAAGAACTATTATATAATCTAATTATATACTTTGCAGCAGCTTTTTTGATGAATGATAGTGGCTTCTCAGGAACTGGTGTAGTCGTCTTGAACCTCTGCACAAGACAATTTATATTAATTAGTGTTTTGAATTCTAAATTTTGGAAAAAATCAACATTTGTTAAAGTTAAATATTACCGTTTCCCAGCCTCTTGTGATATGAGATCGAATAATTTGGGTCATCCAATACATTACGTAGTATCCGCACTCATATGACCCACTCTGTTTGTTACACTACAACATATCAACACAGTTGTAAATAGTTAGTGAAAAACATTAAAACAAAACAACTATAAGAAAGTATGGTTTTGCCATATGTCAAACCTTGAGAGAAATCCATGCAATCTTTCTAGTGTGTGTAATTGATCTCTCAACCATCATCATACTTGCTGGAATAGAACTATATATAAAAAAAATGGTTTTAGCATTCATTTATATAAAAAAGAAAGTCCAAACAATGACCTTCTTACCAATCAACTAGTTGTCTGAGATTTGTGGGAGGAGGCCTGTGCAATGAGCAGAACCATAAAGCATAACTCTCGTGCATAGAAACAACAAGAAGCTGCCAATGGCGCCTGAAATTCATAATAACTTAACTATTATTTTTTAAAATCTCACATGGAATTTTATTATGTTAACAAAGTTCACTTACCCAGATATATAAGGCAAAAAATATACTTTTTTGCCGGTTGCAAAATTTTTGATGAGATTTGTGTTGATGTGATCAAAATCAGTTGATTCGTGAATGGATTGGGGATCAATAAATCCATAATCATTAGAGTGCCCCAACTTGTTCCTGGTCCCACACAAATACCTGAAATCAAAAGGTAACTTTGTGAAAATGATACTTGATATACAAATCAATTATATATATATATATAATTGCTCATAGACTTACATCATCCATAGCTGAATAATTGTAATATTCAACTCTTGTGTTCCCGAAGCAAGCTCTCTGACATCTGAGGCATGAAGGTATAATGGGACCTCAGAGACTCTCCCAAATACATTAGAATCATATTCAACCTCCAAAGGCTTATCTTCAAGGATATCAGCAAGTAGCTGCAATGAACCAATAGGATCATCCTCAGATAGAGGAATCTTCTTTTCTGCCTGCAATGAACCAAAATAAGATAAGTTTTGACATCAATAACATGCAAACTTTAAAATTGAGAAGTGTAAAGAAGAATTCCATACCGGGGGGTCAGAAACTGAACCAACCAAATGTTTAGGCCAAGCGATAAAGGACTTGAATGCTTGTTCCACAGTGAAAATCTCATCTGTGGCCAGAGGAACTAAGGCATCAGGTAATATCATTTCGTCCACTGAGACCTTCACCTCATCCTCTGATAGCTGTTCACCATGAACAACAGTCGCTGCCTTAAACATTGTTCCACGAGCTACCAGGACCGTCTCCATATCGTCTAAAATGTATAGCAGACATGGACTAGCATCGTCCATGTCATCCCCTGGGACGGCTGGTGCAGAACAACTTCCTTTCCCGCTTCTCCCTGTCACAGTAAATGTTAGATTATACAAAAGATAGAAATAATTTCACATAAATGTTTATTAAGTTTACCTGCGGGAGGCACAACATGTTCCTGTTCCTGTACAGGAGATGGCACCGGGCGCATGCCATAGGTCTCAAACTGCTGCTGGAACATGGAGCTGAACTCACTAAACAATTCAGCCCTGAGCTCTGACCTAACCTTGTTTGTGATCTCGTCCGTAAGGTCGGCTCGAACCTTTTTTGTGATCTCTTGTGTCATCCTTTCTCTTTCTGCTTCGCTGTATGCATAAGGATGACGAGAATAGCTCCCAAAATATTCTTTAATTCCTACTCCAGGACCAGTAGCACGTACACGTCCAGGGTGCTCAGGTCGTCCAATCGCAACAGCAAGAATATCCTGGCGACCCTCTGGAGTGAATTGACCTTGGGAGCTCTGCTCAACCAAGGAGTCCTGTAACATTACAAAACACAATTATTCTTTAAAAAGTTCAATGTAGTATGTATAATTACAATTATTCTTATTTTAGGAACAGTGATTACTTACAATTCTTTCAGAAATTTCCCTTGCAGTGTCGGAAGAGTAGGTGCCCGATGGTCTCATACGAGCCAACTTCCATTTTTCATGTCTAGAAGGTGGAGAAGGAGGCTGAGGGGGGCTACCACCCTGAGATGGTGGTCTAGCATCTGCCTTTTTCTTGAGGATTTTCTCCTCAAGCTTCCTATACCCACCACGAGATAATAGGTGGGGTTTTTTGTTATGACCACTTGTTCCTTGTGCTTTGCTTCTAATTGCCTGTCACATACACATTAATTAATTAGTTCATATGATATATCAATTATGAGCACTTGTTAATAGGAATTGAATAAAGAAATTATACTAACCTGCCATTCCTCTGACATCCGACTCTCTTTAAAAAGTCGCCAAGTCTCCTCATCAATGGACTTATAGGAACTACATGGAGACTTATGTTTAAGGTGTCCAAAGATATATCTTGATGTCAACTTACTTTTACAGTTGACAAACACTTATTTCTAAGTGTTGCGACATTTGGAATGTCAAATGTCAGCTGAAATAAACATAATAAAGTTTTATTAGTACAAAATTATCAATATAAACAAATTTTAATTCAAATGATATTAGCTAACTTACCAATATATCGTTCCATATAATGTTCCGATCAACCTCGGACACATTATCAAAAGATGGAGTGAGAATACTAATCCTATCACGTGCCACTACTCCAAGGTATGATCGGAAGTCATCTGCATAGGGGCCAGTTGCCACACCCGTGACCACGTTCACATTCACTGGAGTTCTTTCACCACTATTCTTTCTGATCAAAAGTTGTTTCATCCTAGTGGGTCCTCTAGTGGATCTGGTAGGGGGAGCCTCATCCTCTGAAGTTTGTGGATGATCAGCCATATATCTGTCAAAATAAATAGCAACATGAAATATTAATTTAACAAAACATGTAATGGTAATCATTGGAAATATATAAAAGGAAAACTTATGTGATATTAACAAAATACCGCTACAGAAATTGAAAATTCATACATAAAGATATGGATTCATCATATGTATATTCCCTCATCATGATCTGATCGAATTGCATGTACATCATCGTTGTCAACTAGAGATTGGTCGTCCAAATTTGTTGTAGTTTGAAATGAATGGTTGTCAGCAATATGAATATTAATCAGATTGTCTTCGTTAACTTCAATTTGTTTTTTGCCTTGAAGAGCGACATACCAATGGTCAGACGCAGGATCTTTGGCATAAAAAACCTGAGATGCTTGATGAACCATGATAAATGGTTCATCTCGGTAACCCACCTTTCGAAAATCAACCAGTGTCATCCCTGATTCATCTATTTTTACACCACTCTTATTGTCAAACCACTTACATTTGAACAATGGAACAAAAAACTTGGTGTAATCAACCTCCCATATCTCTTCTATTATACCATAATATCTCATTGATCCAAGTACAGGAGATTGATCTTTTGATGTGGAAAATTGAAGTGACTCAGCTTCTAAACTGACTCCACTATTTTGTACTGTGCTTTTGTCATCCAAAGTCTTCGTATAGAATGTGCAATTATTGACTTCATAACCTGTACAACACACGACATCAAACTTCAAACCATTTGCAAGCCACAATAAAGTTTGAGAAGAATGTGGCTCTTTGTCAATTTCAGATTTGAACCAAGACATAAATGTTTTGTTATGCTCCACAACTGCCATTTCTCTGATTGTCTTGGATTTTTATTCTTAACAATGGCTTTGTGTTCTTCCAAAAAAGGGATCACCTCATCTGTGTTGTTCAATATATAAAGATGCGCCTACAACAATTCTTCGCGATCTTTTGTCACCACATTCACACCTCGGATGCTTTTACTTGTAGAAAATTTATTCAACCATGATGTGCGAGGAACTCCTATCGGATTCGTTGATGTCATGTAATCTGAACAAAACTCGATACTTTCTTCAGCAATATACCTTTCAATCATCGAACCTTCAGGACGATATGGATTTTTAACGTACCCTTTCAAAATCTTCATATAACGTTCAATAGGATACATCCATCTTAAGTATACCGGTCCGCACAACTTGATTTCTCTAACTAAATGAGCAAGTAAATGTACCATGATGTCAAAAAATGATGGAGGGAAAAACATCTCTAGTTGACACAAGATGATAACAATCTCGCCTTGAAGTTCATCTAACTTTGTAGGATCGATGGCTTTACTACATATTGACGAGAAAAATGAACACAACCTGTTTATGGTTTGCCTCACATTTTTGGGCAAAATTCCACGAATAGCCACCGGTAATAATTGTTGCATTAAAACGTGGCAATCGTGAGACTTCATGCCAACAAGCTTTAAGTCCTGCATCGACACTAAACTCTTGATATTTGAAGAGTATCCTTGTGGTACTTTGATACTCTTTAAACAAAGACAAAAACTTATTTTCTCTTGTCTAGACATTGTGTAACATGCAGGGGGCAAATAAGTACGTTTACCAATCTCCTTGGGTACCAACTCTTCTCGGATCTTCATATCAATCAAATCCAAACGAGCATTCATTCCATCTTTTGTCTTTCCCTGAATGTTGAGTAGTGTACCAATCAAGCTATTACACACATTCTTTTCTACATGCATCACATCTATGCAATGTCAAACATCTAACTTTGACCAATATGGAAGAATAAAGAATATTGATTTCTTCTTCCAAGGGGTCGTTACAAATGACTTCTTAGATGTTTTCCCAAATACATGATGTATTTTATTAACTTTTTCAAGAACTTGAAGGCCAGTAAGTGGATTTGGTGCTTCGTCCCTCTCTTGATCTCCATTGAATGCTTTTTTCAACCTTCGATATGGATGATTACGTTTTAGAAATCTCCGATGACGCAGATACACCGTCTTTCTTCCATGTTTCAATTGATGAGCTGCAGTGTTTTCTTCACAGATAGGACATGCTTTATGACCCTTGACACTGTATCCTGACAAATTACCATAAGCAGGAAAGTCATTAATGGTGCAAAATAACATTGCACGCATCACAAAAGTCTCAGAAGCGAATGCATCAAATATTTCAACCCCATCAACCCACAATAACTTCAAGTCTTCAACTAGTGGGCTTAGATAAACATCTATGTCTTTTCCAGGTTGCTTTGGACCAGATATCATCATAGACAACATCATGTACTTCCTCTTCATGTACTCAGATTACCAAATGGGTTCATTCCATCAGTGGCTAAACCAAGCCTAAGATTTCTACACTCTTTACCAAATTCGGGGAATTGTTGATCAATATTTTTCCATTGCTTTGAATCAGCTGGATGACGAAGCAGCCCGTCAATTTTTCTCTCATCTGCATGCCATCTAAGGTTTTTAGCATCTTTGGGATTCGCAAACAAACGCTTAAGTCGGGGCACTATTGGAAGGTACCAAACTACTTTCAAAGCAGATCCATTTTTTTGTATCTGACCATTATCTTCAGTATTGTTTTTTGACTTGTAGCGTGATAAGCCACATTTTGGACACTTTGTCAAAAATTCAAACTCTTTCCTATATAAAATGCAGTCATTGGGACAAGCATGTATCCTTTTATACTCCATACCCATTGGACAGAAAATTTTCTTCGCATCATAATTACGAGTGGGTAGTGTATTTCCATCTGGCAACATTTCATTCAACAACGTCAACAATTCTGTAAAACTCTTATCAGTCCATCCATTGCTCGCTTTCAAATTCATGAGTCTTAACACAGCTGACAAACGTGTGAACTTAGTTGAACCGACATACAAAGGTGTTTCCGCATCAGTCGACATCGTCTCATACACATGAGTTTTGGCAAAATTTTCTGCGCCAACATCGCGGATCATGTCCTCCAATTTGTCTTCATCCGGTCGATCTTCTTCCATGGTGGAATCAGTAACATTTTCAGTTTGCGAGTCAGTCGGAAAGTCCATTTCTTCGCCGTGCCATATCCATGTTGTATAACATCTTAGGAAACCATCACAGATAAGATGTTCTCTAATTTGGGTTGCGTTCAACTTTCTCCCATTCAAACAGTTCACACAAGGACATCTAAACTTCACTTCATCATCACTTCTCCCCTCATTACGTTGAGCAACTTGTATAAATTCCTCTACACCTCTCTCGTACTCAGCACTAATACGTGGTAAATTAATCCAATTTCGATCCATTCCTAAATTTTACAAAATAAAAATTATAGAATATCTATATAAGATTATCAATTCAATCATACAATCAATTCAGTCATACAATCATACATTTAATAATCATTGAAATGATCAATTCAGACATTGTATCACAACTAATTACATACGATATCTTGTCTATAGAAATCATTCAAACATAATTTTGATTTTATAAGAAATCAACTAAAAAAATTTCATAACATATTAATAAATTAAATAAAATTTGTCTCTTATTGGACCAATCATTTCCCATACAAGTTAACATACTTTGTCTCTTATTGGACCACCAAAACCACAACAAATTTTAAAAAAACCATCAAAGCCACAACAACATATTCAAACCGTGCATTTCAATATAAAACAACACTATTATCAGAGAATGGAACGTACCCGGAGTAGCAGATGGCGCGACGGAAAGGATGGCTCGACGGCGGCAGAGGCTTGCGCGACGGCAGAGGACGCGACGGCAAAGGACGCGAGACGGCGGCAGGGGCGCGACGGACGGCGGAATGGCGCGGCGGCAAAGATTTTTCGACGAGGATGGCTCGACGGCGGCAGAGGCTTGCGCGACGGCAGAGGACGCGACGGCAAAGGACGCGAGACAGCGGCAGGGGATCGACGAACGGCGGAATGGCGCGGCGGCAAAGATTTTTCGACGAGGATGGGCGGCAGCAGCGTTTTGGCGTTCGTCGTTCAGAGAAGAAACTGTTCTGTATTCTATTTTCTAAAGCGCATATGCCGCGGTTCATCAGATAACCGCGGCATATACGGCTTAAAAAATAATAAAAATGGCACTTTTGAAATTTTTTTTGAACTATATGCCGCGGTTCCCGCTGAACCGCGGCATATACATGTATATGTCGCTGTTACAATGAGAACCGCGGCCTATACCCTGTCGTTCTGAATATACCAACTGTCTCCCCAAAAGGCAGTTGGGAGGTTTCAGGGGTATATGCCGCGGTTCCCCTGGGGAACCGCAGCATATAACCACTACCAACTACTGACATTCCCGATGAGTCAGCTCATGGATTAAATTGGTAGGGGAATATGCCGCGGTTCGTAGCAGGACCGCGACATATTTCCTGCCAATTTAATGCATGGGCTGACTCATGGGGAATGTCAGTAGTTGGCAGGGGGTATATGCCGCGGTTGCTGTTGGAACCGCGACATATACCCCCTGCCAATTTATTGCAGTGGCTGACGATTGGGGAATGTCAGTACGTGGCAGGAGAATATGTCGCGGTTGCTAGGCGAACCGCGGCATATAGTGTAAATTTATTTACAAAACTGCCATCGCGCACCATTATGCAACGGTTTCTGCCTAATTGTGGCATAATGTGCGCTGTATAAACCAAATTTTTTACTAGTGTAGGTCTATCACAAGTGGGGGGTTTGGTGAAAGATTTTGTGAATGCAATGACGAAATTAAAAATGAAAATTAAACACAACCGAATATAATTGAAAGCATTAAAGTGCATGAAAACATTAACTGAACACTGCAACATATAAATATTCAAACATAATTCAAACTATAAAAATGCAACGCTTAAGCTAAAACATTAAATTGCACAATATCCTATCAATTAAATTAAAGCCCAATCAGTGCAGACCAATCAACTAATTAAATTATGCTTGAAAGATGGGTGAATTATTAAATTAATAATAAAAGAAAAATTGAACTGAAGGCATTCCAACTAAGGCCACGAAACATAAACTTGGTGAATAGCATCAACAGACCTATAGATCTATGTTACCAAATCCAAAATTTGGAAGCACACAATAGCGATAATAAAACTTACGAAAACGCATAATGCTTTTGAATTTTAACGCGTCACCAATTTGGAACTTAGTGCAGAAGAATTAATTCTTCAATGCCAATTCCATGAATCACTTCAAATGCAACGACTAAGTTAAAAGTTAAATGCTCATTGTATTAAAAAAAAAAGCCTAATGATAAACATTACTAAAAAGAAAGAGAGCAAAAAGGAACTAGAATAGCTTGGAGCTCTCCTTTCTTTGCTGAATGTTACAACAGCAACTCCAATGAATCACCGCATGTGCTCTCCAAAGAAAGATGAATAAGCGCCTCCAGCTGGAATCATCGCATGTGCTCCATTTTTCTCCAAGCCGTGACCATTCCAGCGTGCACACACCCCAAGCCGTAACAGCACTTTCAAATCCAAGGTGCTTTCCAAATGAAAAGGCCATGACTAAATCAGCAAAAAGAAATTAATGTGGAGCTCACATTCCATCATCAGGCCGCAACGTGTAGCCCCCATAAGCGTTCAAAGAAAACTCTTAAAATGAGGTGGCGGTTGCTGCCCATCCTAATAAGTATCACACAATCTTAAAAAAAAAAAAGTTTAAATTGGTCTTCGTATTTGTTAATCAATCTCAAGTGGGTTAATTTTATTTTTTTTTCTGTCTCAATTGGGTCCAAAAACTTGTAAAATTGAGCCAATTAAGTCCTCTCCATTAACTTTTCCATAACGGTGTTAAAATTTATTGACGTTGTATATGTCTTATATTACGTGAAATTTGTTATTTAATTTAATATTAAGTCTTGTATAAGTGTTATATGACGTGGTCTTATGTTATATTATTTAATTATATCCTATGAAGGCCATCGCCATCGTCGCGTCTCCCCTTAGGCTCTGATTCCAGCAACCGCCGTCACCGTCGCTCCTTGCTGCCGGAGGTAGTCGGTCCTCTTAGTGTTTCTCTCCTCTATTCGTAGAATCGTCGAATCACATAGCGGGTCGTCACTCCTCTTCATGCGTCAATCTTTAATTGCGACCTGTGAAGCATATCACACCCCCTTCAATTTAATTATTTTCAGTTTGGAAGAAAAGGATTTGAAAGCCCTTGTTGGGACAGGTAAGGGTATTGGGAAGGTTGAGGAACGGTGACCCGTTCGGAGGTGGCGACAGGAGGTGGAGGAAGGCGGCAAAGGCCAGGTCATGGTTGCCGGAAAGGAAGACGTGCTTTTGCCGTGGGTAACGGGAGGGCAACGCCATGAGGAAATCGATGATGAGGCGGGTGTCGGGACCGCGGTCGTAGTAGTCGCCGAGGAAGATTACGGTGGCAGTTTCGAATTCGGATTGTTCAATGCTGCGTTTGAGGTACGACCATAGATTTTTCAGCTTCGTTACGAAGCTGTGGATGTCGCCTACGCAGATTAGGAGCCTGGGTTTTGGGTTTGGAGGCTGACATTGATGTAATTTTCTGGGATTTGGTTTGGTTCCGAGCTTCTATTTCAGTACACAATTTTGTTAAAGAAACACATTATATTTGATTCCGATATCGTTTAGATCATAGGATGCAGACAGTGGCGGATTAATTTAAAGATTAATAAAACTGATTTAATTTGCGTTTCCAATTTGTAGTTTAATGATTTCTGAATTACACATTTTATATTTTCCATGAAAACAAATAGCAAATACCCAAAATAGCAGTTAACCAAGCATTAGGATTCCCTCCATCTACAAATAAACTGCATAATCCGATGTTTATAATCCAGCTTCCTCCCGGATTGTTTTGTGATTCTGCATATCAGGTTACATACATTATGAGGGGAAGTGGCCTTGCTCAGATTGTTGGTGTGAATGGTCGTAGGGTTTTGGAGACTACTGTGAAAGCTAGAAATTTGTTCACTGTGCCAAGGTTTTTTGTTGTGTCCAAGATTCCTTACTCTGATGGCCTCGAGTGGTTCTCTATCATCACTACCCCCAAGTGAGTTTAATATTTTTCATCATCTCCATTCCCTTTCCCATCATCTTCTTCTTCCTCACGATAACCTAACTTCCATCACGTTAGGCCCACCTTCATAATCAACCCAAGCATTAAACTTTTCCTCAAACCCACATAGGAGGCATTCACAACAACCAGGGACAAGTGGCTTCCGACATCGATGTCAACGCCGTCACCATTGCTGGAGATGGAGAAGGTTGGTGAGGGGTGGCGTCGTTGTTGGTGACAATGTGGGCGTCGTTGAAGAGATTGATGCTGTCAGGGTTGAGATTGGGGGACTGCGTGGAGGAAAAAGATGGATCGACGAGGAGAATTAAGGAACAAAAGATGAAGAGGGAGAATGCAACCATGTCGCTACGATTACCTCAATCTCATCTCGAGCATCTCTCTGCCGGTGGGTGTTGCAGTGTGGAATGGATTGGGGCTGGTGGAACACTTTGCCGGCGAGATCTAGCCGAGAATCTTTCTGGGGTTCAGTCTTTTGGGTAAGGACAAATATAAAAATTTTACACATCTACGTGGAATTATTGATTGTACAACTAATCACCAATTCAATTTAATACACAATGCCACAACATGAAAAAAAAAATTACACCTTAGCATCTATTTAACGTCGTATGTTAAAAGTTAACGGAGAGGGCTTAATTGGCTCAATTTTCCAAATATTTGGACGCAATTGAGACAGAAAAAAAAATGATGACCCATTTGAGATTCACCAAAAAATATAAGGACCAACCGAAGGTTTAAACCAAAAGAAAAAGTGCGTAAAGGTATCATGAATCAACATTCATTCAACGTCATTGGACTATGCTTGCGTAACACCACACACTCTTATATGATAGAGAAATTTCACTAGTGGAAAAACGTTGTTTAACGTCAGCTCATAGACGTCTGTTAGAGCTCCACCGACGTCATATGATGACCGGTGGCATTACCGTAAATAAGATGGTAACCTAGATGTCAGTTTCAAGGTAATACGACGTCTATTAAGCAATACACGTCAGCTCTGCCGTAAGCCGACGTCCAATGTAATGAGGTAGGTGAGAAGACAGACTTCTCCTACGCATTTGACGTCGGTTGTGATGGGGGCCGATGTCTACTTGGGTGCAGACGTCAGGTTGTCAAAAACCGACGTCTATGGCCTGTCTGGAAGGCGGGAAGACAAAACTTTTCTGCAAAATAGACATCGCATTTCTGGGTGCACGACATCTATGTGCCTGTAATTAATTATGTGCATCAAACTCCGAGGCACTTCCACGTCCGGCAGCAGAAAACCAACGTCTATATTATTATAGATGTCGGCGCCCCTTCACAACTGTCGTCTACGTCCTTGACAGGAAGTGAAACGTCAATCGGTTCAGCGCCCTAGACATTGGTGCCCCTTCACAACTAACGTCTAATGGGCATTCAAAAAGTCAGTTTAAATGTTAACTTGGTCGTCGAATTAGTTAGACAACCGACGTCTAGATTACTATAGACATCGGTTTCGCAAGCAACCGACGCTCAATTTCATTTTAAATAAACCGCAGACTCTTCACGGCATTCAGTTTCTGATATCGTCTTCCTCTCTTCTCTTTTTTCTCTAGTTTCTCTCTTGCGGCATTGCATTATTGTTTCTGATATCTTTATCGTCTTCCTCCTCTTCTTTTTCTCTCTTCTAGCATTGCATCCCAGGTGATTTTTTTTTTATGCTTACCATTTAAACTTTGTTTAGTCTTTCATCGATTATCTTCTGGTTCAACTGATTAAAATTTGCTTTCTTTGTGTTGTGTTTTAGTGTAGTTTTGTTCCTTTCTTGGGGTAACGTAGTAACACATTCTCCATTTGCTAGCTGCCTCCCAGAAAAAACGGCGTCTTGTGAATTTCTTTTGCGGATGAAAATGGAACTAAGCAACAACCCAGGTTCGGTTTTGGGTTGAAATGACATAAGAAATTCAAAAGACGCAAGCTTTTTTTCGGGGGAAACTAGCAAAAGGAGATTGTGCTACTAGGCTATCCAAAGACGGGAACAAAACTGCACTAAAGACGTCTATAGTATCTTTTAGACGTCTGTCAATGTCATTTTTGAAGTCTTTAGTGCCTCTTCGATGTCGGTTATTGCTTAGACCGACGTCTATATAATGTCTTTAGATGTCCAATTCCGACGTTTAGTGACGTCGGACATGGCACTGACTGACGTCATTATAGACGTCGGTTATATTCATGTCCGACGTCCCATTGACGTCACCGGCAATGACGTCGGTTGTTTAGTAGACATTAAAAGCCCAAAATAACCGACGTTAAACAGCGTTTTTCCACTAGTGTTTGTTCCAGCATTTGCACAAAAATATAAATGAGAAAGTTCTCTTTCATTCATCTATGAAAACTGCGTAAAACATCCCAAAACTCCCAGAAACATTCACAAGCCAAGAAAACTAGTAATAAGTGGCGGCTGGACCCTTTCCTAGGCTGTGAGTTCTATTTTATGAGGGTGGGGTCCACACAAAAACCCTAGGTTGCCAAGTCATCCACCCCCACTTTTGGGCCTAGTCCATTTTCTCAAAAATTGGTCCAATCTACAAAAGTTAATCCAAACACATTCTACACTACTAAATTACAATTTAATTAATTCTAAAATGTTCATGTGAAGAGTCTTGAATTATTTGGCATCCTTCCTAATGTCCCGAAATGTAATTCCAAAATTTTCTTGCAATTAATAATGCAAATAATTAGCTCAAATAATTCAAATTAATTAAAATAAGAATTTCTTGTCAAATTAAGCACAATTAGCAAAAACAGAAAAATACTAGACATTCAAGCACAATTCCCTGATTAATTCTAGCACAATAAACTAAGTGTAGTCAAGAAAATATTGAGTCATCAGTGAACTTTGCTAAAGTGCTAGTCACGTAATCGATTTGTTCGACATGAGTAGGACATTTTTCACAAATCTTTTCAAGTGTTACAGTCTTAGTAATTGTAGTTTTAGCAGATAATAAAGCTTCATCTAATTCTTTTTGCAATTTCTCATTATCATTGACTAGATTATTTATCCTATATTCATAATCCTTTCTCTTAGAGTTAAGTCGATTGACCTTGTATTGTAGTCGCATGGGTTCAACGTGTATCTCTTGAAATGCATCCAGCAACAAGTCATACTTCACTTCAATAGGTTCTTTCTCGAACTCTATATCACTATCACAATTTATCAGTGATGTTCCAGCCATGAAGCATATATTTGATTCCTCCTCACGATCACAATCTTCATCACTTGAGGATTCTGAATCACTATTTTCCCAGGCAATATAAGCACTCTTCTGCTTTCTATTTTTGTCCTTAGGGAACCTCTTGGTTGCTTTCTACTTCAACTTCAGATTAGGACAATCAGGTTTGATGTGTCCTTCTTTGCCGCATTCATAACATTGAACTGCATTTGATTTGGTAATTCTTTTTCCTTTTCCATTTCCTCCATGGTCAGTAAGTTGACTAGTATATTTCATAAACCTATTAAATTTTCTTACCACCATGGACATTAGTTCATTGTTGTCCAATTCTGCTTCAGAATCATCCTCAGATTGTATAGTCTTTGAGGCTTTCCTGTTTTTAGCTTTCAGTGCTATAGACTTCTTTTCTTCAATATCTTCCTCTTCTTTCAATCTTCCAAGTTCAAGTTCATGTTCTCTTAACTTCGCAAACAAGGTAGCCATGTTCATGTTAGTAAGATCCTTTGATTCAGAGATTGCAGTGACTTTTGGTTGCCAGCTTCTATTCAGACTTTTCAAGATTTTGATATTGATCTCTTCTTTATCGAACACTTTTCCAAGAGCCATTAGATGGTTGACAATGTGAGTGAATCTTTTCTTAACTTCATATATGGTTTCACCAGTCTTCATTTTGAAAAGTTCATATTTTCATTGCATTCTTCTTTTTCCCCTTTCTTCTACATGCATACCTATTTTGATTTTGTGAATACTGCTTCTTCTGCCTGTGCCTATGACTATGATTCTCCTTCTACATGTTACTCTGATTATGGTTCTCATGCTAATTTCTATGTTGAGAACAATATGACTCATCCTCCCATTCTTGAGAGTGCTCTTTGGGATCCAATTTCACTTAATGAGGATGATGTTCATTGCGTTCTCACCTCTGGACTGATAGATTTGCTGCCTAGATTTCATGGTTTTGCAGGTGAATGCCCACATAGACATTTGGAGGAGTTCTACACCATTTTCTCTTCAATGAAACCTCCTCATATCCCTGATGATCACATGTTTTTAAGGGCATTTCCGCATTCATTACAAGAAGTAGCAAGGGACTGGCTGTATTGTCTTCCTCTAGAATCCATCACTTCTTGGGAAGATCTTAAGCATATGTTCTTGGATGAGTTCTTCCCTGCTCAGTATGGTTACAGTAACGATCCTGGATGGAATGACCCTAGCTTGGGATGGTATGATGCTCCACAGCAATATCAGCCATTCTAGAATTCTTGTATGCCTTCTCCACTAGTCCAGGAGCTATAGCAGCTGTAGTCTTATCAGCCTGCCCAAGCAACTCCTCTTCCTTCCACTACTTCTGAGCCTACATTGACAGAGTTATTGGAGTAGATGAATATTCAGAACATTCAGTTCTAGCAAGAGACCAGAGCTTCCATTCAGAGTTTGACAGATCAGATGGGGCAGATGGCTACTCAGCTCACCGAGGAACAGTCTTAAGTTTTAGAGGAATCACCATTCCAGACTATTCAACTTCCAGATGATGTTTGTCCCATCCACATAGGAGATGGGGAGCAGAGTCATGAGCTTACTACTGTGCCACCTACTTTCGTACACTCCTATGTTCCCACTCTTGCACCTGAGGAGACTGTTGAAGAATTGGAGGACCAGGTAGGTATAAGCAGCAATTTTGATCCAGGTAGACCATTTTCATCTTCCACCACTTTAGCCACCTTCAAGGAAGAGGAGGCAAACATACCTGAGTTTGATTATGCTTTTAATGATTACACTACTGATGGGTATGTTGTTGATGATTATGATGTTGATGAGCATGCTTTTCAATTCCACTATTTGCATGATGAGAAACAATTTTTGCTATCACATCTGAATGTTTATTCTCCATGCACTGAACATGAATCTGAGTTTGTTGTTGATATTGTTTCTAAATTTGAACTTGATTCATGATCTGAGAGTATATCTGATGTTCAGCATGATAAATTGGTATTGGGTGTTATACCTCTACATATAGATTCTTTGGAGACACAATGTACTAACCATGTTGCAGGAGGTACACATGAAGTTGACCAACACACACCCACGGTGGAAGACAAGTGTGCCAGCATACACAAAGGCTTGAAGATTAATAGGCACCAACTGGACCCGCTCATCAATAGTCATTTCTTCTTAGATCCAGCTATGGAGGACATCTCCCTACTTGATCAAATTTGGAGAATGAAGCAGTTCCTCCTCAAGACTTCCTTGTTGGATCTGATGGTGGAAGACCTCTCCCTGACAGTCCAAAATTGGCAACTTCCACCATGACCAGGGGAGTTTTCCTTTTCCCTTCTCCTCCTTTCCCCACTTTTATTGCACTTGTCCATGATCTGTTGACTGTTATGATTTCTGAGGACACTGTGGTCTATTGGGGGAGACTCTGATTTTTCTTTGTTAGTTTCTGTTTTTTTTTCGTGTTAAATATTTTTTTCTTTTCTAGGTAGGTTTTGTTTTGTCTTGTGTACAGGTTTACATGTTTCTCTTGATTTCTGGACTTTGTTTAGGTTGTAGATGTGTCTTTCACTTCATTGATACTCTGATTGGTTGGAAATCCTTGCTTTTCTCTGCTTGGAAGATGATTATGATGTTTGAGAGGTTGACTTGACTGTGACAATTACCCTGTGTGAGATTTGAGCCATTTGATATTCTTTCTTGTGTGTGTGATATGTCTCTTGATTGCTTGCACATATGCCTTGGCTTGACTCTTTTTTATGATTCTTGATTAATATGCATATTTGGAGGTAATAAAGGCAGTTTTGTTCTTGAGCTTCTCTAGCCAGATGAACCCTACCATGTTATATTCCTTTGATAACCCCTTTTGAGCCTATACTTTCCTCATTTCTTTGTTTTGAAGCTCGTACACCAGCCTTAAGTGAAAAACCATGATTACCTTAACCTTAGGGAATTTTGGAGCTTTGGAAGTGTTTTGGGAAAAAGTGTGGTCTCTTGGGGGATTCAGATGAATTGGCTAGTTGGTTCCTCTTCTTTTTTTGTTTTTGTATGTATATGTGCATCTTGTCTCTTACAATTGTGTTATGAAAAGAAAAGAGAAAAAGAAAAAGAGACATGTTGAGAAAAATAAATAAAAAAAAAATTGAAAAATGAGAAAAAAATTGTGTGAATAATGGAGTCAAGAAGAGGATTGAAGTTGAGGTTTGGGTGTGATCTGATTGTAATTTCACTTGTTCCCCATTGCTCCTCTATTTGTTTTGGGTTATAGCTTGTCATCCATATTTATCCTCCCTTGTCCTTGGCCCCATTATATCCATAAAAGACCTTTTGATTTGAACATGTATATGTTTTGAGTGTTGATATTGGAGGCTTGCCAAGTCTGTTTGTGTTTGCTTTCTTGAGTGCATTAACTTGACATTGTTTACCTAGACACTTGAGAGAAACACTGATAGTGTGCATCTGTGAGGTTCTGTTGCTTTTGATTCACCTCTTGAGCAGATTGATCATTTTATCATGCTTGGAATTGCTTGGATGATTTTTATGAGTATTTTTGTTCCTTGATTCTGTGTTCGATATTGTCTACTTCTTTTCTTTGTCCAGATTCTCTGAGAACTATGTAAATCTGTTTTGTGTCTTGTGTGTCTTTTTGTTTTTATGTCCAGATGTTGTGTCACACTCTTGATGTGTTTAGAATTATTCCTTGTTTTGCGTCTTGATTTTGCCCAGGAGTGCAAAAGACTAAGTGTGGTCTATTTCTAATCACATTGTATTAGTGAAATGTGTCTAATTCTCCATTTTTATCTCATTTTCACTATTTGGGTTGAATTTCAAGACTAATTCTTATTTGGATTAATTTGAATTATTTGGACTTAATTATTTCAATCATTTTGTGCAGGACAATCATTGTTGAAAGGTTGAGAAAGAGTCCATTGAAGATGGCCAGTCTTGACCGAACGGTCTGATTAGTTATGTGTCGAACGGTCTTGAGGGAATCTGCACCGATCACTAGTTTGTGATCCTGTAGAGACCTACAGACCGAACGACTTTGGAAGAATGCATGAGCGAACGGTCTTCTAAGGACTTGACCGAACGGTCTTGGAAGCTGCATGTGAGTCTTGACAGAATGGTCTAACAAAGTGTGCTAGACCGAACGACTTGTCTAAGTCCATACCGAACGATCTGTGAGCTGGCACCAAATGGCCAAGCAATTCAAACCAAACGGTCTGTGAAAGTTTTGCACCGAATGGTCATAGCAAACCTACAAAGGATCTGAACCGAATGAACTGAGACCGAACGGCAAGAAACTGTTGCCTAAGGATGCATGACCGAACGATTTGATGAAGACTGCACTGCGCACCAGTGAACTAATCTCCAGAGTAGTGTTTCACCGAACGGCAAACTAGTATTGACCGAACAGTTGGCCAGAGGAACGCAGCAGTACTGTTGGAAGCACATTCTTCGACTTCAAGAGGGTGGCCACATCAATAGTGTAGTCTAATTCCGTTTTAGAAGGCCATTGGGTCATAGTTTAGGATTTTGGACCCAATTGTTGGTCTACTTTCAGGTTAGGCCCATTAGGAGGGCATTTTGGTATTTTGGGGGTTATATAAAAACCCTAAAAGCAGATTTCTGGAGAGAGCCCCAGCTGCCACTTGCCTTTTCTTTCTTGGGGAGCTCCCTCTTCTTCCTCCCCCTTTGGGGAGCTTTTTAGGTCTTGCTTTCTTTTCTTTTAATGTATTGAACTCACTTTCTTTACAATTCCATGGTTGAATTTGTTGTTGCACACAAGTTTCTGGTTCATTTACGATTTCTGCATTTTACTGTTCACCGTTACTGTTCACTATCTTCTTCATTGCTGCGTTTTTACTATTCATCTGCTGTTGTTTTTGCTGGTGCGTTTTACTGTTCTTCCAGTTACTGTTCATTCCGTGTTTAAGTTCATTTGGTGCATTTACATTTAGTTGCATTTATGTTTTCTGCATTATGCACGTTTACTGTTCCAGCATTTTGTTTCTACAATTTCGTTTCCGCTGCACTGTGTTTTGGATTCTGCAAGTTTACTGTTTTTGTATTTACTGAAAGTACCGTTCGGTTTCCAATAACACTGTTCGGTCTCCTCATTAGGACCGTTCGATCTTATGAACAGAACCGCTCGGTACATGGCACACTCGTGCTAGAACCGTTCCGCCTTGTGAAGAACCGTTCGGTTTTCATATTTTTCCACCTTTAATTCAATGTTGTCCATTCTGTTCGATTGTGTTACTTTATCTATGATGTTCGCTTAGGTTAGTTGGTTGGTTGTTAACATAATTACATTGTTTCCTTGAGATTCCAGGACTGTATTTATGTTTATTCTGCTATGCCTAGCATTCTATGAAATCTGGTTGTGTTCTTGGAATGGGTATACGCTTAGTTGCCCAATTAGTAATTGTATCTTCGCTTAGTTGCCCAATTAGTAATTGTGTCTTCGCTTAGTTGCCCAATTAGTAATTGTATCTTCGCTTAGTTGATCAATCTGTATAGAACACATCAGACGGAATAGGTGTATTGCGTTCGCTTAGTTCGTGATTATGATAGCATGATTGACCTTCGCTTAGTCGGTTAGCTGTGTTGGATTAGAGGTTAGAGTAGTTTATTCGTGAGACTCTTGCACTTTGATTGCCATACCGCTACTCTGATTTAGCTCAATATTTAATCTGTTGTGTGTCTACGATTAGGTATACGCTTAGTTGCCGAATCCTCTCCAACGATGGGAGGACATCTAGCGACTCACAAAACACAATCCGCTTCATTCCTAAAGTGCCATGTGGCTACTACTAAAAGTAAATCCTCTCCACTCCTAGGGTGCCATGTGGCTACCTTTTAAAAAGTAAATCCTCTCCAATGGAAGCATGACACATGGCACACACTTTCCACTTGGTTTGGATGTCTTAATACAAGCCTTAAACAAAACTACACTACATGGCCTAATACAATGGCCTAAATTCCTACACTACTCTTCAATCCATGCTTCATGATGGCTCCAATGGTGGTCCAAAAGGTAGAGTTGAAACAATCTTCAAGGATGACTTTCACTCTCTTGAAAGTGCTTGACCATGGCTAAGGGATTTTCCATCACTCAAAGTCCAGAATATCGCACGTCCTCTTCCTGTAATCACAACAAGGCAATACACCAATCTTCAAAATATTGAAATCCTGATCACGAAGGCAACACCTCAAAGTGCAGATTGATCAGACTGTTAAAGCACACAATTCTTGCTCTTCAAGTAATCGCCAAAGATGAACATAGTCTTCTTTATGGATTCTTGGAGCTTTTCCTCGTTGTGTAAGATATCCCAAATTTGAAAGAAATCAAAAAATTGTTAGAATCACAAAACTTCTTACAGAATTCAAATTCACGTATATTTATAGTTTTCCATAATTCTGACGCTCCTAAGTCGACTTCGCTACTAATGGAGTCGAATATAATCATGATAGTTATAACAAATAGTAGCAGTCAAAGAAAATAATTGATTACACAATTAATGCAGTTGATTCTCAATTAATACTTGGTCAATGACATTAAAAATATAGCCGTTAGACAGAATATGTCAAGCATTAACAAAATTTCAAAACATAACAAACTTAGTCGAATGGCTTGCGCACATAGTCGACTTTGTAACAGTTAAATGCATAGTTTTGAAAAACTTTCTCCTCAAAAATTCTCATAGCACACTTTGAAAAGGTTTGTGCAAAGCCACGAGTTTTAATCGACTTACTTCATAATGAAGTAGACTTAAAATTGTTGTTTTGCCACACAATTAAAGTTCAACAAAAGTGCATGTGGTTTTTCTTTTCTAAAACAATTGTCATGCAATTACAGATAAGATCTCATATATAACATAGTGAATTGCAATTATCAACAAAGAAACAACACAAACATGTTCTCATATAATCATAATCATGAAAGCAATGAACATGTAACACATATACACATGTGTTGTTAATTATGTGTTGTCATCATCAAAAACCAGAAGCTCTGAGATTGTAGGTTCAGCTAACACTAGTGGAAAAACGCTGTTTAACGTCGGTTATTTTGGGCTTTTGACGTCTCATTCACAGCCGACGTCATAGCCGGTGACGTCAATGGGACGTCGGACATCCACATAACAAACGTCTATACAGACGTCAGTTAGTGCAATGTCCAACGTCACTAAACGTCGATGCAGGCGTGTAAACCGATGGCTAAAGGCAATATATAGACGTCAGAGAGCGCAATACCCGACGTATAAGAGCACATAAAGACATCGAACATGTCACTAACCACCGTATAAAATTACTATAGACGTCGGTGTAAGCATTAACCGACGACTAATGTAGTGGTTGTGTTTTAGTGCAGTTTTGTTCCTGTCTTTGGATAGTCCAGTAGCACACTCTTTCTTTGCTAGTTTCCCCCAAAAAAAAGCTTGCGTCTTTTGAATTTCTCATGACATTTGAACCCAAAACCGAACCTGGGTCTTTGCTTAGTTCCATTTTCAACCGCAAAAGGGAAAAATTACGGTGAAACGATAACTAGGCAACGACGACCCAGGGTCGTTTTTGGGTCGAAACGCCACGAAAAATCCAAAAGACGCCGCTTTTTCTGGGAGGCAGTTAGCAAAGGAAGAATGTGGTACTGTGTTACCCCAAGAGAGGAACAAAACTGCACTAAAACACAAAACAAGAAAACAAATTTTATCAGTTGAACCAGAACCAGAAGAAAATCGATGAAAGACTGAACAAAGTTTAAACGGTAACCATAAAAAAACACGCACCTGGGTGCAATGCTGCAATAGAGAAAAAGGAGAGGAGTCGCAAGAGAGAAAAAGGAGAGGAGGAAGACAATGATGTTATCAGAAATAATAATGCAATGCCACAAGAGAGAAAAAGGAGAGGAGGAAGACCCGATGATATCAGAAACTGCAATTCCGCGAACGGTCTGCGGTTTATAGTCACCTAGACGTCGGTTATCTAACTAATTCGACGTCCAAGATAACATTTAAAGTGACTTTTTGATAGCCATTAGACGTCGGTGTCCAGGGGGGCCGATTGACCTTTCATTTCCTGTCAGGGAAGTAGACGACGGTTGTGAATGGGCGCTGACGTTTATAATACTATAGACGTCTGTGCTCTGCTACCAGACGTCGACATGCCTCGGATTATAATGTCACCCCAATGACGTCGACATGCCTCGGTTCTCGCCTACCTCATTACATTGGACGTCGGTTTAGGAAAGAGCGGACATGTATTATATTATAGACGTTGCGTCCCCTTGAAACCGACGTCTAGGTACCAACTTATTTACGCTAATGCCACCGTGCACTCATATACGTCGGGCTACTCGCTAACCGACGTCATTGGGGTGACATTAAACAACATTTTTCCACTAGTGTAAACCAGTGTTCCCCCTATAATCTCCCTCTTTTTTAATGATGCACAACCATGATTAATAAAAAACCAAGTTATACAAATCAAATATCCACACAGATTATCAACCAAATACCAATCAATATCATTCTCCCCCTTTGGGAATTATCAAAAAAGATATGTGTACAGGTATTGAGATGCAGATAATCAATCATTACAGAGATGCATCAGTAAATAATGAAAAAGATAAACTCTCCCCCTTAAGTGTAGGCATGTGAAATATCTAAAGTATCATTGAATGCTCCCCCTGACATTATGCATGTTTTATATTCAAAACCCAGATGCACAATGCAGTATCTGATAACGGTTGAAAAACTATTATTTTCATACTTAATTTTGATATCAAATGCACCCTTGTTGACTTAGAAACTTGTTTGGAATCATGATTTTTCTTTAGTTTTGTGAATAAAAGAGTTGAGGACATGTTTTTTGATTTTATCATTAAATTCCCTTGATTTTTTAGGTTTTTGGAATGAATTGAAAGAAAGGTTGAAGTATCAAAGGGTTGGAGTGTAGAAAAGTCAAATAGAATGCAGAAAAGTCAACCAGTCAACCAGAAAAGTCAACTAGTCAACCAGAAAAGTTAACCGGTCAACCATAAAAGTCAATCAGTCAACCAAAAAAGTTGACCAGAGCGTTGAGCGGCAGTTTTGGGCGCTCAGAGGTGGTTTTGGGCGCTGAGTGGCAGTTTTGACCACTGAGCGCTAGTTTTGCCTGTTTCTCATTGTTTTTTGCCTGGGGGACCGTTGAGTGGTCCTACGATTATGAGGCAAACCATTGAGCGCCATTTGAGCGTTGAGCATTGAGGACGCAGGCTTGGACCTGTTTTCTGTTATTTATATGATCTGTTTGGGCTTGGAATTGTTTTCTGTTATTTTTATGCCCTATTTAAAGGCTAGAACGTCTTAGGGTTTGTATCTTTTGATGGATTAGACACAGAAACACACTTTTCACCCCTTTGGGGGTAGATTTGGAGATGGTGACAACTCTCCTTTTCTCCTTTTTAGGGTTTCTATCTCTTTCATTCCATTATTCACCTAGTTTCTCCATGACGATGGAGAACTAACCTTATTTGTTGCTGGGGAAAGATGTAACCTCTAAACTCTCTTTTATTGAAATTCTTGTTTTATTCATATGCTTTTATTATCAATTATTGGGTTTCTTATCTATGCTTTATGCTATTATCATTTAACTCATTCGATAAATAGATGTTTGCCTTTGTCGATACGGGGACATACGGGGAAGTCATGAACTGATAGGGAATTCCTTGATTAAGCAATACCACCTAGGGATAGAGGGGTAGGACGATCAATTGTATTTTGCTTCTGTGGTACTTGCATTGCTAGTTACTATGGGAGACTAGGGATAGTAAGCCAGTAATTAGTAGTAGTCTTTTCTCGCCGAGGGATCGGGTTTAGGATAGACTAAGAAAGTTTGCATGACAATTAGATAATAAAGCGAATTTAATAAGAAAAGTAGATATATGAGAGTGATTGGGTGAAATCTGAACCTTAAATCCATCTCATATTATCAACATCATCCATCTACTTTTGTGTTTAACCTCAATTGATCAAATTGCATTCATGTTTATTTTTCCGCATTTTACATTCAAAAACTCCAAAATATTGTTTTTATAGTCTTGATTAGTTAAGCAAAAGCACAACAGTTTAGTGCTGTGAGTCCGTTAGGAGAACGATACTGGTCTTACCGTTTATTATTACTTGATACGATCTGGTACACTTGCCAGGGGTTTAACAGTATCCATAGAATATATCAAAGCAAGTATAAACATTTGACAGTATTGTATCAAATCAGAAATGTTGCAAACACATGAATGCAGCAGTGATGCAATATTAATTCAACAATCTCAATATAATCTCTCAAACATTTCAATCAATCATATCCCAGAGATATATTGGATATTAAACAATCCACAGTATATTATCAATAAAAAAGATAATAGAATTCCAAATTATGGAATTTTTAACCCCTGTTAACCGCAATCAATTGTCCCATCGTCGTAATCGACTTCATTGCTTTTCGTTTCAGTTGAATCTCCAGTATTGTTCATCCAAAAGCAATGTTCCTGCAAAAACCTTTCAAGATCTTTTCTAGATCCAGAATTTTAGAATCATTGTAATACAGGAATTGTTACAGGTATAGTCTGTATGTGCAAATGTATGAATGCAATAGTAATCAGTAATACATTCAACTTCATACATAACACAATCAACTTGGATGAGACATAATCAGATACTCAATATATTTCATTGATTTTAAACTAGAATTACAATCAGAATAAACCAAAATATATATGGCATAAAAAGCCATCAACTACAAAAGAAATTCTCAAAACATTCAAGTAAACAGACTAAACACTTAATCAAATAGCAACAAGCTAAATCCTAATGACCCTATTCTGAGTCTGAAGTTTCCATAGAATCCTCCTCTGTAGAGCTATCTTCTCTTTGTTGCGGAGCTTCATCAAATTTTATTTCAAAATGATTGAATTTATCAATCAGAATTCTGAATTGTTCCTGAATTGTTCGGTAGCAAATCTCTCAAAATTTGTTTTAGGATGAAAATTTGTACGTTCTTCATTTGCCGCAGGAGTGCTTCCAGAACTATAGACAACATCCTCTTCACCCTTGAAACATCAGCCTATCATAGTCTTAACTAGACCAAGACTTGCAATCGTATTTCTGTTGATTATATTTGCATTATTGCAAGAGCACCTTTGCTCACCTCTGACATCCACTCCTTGAATCACCAACACTTTGATAACGAACACAACATATGACAGGTAATGAGAACGTTTGAATGCTGGATTTTTCATATGGTCTTTAAGAACCTCTACCCAGTTTGTTCGAATTCCATTTTTGATGGCATGTAACAAGTACACATCTTCAGTGGACATCCTATCCCTTATTAATCGCCCTGGCAAAATTACCCATGCCAAAAGATATGAAATAATCTTTTCTTCTATGTTCATCCCTTCATGTACAAAAAGTCTCTCTATTGTATATCTACCAGGATATCCCAGCCCACTTGTATATAAATCCTTTTTCTTCAGCCACTGGTTATTTTCGGAGTTTGGCAAATGAAGGGATATGCCTTCTGCCTTTAGCCTAGTGATAAGTAGCCTAATGAAGTTGTCAATGTGAACATCTACCCTTTAACTCTTGACTTAAAGTCACCATCTACAATCTTCATATTATTATAAAATACTCTTACTAAGCTAGGAAACCAATCTCCCTTCATCTGAACAAATGCAGAGAGCTCCTTTGTTTCAAGCCACCCAGGAAACAAAAAACCCTTTCTTTCAAACATGTTAAGCTTCATATGCATTGGTGAAACAACAACTTTAGTTCTTTCATTAAGAAATCTTTCTCTTGCCTCGTCATCACTGATCCAGCTTGAGGGATCAGGATTTCTTGCTGCCACAACTTCTTTTCCCTTGTTTCCTCCAAATGATCGACTTAGAGACGCCAAGCGATTCGGATTTCTTGGATACTTTCTTTTCAGTTTAGGGTTACTAGAATTACATTTACCAACCTCACTAAATGCAATCACAATACTTCAGACATGACATAATATAAGGGCGCGAACAACAAATACTCAAATAAGCCCATTTTAAATTTTCAAACAAAGAGAGCCCATGACAGATATATCTAATCGGTTTCATTAAATCCATAATCGACTTAAGTATGACAGAACATATCAAAAATAGAAACACTCATACTACAACATATAATTGACTACATACTTAATCCAATCAATTAAAATTTGTGCTAATGGAGTTTCACATAAAACAATCTCATTCAATCAATCAACAATCATACATTCAACAAAAAATCATTCAAACAAATATCATGCATGATGCAGTGAGAAAATAATTGTTACCACTTGTAGATACTCAAGAACTTTGATATCATTAAGTTAGTTCATCCTTGAGTTCTGCACTGCTACAACAACATCTGTTATCCTGCAAAATAATTGAGATTTTTCGATGCTGGTACCCATTTGAATTTGGGTCCTTGCTTGTTAATTGCAAATAATTGTTCCTTGGGAATCCATCTGTATATACCTTTAGGAACTCCAACCTTTCTGTAATAGGAGTTTCTAACTGTATGCCCAATATTATTACAATAGAAACAAGCATGTGTAACAGGTTTACTTATGTAAATAAATATCTTTGAATTTGTCCTATTACTTTGAGCTTTGTAACGTATTCCATGTGTATATACTGCTCTACCAAAAGACCATCCAAATTTTCTCTACCCTGAGTAAACTTAGCTAACGTGTTAGTTAAGTAATCAATTTGTTCTATATGAGCAGGGCATTTTCCACATTTCTTTTCAACTATTTTAGTCTCAGTTATCACAGTTTTTGCAGATTCTAAGGCAATATCTAGTTACTTTTTCAGTTTCTCATTATCCTCTAATAGATTGTTAATTCTATGCTCATAATCTTTTCTATCAGAGTTGAGTTGATTAACCTTATACTACAATCGCATTGCCTTAGCATGGATCTCCTAAAATGCATCAAGCAGCATATCATTCTTGACCTCAATTGGCTCATTTTCAAACTCTTCATCACTATCATAGTCATCTCTTGTTGAGCCAGCCATGAAGCAGATGTTGGATTCTTCTTCATGATCACAATCTTCATCACTAGAAGAATCTGTATCACTGTTCTCCTAGGCAATATAAGTGTTTTTATGCTTTCTATTCTCTTCTTGAGGAAATCTTTTGCTCGCTCTTTGCTTGACTTTCAGGTCTCGACATTCAGGCTTAATATGTCCTTCCTTTCCACACTCATAACACTGGACAACATTTGATCTTGCAACTTTCTATCCTTTTCCAATACCTGCATGGTCAGTAAATTGACTTTTATTTTTCATGAATCGATTGAATTTTCTTACCACCATGCTCATCAGCTTTTTATTGTCCAGGTCAGCCTCTGATTCATCTTTTGATTGTGCAATCTTTGAAGCTTTTATGTTTGTGACTTTCAAGCCAATAAATTTCTTCTCTTAAATTTCTTCCTCTTCTTTCAGCCTTCCTAGTTCCAGCTCGTGTTCCCTCAGTTTGCCGAACAAGGTTTCCATATTCATGCTTGTAAGATCCCTTGACTCAGAAATTATTGTTACCTTCGGTTGCCAACTTCTGTTTAGTCTTTTCAATATCTTAATGTTGATCTCTTCTTTGTCAAATACTTTCCCTAAAGCCATCAGGTGGTTGACTATATGCGTGAATCTTTTTTGCACTTCGTAGATAGTCTCCCAAGCCTCCATTCTTAATAATTCATACTCTTGAATTAGTGAATTATTTTTGGCTCTTTTGACTTCATCTGGGCCTTTGTGAGTAACCTCCAGAATGTCCCACATTTCCTTTGTTGTCTTGCACTGTGAAATTCTAAAAAATTCATCCATAGTTAGTTTAGAAGCAATTACATTTATTGCTTTGACATCATACTGTGCTCTACGTTTTTCATCCTGAGACCACTCAAAAAAATTTTTGAAAACAATTTTTCAATTTACAACATGAGTTGGCTTATATGGACCGTTCAATGTTGCATCCCAAACACCTTTGTCCATGGATTCAAGAAAGATTTACATCCAGATTTTCCAAAAAGCAGAGTTTTCATAAGCAAATAGTGGTGATTTATTTGTTGATGCACCTTCACCAAAGGTTTGAGAACTAAAAGCCATTTTTCAGGATCAGTCGAATTAAAGAAAAAAGTAATCGACTTGTTTTTCAAATATCTTATGAAAACCTGTTCTTTTGCCTATTGTTAAAAATAGTATGGCTTAGTTTCTCACCCCAAGAGGGGGTGAATTGGTGAAACTTAAAATCAGAATCTTTTCAAAATCTTTTTCGCAAAATGATGATCATTAAAAACTTTCTTGAAACGAAAGGAATAAGATTTTTAAGTGCAGCGGAATAAAGTTGACTAAGCACATAATAAAGTTGACTTAATATAAAAGTGTAGGGATAAGAGAAATCAAACGCTGATTTTTATACTGGTTCGGCCAACCTGCCTACATCTAGTGTCCTTCTAATCACAGGAAGAACATGCACTATAATGATCAAGGTTTTAACAGTAAGGCTTTTATAGCGACAACACGTCAAAAATATAAAACACCTCTCCTGCTGTCTTCAACCCTTTGAGCAACCCTTAAAGTCCAGAACGCCGCATGTCCTCGTCCTGTAATCACAACAGGGCAATACATCAATCTTCAAAAGATTAAAATCCTGATCACGAAGGTAACACCTCAAAGTGCAGATGGATCAAAGTGTCAAACCACATAATTCTTGCTCTTCAAGTAATCGCCAAAGATGATTATGGATTTTTGGAGCTTTTGAAATCACAAAATCATTAGAATCACAAAACTTCTTACAGAATTCAAATTCGCATGTATTTATAATTTTACATAATTATGACGCTCCTAAGTCAACTTCGCTACTAATCGAATCGAATATAATCATGACAATTATAAAAAATAGTAACAGTCAAAGCAAATAATGATTACACAATTAATGCAGTTGATTCTTAATTAATCCTTGGTCAATCACATTAAAAATATAGCTGTTAGACAGAATATGTCAAGCATGAACAGAATTTCAAAACAAAACAAACTAGTCGAATGGCTTGAGCACATAGTTGACTTTGTAACAGTTAAATGCATAGTTTTGAAAAACTTTCTCCTCAGAAATTCTCACAGCACACTTTGAAAAAGTTTGTGCAAAGCCACGAGTTTTAATCGACCTACTTAATAATGAAGTCGACTTAAAACTGTTGTTTTACCACACAATTAAAGTTTAACAAAAGTGCATGTGGTTTTTCTTTTCTAAAACAATTGTCATGCAATCACAGATAAGATCTCATATATAACATAGTGAATTGCAATGATCAACACAGAAACAACACAAACATGTTCTCATATAATCATAATCATGAAAGCAATGAACATGTAACACATATACACATGTAGGACAAGCATGGGATAAATGCAAAAACTTGTGGAGGAAGATGCCCACTCGTGGCTTTGATGAAGCAATGGTAGTTATTCTTTTCCTTGGAGGTCTTGGATCACAAACCAAATTAATTCTAGATGCCTCAGCTGGAGTTAATATCAAGTGCAAGACTCCAAAGGAAGCGTATGAAATGATTGATAACATGGCTACCAATGATAATGAGATGCACAGTGAGAGAGGAGCTCCACCTCAACAGAAGGGAGTTCTACAGTTACAATCTCATGATGCCTTGTTTGTATAGAACAAGATTATTACTCAATAATTGGAAGCTTTTACAAAGAAACTTTCTCAGTTGCCAAACGAGTTCCAGAATGTTTCACAGTGAGAAAGGAGCGTATGAAATGATTGACAACATGGCTACCAATGATAATGAGATGCACAGTGAGAGAGGAGCTCCACCTCAACAGAAAGGAGTTCTACAGTTACAATCTCATGATGCCTTGTTTGTATAGAACAAGATTCTTACTCAACAATTGGAAGCTTTTACAAAGAAACTTTCTCAGTTGCCAAACGAGTTCCAGAATGTTTCACAGGTTCAGCAACAACTTTGTGAATTATGTGGTGGTGATCATATTAATAGTCAATGTGCAATGCCCGAGAATATCAATGAAGAAGTTAACTACATGGGTAACCATTTTCTTCCCAACAATTACAATTAAGGGTGGAAACCTCATCCAAGCATGGGACAAGGTCAATTTGGGCAAGCTACTGGACAATTCAACAGACCACCATAGCAACAACAACAGTGGCAACAACAACCCTCTCTAGTTGACAGAACTACAAAACTTGAGGAAACCCTCTTCAATAGTTCATGCAGGTAACTATCTCCAACCATAAAAGCGTTGAAGCTGCTATAAGGAATCTGAAGATACAGGTTGGTCAACTGGCCAAGAAGTTGGAGGATAAAGTTGAAAGGAAATTTGGGGCTAATACTGAAGTTAACCCTAAAGAAGAGTATAAGGCTATTGTAAGCATAAGTGATGAGAGGGAAAAAGAGAGAGTGGTAGAGAGAAAAGAGAAAGTTGAGTTAAAAGAACAATAAGAGAAAGAAGAGAGAAAAAGTGAGATTGAAAGAAAACAAAAGGAGAAGAATGTGGAAGAAGAGAGAAAAGAAAAAGAAGAGGTTGAAAGAGAAAAGAAAAAAATTGAGAAAATTCTTCCTTACCCTAAGGAGTGTGCTAGAGAAGAAAAAGAGAAGCAACTAGTGTTTCAAAGAAATCTTCAAAAAATTTGAGATTAAAATTCCTGTGATTGAGGCATTGCAACAGGTTCCTGGTTATGCTAAATTCCTGAAGAAATTCAACAAAAAGAAAAAATATTTAGAGAAGGAGACAATTGAAGTACAGGGAAATTGTAGTGTGATCTTGTAGAAGGCACTTCCTCCAAAGGTTAAAGATCCGAGAAGTTTCATTAATCCCTGCACTATTGGGAGTCATGAAAGCGTTAATTGATTTAGGGTCCAGTATCATTTTGATGCCCTTATCTGTGCTTGAGAAGATTGGTGGTCTTGTAGTCAAGCCTATAAAGGTGACTTTGCAAATGGCGGATGGATCCACTAAGAAGCCCTATGGTGTGGTGGAAGATGTGGTGGTTCGAATAGAGAACCTTAGATTCCTGGTGGACTTTGTGGTGATGAAGATGGAGGAAGAGTTGGAGATCCCTATTATTCTTGGAAGGCCATTCATGAAATCGGCCAAGGTTATCATCAATGTTGATGATGGAACTATAGTACTCAAAGACCAAAAATAGGAGGTGATGTTCAACGTCTTCAATGCTGAGCAACAGATCCAAGTTAAGAAGACTAGTCTCAAAGCTGCATATGAAGATGCACCAGGGACTAGTACAAAAGCTGCTAACCTAGGCAAGAAAGGTAAAAATTGTTTTCTATCATAGGTGAAGAAAGAAGAAAAAGATAGCAAAGGAAAAAGTGTTCATCAAGACTCTTTGGTCAAACATGAAGAACTCAAACTAGGCATACCAGTGAGATTCAACAACATATATGGGTTGTGAAAGAACTTAAAGTTGATGGAGTGATAGAGATTGAATCTCCAATTTCAAGAAGAGTCAAGAAAGTGAACAGGAAGCTGCTAAAGATAAGTTGGTGTGGAGAAAGAAAGTAGAACACCAAGATTAAAGATGTGACGTGAGCTTTATGGTGTCTAGCTAATTCGTTAAAGAAGCACTTTCTGGGAGGCAACCAGTTTCTGATTTTGTTTTTCTTTTTAATTGATTGTATGGTTTGGATTTGATTTTTCTTTGTGTGTATGGGTGGTTTTAGGTTATATGTTGCTTCTGGTGGCAGTGATGATAGCATCTACTAATTGATGCTTGTACAACACCTACTGATGGATGCTACTATGGAAGAGGATGGTGACTAGACATCTACTGATGGATGTTAGGTGATTAGGCATCTACTGATGGATGCCGATGAAGATGATAAAGATTGGTGTCTACTGAGGGATACCAATGAAGATAAGAAATATTAGCATCTACTGATGGATGCTATGCGATTAAACATCTACTGATGGATGTTACTGACAACATTTACTGATGAATGCTACTAGGTTAAAGCATCTATTGAGGAATGCTATTTTATCTCTAGAATAGGATTTCTTTTATTTTCATTACGTCTCTTGTTTTTATTGTTTTCATTGTTGAACTATATTTTGCAGGTTTCATATAATCAAGGCCATCATCTATTGTTATCCCGTTTTAGCCTACTTATGATTTTAGCCCAATAAAAAGAGAACAATTTGTTCTAACCTTTGAACCTTGAGCCTTATGCATGTTTTGAAAACCATTTTTGAAAATCTTTATCTTGAGTTAAGTTGAGAACATTTGATGAGGTGTTGATAAAGGTTCAAGTTTGGGGTTGCTGGGAAATTTGAAAAAAAAGAAAAATAGAAAGAATAAGCATTGAGCTAAGCAATGAGAAAATGAAAAGCAAGAGCAAAAGCAAAGAAAAGTGAAAAGAAAGAAAAGAAAAGATCAATGCAAGGGAAATTTGGGAATAAGTGAAGATGGTTTTTGAAAAGAGAGGTTGTGTTTGAATGATAAAATCATAAATGTCTCTCTTAATTTAAGGATTTTGTTGTCTAGAAAAACCAATTTTCTTCTTAGCCCAGCCAAGTTACAAGCCAGAAAAGCCCTTGTGATGAAAACTTGCTTGTGAGTATGTTTGATTGTGGTTTATGAAAGGCAAAGTTAATTTATGTGACATTGTGATAGCAGAGTGAAAAAGTCACCAACACCTCACTATACACCTTTGAGTTTGAGTGATACACTTTTGAGAGCTTGAGTGATACACTTTTGAGTGCTTGAGTGAAAAACTTTTGAGTGCTTGAGTGAAACACTTTCCTTGGTGAGGAGTAGTTCTTTGAATTAATGATTACATCTTTGCTTGGTTGATTGATCATTCATGAGGATAACATCTGTTGAAGTATATGAGCATCATATTGAATTTGAATGAATTAAGGCATTTGTACATCTTGACTGACATCTTTATGACGAGTTGATAAAAGTGGTTACCGAAAATTTTGATGGGTGTCGCACCCCATGCCAATTTAATATGCATAAAGAATGCAGTATAGACTAGGAAGTGACTCCTAGGTCGTCTCTCAAGGACCAAATGTGGTTCGAGAATTAGGTCTAACACGTAATGGGGGGTTTTGGTGAAAGAGTTTGTGAATGCGGATGAACTTTAAACAAAACACGAATGCAAACAGAATGTAAACAGAAATGCAAACAGAAATGTAAAAACGGAATCAAATACAGAATGAAAACGGTTGGTCATTAACTCAATTACTATGCTTCCAATCACAAATTAACGACAAGTACACACTACTCTAATCTAAATCCAACACGAATCACCCAACTAAGAGAAGGCTAATTCGGTTTTCAGAATTGCAAACTAAGCGAATGCAATGCACAAATCCAATCAGTCATGCATCATACAGTTTAATCAACTAAGCGAAGATTAAACACCGAGTAGGCAACTAAGCGTATACCTAATCGCAAGAACACAAAAGATTAAATATTGAGCCAAATCAGAGCAGCAGTATGACAATTAAGCTCATGAATAAAATACTCTAGCCTCTAATTCAGCACAACTAACCGACTAAGCGAAGGCTAATCATGCTATCATAATTACGAAGTAAGCGAACGCAATACATCTATTTCATCCTATGTGTTCTATACAGATCGACCAATTAAGCGAAGGTGCAATCACCAATTGGGAAACTAAGCGTATACCCATTACAAGAACACAGTCAGATTTCATAGAATGTCAGGCATAGTAGAATAAACATAAGAACAGTCCAAGAAATCTCAAGGAAACAATGTAATATCGCTAACGACCAACCAGCTAACCTAAACTAACATGACAGTTAAATTATCACTACCAAACATGCTAAACAATCATAAAAATAAAAGAAGACGCTAAACCCAATACTGTAACAAACAATTATCTAGCATAGTTAAAATGATTTAAATGCAACACTAAATTAAAGAAATGAAAAACAACTAAACCTACTATGTAAACTAATTTAAAACAAAAGAAATAAATAAATTACTTTTTCTTCTACCAATCACGTGATGGCCTCCCAAAGCTTCAAGGTGAAAGAAAATAAATTCCTCTCTCCTCCCAAAAATTAACGTGGAAATGCACCTCCCAAACGATGAAGTCAACTTTGCTAAATGTCTTTGCCGTGATGTATCTTGCACCAAATCCCATTTCATTTTCTTCAATTGAAAATTCCAAATAAGAAAGTTGGAATAGCTTCCAGCCGTGACACTCTTCCTCCACGTGAATTCTCACTTGCTCCAAGGAAATTGAATGTTCTTCCAAAAGTCTCCATCACAATAGACCATCATATCCTTACCTACTCCTACCTACTCACTTTGCCAAAAGGAAAATCCGGTTCTCTCTCTTCAATAAGTTGCAGCCGTGTGCACATCAAGCCGTGACACCTCCAATTTTTCCATCAATCCACGCCTATTTTTCTTTCAATGCAAAGCTAAATGAGTTAGTATGTGCATCTCTTCTAGAAGAAAGGAAATAGTTGGCTCTAAGATAAATCCTAGCCTGCACCGTACACCTACTCCTAATCAAGCCGTCACTTCAAAAGAAAGTGAAATAGAAAATGCTCAAAACTTCCTCCATGCCGTAACCATTTCTTCATAGTAAAAGTAATTCATATGAAAGCAAAGCAAGAAAAGAATAGAAAAAGAAATGCCTATTTTTCCTAGACGTGGCAGCTGCCACTAACTCTAACCTAATCACCTCTTCAATCTCAAGGGAATTTCGGTACAAAGCAAAGGAAATCAGCCACCTAAAAATCAAATACTAAATTGCAATGTGCTAAAAGAAAAGAAAAGAGCAGATATGCTATGACCGTGATGGTGAACATTAAAAGGCATAAATATCATAAGCAGCAAAAAAAAGTAAACTTTTTGTTGACATTCAATGCTTTGGAGCTTCCCCTTTGCTAGACCGTGCCTCTCAAACTGGACGTGAACTCCTAAGAATAAAATGCTAAAATCTAAAGTAGAGCAGCGGCTGCAACTAGAGTAAATGGAAACCAAAAACAAAAATGTGCTATCTTCTTTAATCACAATGCAACAGCGTGAATAATATTTCAAGAGCTCAACCTCCAAGAATGTTTAAAACAAAAGCCAAGTAAAGGGTGGTGGCTGCTGCACCCATTTTCATTTAACCAAAATCTAAGAGTTGAAACATGGTTCCCGAAAAGATGTATATGAAAAATGTTGCAGCCCCCCAAAGAAAATTAAGCAAGTGACGGTTCGTAGCTCCCAATCCCTAGGGCCGTGTGTTTTTTTTACAAAGGGTGGGGTCCACCAAAAGAAAAACCCTAAAGTGCTATGTGTCCTTCTACCATTTACGCTTGGTCTACTTTAGCAAAATTAGCCCACATTACAAAAATTGATTTACAAATTACTAAATTACTAAACTAAGCTTGATTAATTATCAATTGCCTTTGTGGAGAGTCTTCAATTAATTTGCCTCCTTCCTAATGCTCCAAAAGATATCTCCAAAATTTCCCTGCAACTAAAAATGCAATTAATCAGCTCAAAAAATTCAAATTAACTAAAATAAGAATTTCCGATCAAATTAAGCATAATTAGGAAAAATGGGAAAATACTGGACCATTAAGTACAATTCCCTGATTTATTTAAGCGCAATAAACCAAATACAGTCAAGAAAATATCGACTCATCAAAATAGACCACACTTAGTCTTTTGCACTCCTGGGCAAAATCAAGACGCAAATGAAGGAACAGTTCTACGGACATCAGGGAAGAGACAAACTCAACATGCAGAAAACTAAGACTCACAAGGACAGAAACATAATTACACAGTCCTCAAGAAATCTGGACAAAGAAAAGAAGTAGACAATATCCAACACAGAATCATAGAAAGCAGATACTCATGAAGTCATCCAAGCAATTCAAGACATGGAAAAATAATCACTCTGCTTAAGAGGTGAATAAAAAATAACAGAACCTCACAAATGCACACTACCAGTGTTTCTCTCAAGTGTCTAGGGTAAACAGTGACAACTCAATGCACTCAAGAAAGGAAGCAACAAACAGTCTTGGCAAGACTCTAATATCAACACTCAAAACATATGCATGTTCAAATCAAAAGGTTTTTTTTATGGTTGTAATGGGGCCAAGGACAAGGGAGGATAAATATGGATGAGAAGCTACAAACCAAAAGGAATAGAGGAGCAATGAGGAACAAGTGTAAACACATTCAAACACACCCAAAACCTCTAATTCAATCCTCTTCTTGACTCCATTATTCACACAACAATTGTTTTTAATTTTCTCATTTTTCTGTATTTTTTTTTCTTTTTTTTTTCATCTTGTCTCTTTTCTTTTCTCTCTTTTCAGAACACAACTCTAAGAGACAAGATACACAACATATTTACAAAAACAACACAGGAAGAGGAGCCAACCAACCAATTCATCTGAATCTCCCAAGAGACCACACTTATTCCCAAAACAATTCCAAAGCTCCAAAATTCCCTAAGGTTAAGGTAATCATGGTTTTTCACTTAAGGCTAGTGTATGAGCTTCAAAACAAAGAAATGGGGAAAGTATAGGCTCAAAAGGGGTTATCAAGGGATTAAAAATAAGGTAGGCTCATCTGGCTAGAGAGGCTCAAGAACAAAACTGCCTTTATCACTTTCAAACATGCATATCAATCAAGAATCATCAATAAGAGTAAAGCCAAGGCATATGTGCAAGCAATCAAGAGACATATCACGCACAAGAAAGAATGTCAAGTGGCTTAAATTTCACACAGAGTAATTGTCACAATCAAATCAACCTCTCAAACATCATAATCATCTTGCAATCAAAGAAAAACATGGATTTCAAATCAATCAGAGTACCAATGAAGTGAAAGAGAAGTATGGAACCTAAACAAAGTCCATAAATCAAGAGAAACATGCAAAAATGTACACAGGACACAACAAAAACTACCTAGAAAACAAAAAATTTAATGCAGGAAATGCAGAAAACATAAATTAATCAAAGAAAATAAAAATCTCCCCCAATAGACGACACTTAAACTACACAATGTCCTCAGTGTGTCACAAACATATGATCATAAATCAGAACAGTCAATAGATCATGGACAAGTGCAATAAAAGCGGGGAAAGGAGGAGAAGGGAAAAGAAAACTCCCCTGGTCATGGTGGCAGTTGCCAATTTTGGACTTTCAAGGAGAGGTCTTCCACCATTGGATTCAGCAAGGAAGTCTTGAGGAGGAACTGTTTCAGTCTCCAGATTTGATCAAGCAGGGAGATGTCTTCCACAGTTGGATCTAAGAACCAGTGATTGTTGATGAGTGGGTTCAGCTGATGCTTATTAATCTTTAAACTCTCGTGTATACTGGCACCTTTGTCTTCCATTGTGGGTGCTTGTTGGACAAATTCATATGTACCTCCTACAACATGGTTAGTGCAATGTGGTTCCACAGAAATAACATGCAGGGGTATAACACCCAATCCCAATGTAACAGGCTGACCCTCATACATACTCTCAGAACATGAATCAATTTCAAATGTAGATACAATATCAACAACAGTCTCAGATTCATGTTCAGTGCATGGAGAACAAACATTCATATATGATAGCAAAAGGTGGTTCTCATCATGTAGAGAGGTAGAATGAAAATCATGCTCATCAACAATACAATCATCAACATACCTATCATCAGCATAATCATCAACAACAGAGTCAATCTTAGGTATGTTTACCTCCACTTCCTTGATGATTGGTAAAGTAGTGGAAGATGAGAATGGTCTACCTGACTCAAGGTTACTACTTATATCTACCTGTTCCTCAACATTTTCATCAGATTCACAGTTAGTATCACCCATCATAAAGTTGGAAGTTGGTTGTATCACAGAATTGATTTCGACACAAACAGAGCAAGAACCAACTTCACAACTACATTTAAAATTTTCAAAAACCTGTGAAAGATCAAAATTTAATCCTAAGTCTAAAGCATCTTCAGTTTTCACAGTTTCTATGTCAAAAACATCACTAACATGTGAATCTGCAGCAGAATCAAGAATATTTGAATGCATAAACAACTCAGGCTAAGCAAGTGGAATTTCAAGTTTAGAGAAAACATGTGCTGATTCATGATTCAACTCACCAATAACAGCAGAATGAGCAACTGCATCCGCAGGTGCAAGAGGGGAGGCATAGGAGGGTGGAAAAGTAGATTATGTAGTAGTAAGCTCATGACTCTGCTCCCCATCTCCTATGACACTGACATCATCAAGAATCTGAACAGTTTGAATTGGTGGTCCCTCTAAAACTTGAGACTGTTCCTCAATGAACTGCTTGGCCATCTGCCCCCATAACTCATTCAATGTAGGCTCAAAAGAAGTAGAAGGTTGAGCAGCTGCCTCTTGCTATTGTTGTTGCCTCTGATTTTTCTGCTGTGGCTGCCCATTGTTGTAGATATTTGGAGCATGGGCTTGAGGTGCATCAAGAGCAACATAGTGGTGCAAAGAAGGACACGCATCCGTATAATGGTCACTAGAAGGACATATGGCACACAATGGTGCAACAGATGCAGATAGAGGTGTTGGGTTCGGGTTGGACGCCAGTTGTGTCACCAAACTCAAAAGAGAATCAAGCTTGCTTTCCAAATTTCTATCAGCAGCGGATGAAGACTAGGCAGGCTCATGAAATTGCAGCTGTTGTGGTTCCTGGACTGGTGGAGGCATACAAGCCTTGTGGAATGATGGTTCTTGATATTGATGATGTGAAGTACCATACCATCCCAAGTTAGGATCAGTCCACCCAGGATCGTCGTTATAACCATACCGCAAAGGGGAGAATTGGTCTAGAAATTGATGCTCAAGATCTTTCCAACTAGTGACGGATCTTGGAGTAGGACAAAAACACTAATCCTTTGCTGCTCTGTGTAATAAGTGCTCAAATACTCTTAAGAACATGTCTTCATCCGGGACATCTGGAGGTTTCATTAAAGAGCAAATGGTGTAGAACTCCTCCAAATGTCTATGTGGGCATTCACCTGCAAAACCATGAAACTTAGGCAGCAAATGTATCACTCCAGTGTTGAAAACACAACGAATATCCTCCTCATCAAGTGGAAACGGCTCCCTAGGAGCACTCTCATGAGATGGAGGAGGAATCATATTGTTCTCAACATAGAAATCAGTAGGAGAATCATAATCAGAGGCACAGGCACAAGAAACAGTATCCACACAACCAGAATAAGTAGACATGTAGAAGAAAGGAAGGGGGAAAAGAAAAATGAAAATGCTAAAAATTACAAAACAACAAACACAACACAATTAAACATGCAACACACAATAACGAACACACAAAACAGAACATCACATCACAATGCTTTAGAGCTTCCCATTTGCTGGACCGTGCCTCTCAAACTGGACGTGAACTCCTCAGAATAAAATGCTAAAATCTAAAGTAGAGCAGCGGCTGCAACTAGAGTAAATGGAAACCAAAAAAAAAATGTGCTATCTTCTTTAATCACAATGCAACAGCGTGAATAATATTTCAAGAGCTCAACCTCCAAGAATGTTTAAAACAAAAGCCAAGTAAAGGGTGGTGGCTGCTGCACCCATTTTCATTTAACCAAAATCTAAGAGTTGAAACATGGTTCCCGAAAAGATGTATATGAAAAATGTTGCAGCCCCCCAAAGAAAATTAAGCAAGTGACGGTTCGTAGCTCCCAATCCCTAGGGCCGTGTGTTTTTTTTACAAAGGGTGGGGTCCACCAAAAGAAAAACCCTAATGTGCTATGTGTCCTTCTACCATTTGCGCTTGGTCTACTTTAGCAAAATTATCCCACATTACAAAAATTGATTTACAAATTACTAAATTACTAAACTAAGCTTGATTAATTCTAAATTGCCTTTGTGGAGAGTCTTCAATTAATTTGCCTCCTTCCTAATGCTCCAAAAGATATCTCCAAAATTTCCCTACAACTAAAAATGCAATTAATCAGCTCAGAAAATTCAAATTAACTAAAATAAGAATTTCCGATCAAATTAAGCATAATTAGGAAAAATGGGAAAATACTGGACCATTAAGTACAATTCCCTGATTTTTTTAAGCGCAATAAACCAAATACAGTCAAGAAAATATCGACTCATCACCTGTCCTGGAAGAAAAAGTTTTGAAAAATGCTGAACCATTGTAGTAATTGTTTTGAAAAATTAAGTTACATTTTATTTTGCTTGAGGAAACCAAAGTTCTAGGTTTGGGGTTGTGATAACGGTTGAAAATACGGTTATTTGTGATGTAATTTTGATACTAAATGCACCTTTTTCTACTTAGAAACTTGCTTGAAATCATCTTTTTCTATTAAGTTGTGTGAATAAGAGAGTTGAGGTTGAACTTGATGATTTTATGACTAAATTCCCTTATTTTGGCAGGAAATAAGATAATATGGAAGCATAGTTGAAGTTCCATGGAGATGGAACTCATAAAGACCTGAAAAAGCACCAGAAAGGAGGAACGCAGGATGCCTGAGCGCCCATTTAGGGGCCCTCAACGCCAAAACCTGCTGCACCATGCCTGAGTGCCCTTTTAGAAGCCCTCAGGGCCAAAACCTACTGGCCGCCGCCCGGGCGCCCTTTTTGGGGCGTTGAGCGCCACTCTTCCAAACGTACCACGCCTTTTTGCCCTCTGAGTGTAGCTGAGCGCCAGTTTTAGCATCGTAGCATGCCCGGGCTCCCTAAGTTGGGCGCTGACCACCAGCGAGATGGGCCTAAGCATTGTTTCTGTTTTGATTTCGCTCTATTTAAAGGACCCAAACGCCCTATGTTTTGTATCTTTTGGCAGAGGAGGCGCAACAACACACTCTTTCATTCTCTGGAGGCGGATTTGGATATGAGAGCTTCCATCTTCAACTTTTATGATTTTTCTATCTCATTCTTCTCCATTGTACATCTACTTTCACCATGCCGATGGTGAACTAACTTTTATTTTTTGTTGGGGGATGATGTAACCTTGTGAACTCTCATGTATTTGAATTCATTCTCAATAATATATGCTTCTTTCATTAATTGTTAGGGTAATTCTTCTATGATCAATGCTTGCTTTGTTTAACTCATTCATAGCATGATGTATGAATTGCATGAGTGCCGGGAGGTTCCTTACAACTCGGGTTCTTGTAGAATTATTCCCAAGAGTAGTATTTCTCAGGATGGGGGTATGAGTCTTGGTCGTATTAAGCTCCTAATATTAATGCAAAATTAACTATTGGGGATGCAAGGGATTGTGACCTAGTAATTAAGGATTGGTTTTCTTCACCGAGGGATCGAGTTTTAAGTAATTTAGAGAGTGACATTGACATTAATGAAAAGAATGAGAATTCTTATATACATGAGAGTAAACTTGGTGAAATCTAACCCCAACAACATATCCATCTCAAAACACAAACATCATTCGTTCATCGTTGTGCTACTCTTCAATTGATCAAAACTGCATTCATATTTAATTTTCTGTATTTGCATTCTAAACCAACGATTTCGTTCCTTTTAAGTCTTAATTAATCGAGTTTTCACACGATTGTTAGTTCCAAGAGTCTCTTGGAAAACGATACCATGTCTTACCAGGTTATTACTTGCTACGATCTGGTATACTTGTCGGTCACCCAACAACATTTCCTACCAAAGTCAAAGATCAGGGAAGTTTTACTATTCCTTGCACTCTTGGGAATTATGATGTAGGGAAAACTCTAATTGATTTAGGTTCTAGCATCAATATAATGCCCCTATCTGTGCTAGAGAAGATTGGTGGTCTTGAGGTCAAACCTACTAAGATGGTGTTGCAAATGGCAGATAGATCTACTGTTAAACCCCTGGCAAGTGTACCAGATCGTATCAAGTAATAAAAATCGGTAATCCCAATATCATTCTTCCCAAAGGACTCTTAAGGCCTTATCTTTCGTGTAAACAAATTGTTTTTAGACTTGAGAAAAGAAATTAATTTGAGTGGTTTGAATGCAAAACAAAAATAAACATGCAAATGCAAGAATTCAATTGATTAAGAGAAACTATGAATGAATGAGGTTGTTGGGGTTTACAATTTCATCTTATCCACCCTCATATATCTACTATTCTTATTTACTTTGCTTATTTATCATATTGTCATGCAAACTTTCTTGTTCTACCCTTAACCCAATCCCTTAGTGAAAAGAGCCTATTACTAATTACCTGCTTGCTATCCCTAGCCTCCCCTAGTAATTAATAATGCATGATAAGCGGAAGCAAAATACAGTTGATCGTCCTACCCCTATCCCTAGGCGGTATTAACATAATCAAGGAATTCTCCCCAGTTGATGACATTATTGTATGTCCCCGTATCAATAAAGACAAACAACATCTACCGAATGAGTTAAACGGTAAAAGCATTAAATACAAGTAAAGAACCCAATAATTGATAAATCAAGCATATGCAAGCATATAAAGTAAACAAGAATTTGGATATATGAGAGTTTCAAAAGATTACATTGTTCCCCAACAACAAAGGGTTTAGTTCACCATAGTCATGGTGAAACTAGATGAAATAAATGGAAGAATGGAAAAACAAAACCTAGATTTGATAAAGTAGAGCCTAAGCATCCAAGAAATCTCCTCCAAAGGTGTAAATCTATTGTGGACGTTGTTCTCTACCAAAAGAATTACATTTGGATTCGCACTAGGGCTATATATAAGCCAAAAAGATAACAGAAAGATCTCAGAATCCAAAATATAAAAACAGACAACCGCCCAGGCGCCAAAATTGGCCGCTCAGCGGTTTGCCTTAACACACGCCACAACCCCAAACTTAAAACTTTGCTTGTCCTCAAGCAAAACAAAACAAAACTTGGCCTTCCAATTTTTCATCAAATAGTTCTACACTTTTCAAAACCCTTTTGTTCATGACAAGTTATTTTCCAATTCAGATTTTCAATGGAATCCTACCAAAATGCAAGAATGCTTTCAATCCAATCTAGTTCACCTATTTCAATATTTCCCAACAGATGTTTTATTCATGAATGATCAATCCACTAATCATAGATGTAAACATGGATTTCAACAATTCTTACCAAGCAAGTGTTTCACTCAATCACTCAAGTGTTTAAGGAATCATTCCACTCTTTACTATTCACATGTCACATAGAACAATATTGTCATTTATCTAAAACAATCAAAATCCTTACATGCAAATACCATCACAAAGACTTTTCCAAGGCTTGTAATGAGGTTGGGCTATCAAGAAAATTTGGTTTTTCTGGATCGCAAAATCCTTGAGTTAAGAGAGCTATTTCATCATTGAAAAGGTTCAAGTTTAAACTCTCTCTATCCCCATCTCCTTTATTCCCAACTTCTTCCCTTTTTATCAATTTTGCATTGAGTTCCTTTTTCATGCTTTTACTATTTCCTTTTCTTCTTTACTCATGTATTTTTCTCTTCAATACTTGAACTCAATGCTTTTCTTTTGCCTCTCAACTTTCCCCATACAACCCCAAACTTAAACCTTTTCATCACATAAGATTATTCTCAACCCTACTCAAGATAAATAATTTCAAATCAAGGGTTTTCATCCTGTTTAAGGCCAAGGTTCAAAAGGGGTATAAAATTTTAAACTTTTTGGGTGAAAATTTGGCTAAATAAAGGCTTCCAAACATGGCCTTGATCATATAACATAAGCATGCAAATCAATCAATTATCAAGACTAAGGCAATATCATTCATGATTCCCTGTGAACAGTACATATATCAGTGAAAATTCTGGAGCTCAAGACCTCACACAACATGCTTTCTCACACATCATTCTTTTATCTTGCTTAGCATCACAATCACAATCATAAACCACAATACATATGTTCATATAGTTAGTAAACCATTCAAATGGATATCATCACACATACATTCTCAGTCAACCACATTCAATCATTATCAAATACTTGTCATGCATTTTAATACTACCATCAGAACCATTGTACAAGCCAAGCATAGACACAAAATAAAAGTTCAACCTATTCTACAAATTCAAAGTACAAAAGAAAAAGAAAAATTCCTGTCCAAGTACTGGCATCCAACAGTAGATGCCCTCAACACAAGTCCTCATCTGAGTCCTCCTGGTCTCCATCATCAGCATCTTCAAAATTCTCTTCATTGTCATCATCCATATCTGGTGCTTCAGCTACTCCAGACCTGCTACCCTGTGCTTACTCTTGAGGCCAAGCCATAGCCTCATGGAACTCATCCATAGTCCACATGTGCGCTGGTGGTTGCTGATACAACCCTACTATCATCTCAGCAGTGGTTATCTGCCCTCTACGAAAAGCCTCCATCCTAGCCTCTATCATGGACATATACATGTCCCTCATTTGGAACGGCTCGCCATCCTGTGCCGGTGCATCTGCAGGTATATGCTCCTGCTGTGCTGCTACTCTCCTAAAACGTCTACCGAATGAGTTAAACGGTAAAAGCATTAAATACAGGTAAAGAACCCAACAATTGATAAATCAAGCATATGAAAGCATATAAAGTAAACAAGAATTTGGATATATGAGAGTTTCAAAAGATTACATTGTTCCCCAACAACAAAGGGTTTAGTTCACCATAGTCATGGTGAAACTAGATGAAATAAATGGAAGAATGGAAAAACAAAACCTAGATTTGATAAAGTGGAGCCTAAGCATCCAAGAAATCTCCTCCAAAGGTGTAAAGCTATTGTGGACATTGTTTTCTGCCAAAAGAATTACATTTGGATTCGCACTAGGGCTATATATAAGCCAAAAAGATAACAGAAAGATCTTAGAATCCAAAATATAAAAACAGACAACTGCCCAGGTGCCAAAATTGGCCGCTCAGCAGTTTGCTTTAACACACGCCACCGCCCAGACATCTAAAATGACTGATGAGCGGTTTGCCTCTTGTCGCTCTGGACGCTCAGCGTCACCGCCTGGGCGCTAGACAATACTTTTCCTCGAACTAGGACGCTCAGCGGTGGAATTTACCGCTGAGCGGTTCACAAACTCTTCTTTTCTTCCTTTTTCTCCTTCATTCTTGAGTCTATGACCTTCCTACTTCATTGCCATCTCTAATTCTCATCAAAAACCCTACAAAATAATGCAAAACAAGCATAATATCTCTAAAAACAACTTTTGACTTTCATGTGACACAACTTAAGAGTTGTACTTGATTCTAAGCTCATTTTAAGCTACAAAGGGTGTGATTTAATATCAAATTTATGCATGAAAATAACGGTTTTGAGACCGTTATCACATACTAAGAATCCTTATGGTGTGGTGGAAGATGTTGTGGTTCAAATAGATAAAATTAAATTTCTGGTGGACTTTGTGGTGATGGAGATGGGGGAAGATTTGAAGATTCCTATCATTCTTGGAAGGCCATTCATGAAGATGGCCAAGGTTGTCATCAATGTAGATGATGAAGTTCTAACACTTAAAGACCAAGATGAGGATGTGATTTTCAATGTCTTCAATGATGACCAGTCGATTAAAGTGAAGAAGACTAGTCCTAAAGCTGCAAAGGAAGATCCACCTGTGACTAGACTATATAATCAAGCTCCTAAACCAGTCAAGGGAAGTAAAACTTGTTTCTTTTCACAGGTTAACGAGGAGGAGAAGGATAGTAACGGAAAGCTAGTTCATCAAGAATCGGTGTGTGAAGATGAAGAATTCAAACCTGGCAGACCAGTGAAATACAGGGACAGGTTATGTGTTGTTAAGGAGCTTAAAGCGAATGGAGTTATAGAGATAGAAGCTCCATATTCTAGAAGAGTCAAGATTGTGAACAGGAAATTGCTAAAGATAAGTTGGTGTGATGAAAGCAAAAGGAACACCAACAACCAAGATTTGGACTGAGCTTAATTGTGTCAAGTTAACCTTAATCTCACAGTGCTTTAGTCACTCTGGTTTTTTACGATGGCAACACATTATTAATAACACATGTTTTGTTATGTGTTACATGTTTTGTTCCTTATTGTATGATATATCTTATTGAACATGTTTTGTGTTGATCTTGATATGTGAATGCACATTTGTTGAGCTTATATCTGATACATCATATATGGTTGCATTACATATGTTTTTGAAGAAGAAACCACATGCACTTTTATCAACTTATATTGTGTGGCAAAACTGCAAGTATTAAAACGACTTCATTATGAAGCAAGTTGATTAAAACTCGTGACTATGCACAGATTTTCAAAAAATGTTGTGAGTGATTTTGCATTGAAAAGTTTTTCAAACTGAGCTGATGTGCCTAAGTCAACTACATGCGCAGTGGATCCCACTTAGTTAATTGATGTTTTGAAATTCTGTTAACGTTTGTGTACAGTAATGACTGTATATCAAAAGTTAGTTAAAGCTTTTATGATAGTCAACTGTATTAAATGCAAAATCGACTTGGTTGTTGTTGACTGCTACTATTTGACTTAACTGTTATAATTGTCTGAGGACAGTCGACTTTATTAGTAGCCTATTCGACTACAGGAGCGTCTGATTTATAGAAAACTATAAATAGACGTGACTCAATTGATCGCGAAGACTTTGGAAATACTAACACTTTCATTTGTGATTTACAAATTCTGATCTGTAAGAATTTGCTCCAAGAACTCATCAAGAAGACTGTGGTTATCTTTCTTTGAGGATGTTGTTTGAAGGAGAGAAGAGTGTGCTTATTGGTTGATCAGAATTCTGCACAGCTAGTGTATTGACATTGATCAAGACTGCCTTCAATCTATTGGAGATTGGTTGTTCCTATTGGGATTACATGAGGTTGACTCGTGGAATCTGTACATTTTGAGGATTTTCAAAGTGGGTTTGAAGATTGCAAAAGAGGGGATATCTTGTGCAGATCTTTGTGTGTTGTTGACGCCTATATTTTGGTTAAAGGGTTAGAGAGGTGTTTTATATTTTTGACGTGGAGGTCTCTATAAAATCCTTGTTGTAAAAACCTTGACCATTATAGTGCATTTGCTTCCAGATTATAGAAGGACACTGGATGTAGGCATTGCGGACAAACCATTATAAAAACATGTGTTTGATTTCTCTATCCTTATACTTTTACATTCAATCGACTTACCTGTTTACGTAGTCAACTTAACATTTCTGCTGCACTTAAAATTTTCATTCCTTGTGATTCAAGAAACTTTGTAAAGACTTCTACTTTGTGAAAAAGATTTTAAAAAGACTCTGATTTTGAAACCACACCAATTCACCCCCCCCCTCTTTGTGTTGAAACGAAGCCAACCTTTTTCCAACATTAATGACGTTAAACAAGCGTTTGTTGGGAGACAGCCCAGTGTTTTAAAAACTCTTATTTTTAATTTGTTTATAATTTGTTTTTTATGTAATTTAAATTGAGTCAGACTTAGTTTTTAGGGTTACATGTTTGTTTGAAGATTATTTGATTTGTTTCGTTATTGGTCTGTTATGATCTAGTGTGCATCTGATATGTGTTGGTTGATGAATGTTTGTGAGGTGTAAAGATTGTTAATTGTTTTAATTGTGAGTTATTGGAGAGTGAGTTGGGAGAGATGTACAAAAATATGAAAATTTTGAGTTGATGCTCAGGGCCTCATGACTAGGGTCGCCCAAGGCAAACAAAAAGTGGGATTTTTGAACTACTGCATGAGCTGAGCACCCCTTGGGCTACGCTCAGCGCAAGCGACGTGGGTTGGACTATATGGGCTTTTCAAGTCTAGTGTTATTAGGCCCAACCTACCCTTCAACCCTAAAGGGCGCGACTTTACCCTCACTTTTCACTCTTACCCTCTCTAGCCGCACTCTACTCCTTGCTCTAAGAGTTTTCCTTCACTCATTCCTTCCTCCCTTACCAAAATTCATCTTCTCCACTCCCTTTGCTTCACTGCATTCAAGTTTGGGGTGGTTTGCAAGTTATTGCTGCTAGTGTCTATCCAAGCCCTAGACTTTCATATTCTCTTGTGCATTTTTCAAATGTTTGGTTCTCCATCCAAGTAGGTGTCTTGCATTTCCAATTTTTTCCTCTTGAAAGTTTGGATTTTTGATGAAGATTGATGTTTATGCATGATACATTGCTACTACTACTGTGTAAACTGTTGTTGAATGGATTATTGATGAAAATAAACTGTAAAAAACACTACACTAAACGAAAAATTTCCAAACGCACCATATTTTGTTTTTTGATATGGCGTTGAGGGGCCCTAGAGTGGCCCTTAGTGCTGGCGAAGCTGGTTGTGTTTTGATTCTTGTTGTTCTAGTTGGTTTCTGGTTGTGTTTTGGTTCTTGCTTTTTGTTTTAAGTTCCAAGATGCCTATGCTTAATGTGTTCTTTTGAGAGTATGACCTATAATGAGTATGTGATGATTGAATTGTTATTTTAGATGACTCGTTAGTGGTATGTGTTGTGTATTTTTGGTGCAGATATGGCATTTTCATCAGGATCTAAGAGTATAAAGACCATTGCCACAAACATAGGAAAAGGGAGGAATAGGAAGGAACAATTTTATTCAAATAAGTTCCTTTTACATATGCATGAGAGGCACTTTCAGATTGTTCAGAATAGAAGATTGCTTATGGAGAGGAAAGTAGGATTAATACCTCTTATGGCACCTCAATTTGAGAGGGAGCTTGGAAGAAAACAATGGGAGAATTGAGCTTCTTATCCGGGTTCTGCCAACATTGTTGAAGTGAAGGATTTCTACACGAATGCAAGAGCATTTGGTGTTGATCAAGATAATACCCTATGATGGTGTCACTATCAACTGGTTTCTGGGCACTGAATGGACTGGGGATTACTTCCAGTTTGCTTCAGTAATTAAAAAGGATATTAATTATGCTGATGTAGAAAGGGTTTTATGTATTCTAGATGGTCACTTCCAAAGGAATAGGAAGGATACGCCTATCCATAATAGGAGATCAAATCTTAACTCCCTGGAAAAGTATTGGATGGCATTTACACATGCCAACATCCAACTGTGTTCTCATGTATTAGAAATCACAAACAGAGAGTCGTCTTCCTGTATTATGTCCTCAAAGGTTTAAACATTAACGTGGGGCAAGTAATAGCAAACGAGAATAAGCAATGTGCCTACGCTACAAGCAGCAAGACTCCTCTGGGACACCCATCACTCATCACGCACCTTTGAAAGCTAGCAGGGGTGAACAACTCCACACCTCCATTTAAGCGTCCAACAAAGGAGATTGATGCCTCCTATTACACCCAGTACTGCATGCTGGATGAGGAGGAATTACCAGTGCTAGCACCGCAGCCTCCCAGGGTTTACAAGAGACTACCACAGTAGGGTCAGTAGGATCAGGCTTAAGATGCTGCTCCTTTTCAGATGCGGGATATGTATATGTCGATGATGGAGGCCAAGATGGAAGCACTCTATAGAGGCCAGATGGCTACTGCTGAGATGATCAGTGGATTATATCTTCCGTCCCCAGGTCTACATTGCATGACAATGGATGACTTTAGTACTCGCATGGCATGGCCTACTGATCAGACACAGTCTAGTGAAGGAGCTGGAGCATCTGGAGCTGCAGCCATTGAGGATGATGATGATGAGGAGGATGATGAGGAAGAGGATGAAAATGAAGAGGAAGAGGAGGACGAAGAAGATGATGAGGACTTAGATGACAATAGGGTCTGATGAGACAGAGGATAGCATCTACTGATGGATGCTAGGATGTCATTAGAACGTGATTTTTCTTTGTCTTTATGCATTGTTGAATTTTGATTTGGCTTTTAGTTGTAATGTGTGTTGTACTTGGCTTAAATGAACTGTGCTGAAATGGTTTGACTATAATATGTTGTTGTGATAAGTAATATTGTCTTGTGATGCTTTATAGTATTAATTGATGTTGAGATAATGCTTGATTTGTCGTATAAATAGGTGGTTGCTCTGTTTGAAACAGATGCATGAGGTTAAATTGTGATTGATATGCTGGGCAGGATGTTTATTTAATTTTTGAACTTGATTTACCTGTGAGATATTGGACTTTAGAGTTTTTGTTGATTGAATGCTATTGCTTTGAAATGATGATTGATTTTGCTTAAGTTTCAATGTTTGACCACTTGCTTGCTTGTTACAAATGTTCAAGGCTGTTTGTTCTTCTCCCATATAAGCGAATGAATTAATTTAACCCAACAAAGAACAATGTTTGTTCTATCCTTTGAACCTTAACCTTAAATATATGAAAAACCCTTTTTAAATCTTTACCTTGAGTTGAGTTGAGTATATTTGTATGGTATGGAGAAAGGTTCAAGTTTGGGGTTGTTGGGAAATTGGAAAGAGTTTTGAAATAAGAAATAAAAAGAAAAAAACACATTAAGCTAAGTATTGAGCAAAAGAAAAGCAAAAGAAAAAGAAAAGAGAAGGAAAAGAAGGAAAAGCTCAATGAATGGGAAGTTGGGATTAAGTGAAAATGGTTTCTCAATTGTAAAGGAGAAAGATAGAGTGTTGTTAAATGATGAAATTATGAATTTTTTAACCTTTTAACTCAAGGATTTTGTTGTCTAGAAAAACCAATTTTCTTCTTAGCCCAGCCACATTACAAGCCTTAGAAAAGTCCTTGTGATGATAACTTGCTTATGAGTGTGTTTGATGGTGTTTAAATGAAAGGCAAAGTTGATTTATGTGACATTGTAAAATTAGAGTGAATGAGTCACCTCATTATACACCTTTGAGCTTGAGTGAAACACTTTCCTTGGTGAGGAATAGTTCCATGCACTTCATGATTAATTTCTTGCTTCGTTGTTGATCATTCATGAGGATTGCATTTGTTGTATATTCTATGAGTATGTGAGCACCATAGTTGAGCTTGATTGGCTAAAGCATCGATAGATCTAGACTGATATTTTTATGATAAGTAGTTATGATTGATTACGTGTCCTAGAAGAAAGAGTTTTGTGATATGTTGAACTATTGAAGTGTTGTTTAGGCTAAGTTACACTTTTTTTTGCTTGAGGACAAGCAAAGTTTCAAGTTTGGGGTTGTGATAATGGTTGATTTCACCATTATCTGTGATTAAATTTTGATACTAAATGAACCCTTTTTGACTTAGAAACTTGCTTAATCTCATGTGTTGAGTCTTGTTAATCCCCTAGCAAGTGTACCAGATCGTATCAAGTAATAATAGATGGTAAGACCAAATATCGTTCTCCCAAAGGACTCTTAGGCCTTATCTTTCATGTAAATTAATCTTATAACACTTGTAAGAGAAATAATTTTGTAGTGGTATGCAAAACGGAAATAAACATGCAAATGCAAGTGATTAATTGGCAAAGAAAAGATATGAATGAATGGAGTTGTTGGGGTTTATAATTTCATCTTATCCGCCCTTTTATATCTACTTTTCTTATTTAATTCGCTTTATTATCTAATTGTCATGCAAACTTTCTTAGTCTATCCTAAACCCAATCTCTTGGCGAAAAGAGCCTATTACTAATTACTAGCTTACTATCTCTAGTCTCCCCTAGTAATTAGCAATGCATTATAAACAGAAGCAAAATACAATTGATTGTCCTACCCCTATCTCTAGGCGGTATTAGCTTAATCAAGGAATTTCCTACCAGTTCATGACATTACCATACGTCTCCGTATCGATAAAGACAAACAACATTTACCGAATGAGTTAAACGATAAAAGCATGAAGCATAGATAAGAAACCCAACAATTGATAATATAAGCATATGAAAGCATATAAATAAAATAAGAATTTTGATATAAGAGAGTTTCAAAAGATTACATTGTTCCCCAACAACAAAGGGTTTAGTTCACCATAGACATGGTGAACTAGATGGAATTAAATGAAAAGATGGAAGAATAAACCCTAAATTTGGTATATTGGAGCCTAAGCATCCAAGGAACCGCCTCCAAGGAGTGTAGAACAACTCTGGACATGTAATTTTCGTTTTTTTTAATTTTAATTTTAATTTTTTTTTTATAAAAAAAACAGAAAAATAAAAACAGAAAAAGATATATTATTTTTAAAAAAAAAATAAAAACAGTAAAAGATATTATTTTATTTTATTTTTTTTTTTAATAAAGAAAGAAAAATAAAAACAGAAAAATAAAAACAGAAAAATAAAAACGGAAAGATAAAAACAGAAAGATACAAACAGAAAAATAAAAACACCCCTCAGTAGGTGTTGATTCTCTTTGCTTGATATTCTTTTCTTTTTCTTCTTCCTGCTGAATTTCTTCAGAAAAATGAGAAACACCAAGCACCTGTTTCCATATATCAATCATAGGAACTTTAATCTCCAATTTCTTGAAGATTTCAATAAAGCACTTAAACTTCTTTTCTTTCCTATGATATTTCTTTTGATGAGGAGTGGGTTTGTCATATGATCTTTTCTTCTTTCCTCTCTTCCTCTTTTTCTTAATCTCCCCCATCAACTTTCTCTTTTTCTCTTTTCTTATTTTCTTCTTTATTTTCACATATTTTTTCTTTTTTTCTTTTTTCTCAACCACTGCATTTTCTCCCTCATCATCTTTATCTTCCTCACCCAACTTTTCTGTGTCTTCTTCATTAACAACCTTATCAATTTGTGTCTCCAAATTCTTGAAGGTAACTTCATAGCTCTTGGAATCGTACTTCTTCAAAAATTTGTCGAACTTTTCATTAAGGCTCTTGACTTGTTCCGTCAAATTAGCTACCTGATGACATAGTTGTTGATCGTCCTCCCACGTTTCTATTGGTAAAGAGAGTTGTTGCTTCCATAAACGTTGTTCAGCTTCCCCAACATTTCTCTTGGCAAAGAGGATTGTTGCCCAAATTGGCTTTGGTACATGTTTGAATGAGGTTCCCACCAATGGTTGAAATCATTTTGGTAGAATTGAGTGCCCATATAATCAAATTCTTGTCCGTACTGCATCCTACAAACATTAGGCACAAAACCCTAGAAACATTTATTAGAACAAAAAATAAAAACAAACATAAAATCAAGTCAAATTTAATCAATTTACACTAGTTGAAAAGTTAAACCACGAGTCCCTGGCAACAGCGCCAAAAACTTGTTAATCCCATGGTAAGTGTACCAGATTGTATCAAGTAATAATAGATGGTAAGACCAAATATCGTTCTCCCAAAGGACTCTTAGGCCTTATCTTTCATGTAAATTAATCTTATAACACTTGTAAGAGAAATAATTTTGTAGTGGTATGCAAAACGGAAATAAACATGCAAATGAAAGTGATTCAATTGGCAAAGAAAAGATATGAATGAATGGAGTTGTTGGGGTTTACAATTTCATCTTATCCACCCTCTTATATCTACTTTTCTTATTTAATTCGCTTTATTATCTAATTGTCATGCAAACTTTCTTAGTCTACCCTAAACCCAATCTCTTGGCGAAAAGAACCTATTACTAATTACTGGATTACTATCTCTAGTCTCCCCTAGTAATTAGAAATGCATTATAAACAGAAGCAAAATACAATTGATTGTCCTACCTCTATCTCTAGGCGATATTAGCTTAATCAAGGAATTTCCTACCAGTTCTTGACATTACCGTACGTCTCCGTATCGATAAAGACAAACAACATTTACCGAATGAGTTAAACGATAAAAGCATGAAGCATAGATAAGAAACCCAACAATTGATAATATAAGCATATGCAAGCATATAAATAAAATAAGAATTTTGATATAAGAGAGTTTCAAAAGATTACATTGTTCCCCAACAACAAAGGGTTTAGTTCACCATAGACATGGTGACCTAGATGGAATTAAATGAAAAGATGGAAGAATAAACCCTAAATTTGGTAGATTGGAGCCTAAGCATCCAAGTAACCGCCTCCAAGGAGTGCAGAACAGCTCTGCACGTCTCTGCCTCTTAATCGCAAAACTGCTCAGTGGTCCAATACGCTGCTCAGCGGTGGCCCACTAATCGCATAGGACGCTCAGCGGTGCCGCTCAAGCGAGAAGCAGTGACTTTACCCACGAAACTGGCGCTCAGCCCTGGAATTGGCGCTGAGCGATGCAATTGACTCTTTTTTTCATCATTTTTCTCCTTTCATGAGTTTGAGTCCTCCCTTCTTCACTTCCATCTTCAATTCTCATCAAAACCCTGCAAAACAATGCAAAACAAGCTTAATATTTCTAAAAACAACTTTTGACTCTCATGTGACTCAACCAAGTGTTTTACTTGAGTCTTAAGCTCATTCTAAGCCATAAAGGGTGTGTTTTAATATCAAATTTAAGTGTAAAAATAACAGTTTTCCAACCGTTGTCAAGTCTATTTTGTGAATAAAGAAAGTTGAGGTTAGAACTTATGATTTTTATCACTAATTCGTTTGATTTTGTACGAAATTCGAATGATTTGGAAGATGACTTAATGTGCCAAGGAGTTGGAACCTAGAAAGGACAAAGAAACCACCAGAACAGAAGGTTACAGAAGTCGAAGGACGCCTAACTGCCCTTTTTTGCGGCCCTCTAATAACGGTTGAAAATACCATTATTTTATACTTAATTTTGATACTAAAAACACCTTTTATGACTTAGAACCTAGATTGAAATCATGTTTTTGCTTTAGTAATGAGAATAAGAGAGTTAGAGGTGGAATTATTTGTTTTATGCTTCGTTTCCTTGTTTTAACAGGAATTAAGATGATTTGGAAGAAGAGTTGAAGTATCAAGGAGTTGGAACTCAGGAAAGCTAGAAAAACATCAGAAAGAGGAATCGTAGGTGGCACCTGAGCGCCCTTTTAGAGGCCCTCAGCACTGAAGTCTCGCATTGGCGCCTGAGTACCCTTCCAGTGCCGCTGCGCGCCAGTTTAGTACCACAGGTGACACCTGGGTGCCCTTCCAGGGGCGCTAAGCGCAGAGCTCTTGCAGTCACGCCTGGGCGCCCTAAGTTCGGTTGCTAAGTGCCGGCGAATGGGCTTGGGCTGTGTTTTCTATAATTATTTCGAGCTATTTAATGATTTGGACGACTTAGAGAGGGTATCTTTTGATAGAAAGAGGCACACAAACACTCTCTTTTATTCTTTTCCATTATTCATCTAGTTTCACCATGTTTATGGTGAACTAAACTTCAATTGTTGTTAGGGAAACGATGTAATCCTTTGAAACTCTCATGTATTGAATTGGTTTATATTACAAATGCTTCACTTCATTAATTGTTAGAGTTTTTCCTCTATAATCTTTGCTTGCTTTGTTTAATTCATTCATAACATGATAATTGATTTTGTCAATATGAACACATACGGGGAAATCTAGATATGGGGAATATCTCCTAAAAGTAGTATTGCCTAGACATAGGGATATGAGGGTTGGTTGCCTTTAAGCTTCTGTGCGTAAGTAATGCAGAATTAATTGCTAGGGAGATAAGACATTGTAAACTAGTAATTAAGGATGACAAAGGGAAGATGGTTCATTATGACTCGGTGGATGAATAACTCAAACTTGGCACACTTCTAAGATTCAAGAACAAGTTATAAGTTGTGAAAGATTTTAAATGGAATGGAGTAATAGAGATTGAAGCTCCATATTGAAGAAAAGTAAAAAGGTGGACAAGTTGTGGTTGATAAGTTGGTGTGATGAAAGCAAGAGGAACACCAACATTGAAGATGGAACTTGAGCTTTATTGGGTCAAGCTAGTGGCGTTAAAAGAACGTTTGCCGGGAGGCACCCCAATGATTTAAAAACTGTGAGTTTCTTGGATTTATTTATTTTGGTGATGTAATTTTAAAACTTTAGTTTATATTTTGTTATTTGGTTATGAGTCTGCTAAGGCACAACATCTATTGATGGATGCTAGGTTATTGAGTATCTACTGAAGGGTACTATGATGCTAAACACCTATTGATGGGTGTTGATAAGAAGATGGGCCCTTACTGATGGGTATTGATAAGAAGATGGGCACTTACTGATGGGTGCTGGAAAATGCATGTTTCAGGCTCCTGACGTTAAACAAGCGCTAATTGGGAGGCAACCCAGTTTTCTAAATTTTTATCTTTGTGCGTTTTGTTTTATTTTTGTTCTATTGTGCATCGTTTGAACTGAATTGATGAATGTTTGAAGGGTGTAGAGAGATGATTGATTTGACTGAGAGTTGATGTGTGAGTGGGGTGGAAAACACATGAAATTTCAAAATTTACAGTTGGAGCTGAGGGCCCTTGATCAAGGACGCCTAGGGCAAGCTAGAAAAGAGAGGAAATTGAGTTGTGCATGCCGCTCAGCGCCAGTCTCGGGCGTTGAGCCCGACTTTTGGCAGAGTTGGGTTTTAAGTAAATTGGGCTCAGCATAAGTTTGACCCATTAGACACTTTTTCTACCCTAGGTCTCGCCCTAGCCGCCACTTTCAGTTTCCACTCATTTTAGCCTCTTCGAAACACTCTCCAAAGGTTCTCTCTTCACTTTCCCTTTCATCCTCCCATCTAAAACCCCTTTTTTCCATCCACTGTGCATCACTTTTCCATTCAAGTTTGGGGTTTCTTTGAGTCTTGCTGCTAAGGTTTTGTTCACCAATTTCATTGAGCATTGCCCATTGTTTTGTGCATCTTCAACCAAGTAAGTTCATGCATTTTACATTTTAAAGCATTTGAAAGTATGATTCTTGATGAATGTAGTTGTCTAAGCATGATTCTTCAAGAACTTTGTTGTTTATGCATGATTTGTTGAATTTGCTGAGGTTTGAACTGATTAAAATGTTGTATTGAGGGTTGAAACTATGAAACATGCGTTTAGATGGTATTTGAGGCCAGTTAGGGCCATGCTTGGGAATGAACTGATCTGCGCTAAGGGCCCTTCTAAGGGGCGCTCAACGCAATTCTGCAGAAAGAGATTTTTTGGGTTTTTGGTTATTTGCGTGTTGGTGGCTGGTTGAATCAGTGAAGGTGACGCTGAGGGCCCCCTGTTTTGCCCTCAGCGTGAATGAGAAACATGTGGTTTGATTGGGTTTGTTATTTAGGTATTGATGCTTGATAACATTTTTGGGTTGTTCTGTGAATCCTTGTGATGCAGGAATGGTTTCATCATCAAGAAAGCGAATGAAAACCATGAGACACAAGAGAAAGGAGCCGGAGAGTGTTTATTAAAACAAGTTCCTATCTTATCTGAATGAGCAACACTTCCAAACGTTCCAGAACCAAAGACTTTTGATGGAAAGAAAAGTGGGGTTGATACCAACCTTGGCCCCTCAATTTGGAAGGGAATTGGAAAGAAGAGAATGGGAGAATGTAGCTTCTTATCCAACACCAGCAAACATAGTGGTTGTCAAAGAATTCTATGCGAATGCAAGGGAATTTGGTAACAGTCAGAGAGAAGCCTATACTAGTTATGTGAGAGGGAAGAACATTCACTATGATCCTGTCACTATAAACAGGTTTCTAAATACTGAGTGGGCTGGTGAACAATGTCAGTTTGCACTGACTTTGGAGGAAGGAGCTGACTATGATGACATAGAGAGAACATTGTGTGTGCCTGGAGGACGCTTCTAGAGGCACAGGAATGAGGCATAGATTCATATTAGGAGATCTTATTTGACTCCTCTGGCAAAATACTGGATGGCATTCACGCATGCCAACATTCATCCATGCTCTCACGTATCAGATATCACCATCAGCAGGGCTATATTCCTCTATTGCGTGCTCAAAGGATTAAATGTGAATGTCGGGCAGGTCATGACGGATGAGATTCAATCTTGTGCCAATGCTATGAATACCAAAGCGCCTCTAGGACACCCATTTTTTATCACACATCTTTGTGAGCTAGCTGGAGTAAATACCTCCACACCGCCGATGGAGCAACCTAGAAAGGAGATAGACGCCTCCTACTACACTCAAGTACTACATGCTGGATGAGGCAGGTCAGCCTATGTCACCCCATAGCCGCCTAAAGTTCATAGGAGGGTACCACCACCAGAGCAGGAGCAGTCTCAGAATGTTGAGCCTTTTCAGATGACGGACATGTATATGTACCTGATGGAGGCTAGGATGCAAGCATTCCATAGAGGGCAGGTGGCCACTGCAGATATTATTATAGGGTTGTATGATACACCTCCTAGACGGTAGTGGACGAGGGAGGAGTTTAACACTTGTGTAGGTTGGCCAGAGGATCAGGCATAAGCTAGTGGAGCTGGAGCAGCTGAAGCTTCAGCCATGGAGGAGGATGATGAAGATGATGAAGAAGAGGAAGAGGAAGACGATGAAAAGGAGGAAGAAGACTCAAATGACAGTCAAGAATGAGGATAGCATTTACTGATGAATGCTATTGGCAGTAGAACATGATTTTTCTTATCATTGTTTTGTTGAACTTTATTTGCTTCTGTTTTTAGAATAAGTTGTCATGTACTTGGCTTAAAACATATATTTGATGCAATGGTTTGATAATGTTGTGTTGTGTGATGAGTATTGCTTGATAATGCTTTTATATTGATTGATGTTGAGATGATGCATAAGATGTTGATATACAGGTGGTTGTTCACAATATGTGTGAATAGATGCATGATGTTATGATTGTGATTATGATATTGAGCAGGATATGTATCTAAAATATCTGGAACTTGGAATTGTAGTGCAATCTTGCAAAAGGCACTCTCTCCTAAGGTTGAAGATCCAGGAAGTTTCACTATTCCTTGCACTATTGAAAGCCACAAAATAAGGAAAGCCTTAATTGATTTGGGGTCCAGTATCAATTTAATGCCCTTAACTATTCTTGAAAAAATTGGTGGCCTGAAAGTTAAGCCGGCAAGGATGTCTCTTCTTATGGCAGATGGATCCCCCAAAAGGCCCTATGGTGTGATGGAATATGTGATGGTGTAAACTTACAACCTGAGATTCCTGTTGGACTTTGTGGTACTAGAGATGGAGGAAAATTTGGAGATCCTTATTATTCTTGGAAGGCCGTTCATGAAGACGGCCAAGGTGATCATCAATGTTGACAATGGTACCATAACTCTTAAAGACCAAGAAGAGAAGGTAATTTTCAATGTCTTCAATGTTGAGCAGCAGGCCCAAGTGAAGAAAACTAGTCTCAAAGCTGCATATAAAGATGGACCCGGGACTAGTACCAAAGCTGTCAAGCCAAGCAAGAAAGGTAAAAAGTGTTTTTTGTCGCGGGTAAAAGAAGAAGAGAAAGATAGTAAAGGAAAAGGTGTTCATCAAAATCCTCTGAAGGAACATGAAGGGCTGAGACCAAGCTTGCTTGTACAATTCAACAAAAAACTTTGGGTTGTTAAAGAACTCAGAGCTGATGGTCTGTTATAGATTGAATCTCTGACTTCAAGGAGAACCAAAAACGTGAACAAGAAGCTACTGAAAACTAGTTGGTGTGCAAGGGAAAGGATGACACCAAAATAAAAGATGTAACATGAACTTGTTGGGTTAAGCTAGTGATGTTAAAGAAGTGCTTCCTAGGAGGCAACCCAGTTTCTAATTTTTTTTTTTTAGTTATGTGGTGTAGATTTAATTTTTGTTTTGCAGTTATGACAACATCTAGTGAGGGATGCTAAAAGGATTCAAATATCAGCATCTACTGATGGATGCTGAGAAAGACTAGGTCAAGCTAGTGACGTTAAAGAAGCGCTTGCTGGGAGGCAACCCAGTTTTCTGCCCTTTTCCTTATAAATTTAATATTTGTTTTTATTTTTTTTGCTCTGCTTGAATGAACTAAACTGCTTTGAGTCAACTGTGCTTGTTTGTGATGAGAATTACTTTGTGATATTCTGGGGTATTGATTGATGTTGAGATGATGCATGATATGATATAGGTGATGACTCACAATGTGTGAAACAGGTGCTTGGGATAAAATTTGATTAAGATGCTGAGGAGGATGTTTTTCTAAATTCTGGGACTTGTGAGTTTACCTGTATGAGTTTTGGGCTTCAAAGTTGTTTGTAAATAATTGCTATTACTTTGGAAGCATGAATGATTTTGCCCAAATTTTCTGTGATTGAACCACTTGCTTGCAGGTTTCATATGATCAAGGCCATCTTTTGTTATCCCTTATTCTTTTAGCCTTCACATGATTTTTGCCCACTAAAAAGAGAACATTTTTTTCTAACTTTTGAACTTTGAACCCTATTCATGTTTTGAAAAACCTTTTTGAAAATATTTACCTTGAGTTAAGTTGGGAACATTTGATGAGGTACTGATAAAGGTTCAAGTTTGGGTTTGCTAGGTAGCAACCCACTTCTTTAGGCAGTGAGCAATAAAAAGCATAATCAAAGGCAAAAGAAAAGAAAAATAAAAGAAAAATAAAAGGAGAAGAAAGAGCTCACTGCAAGGGAAAGCTGGGAAAAAGAAATAGAGTTTGTTCTTAAATGATAAGTTCACAAATGTCTCTCTTAACTCAAGGAACTTTGTTGACCAGAAAGACCAATTTCCTTCTTAGCCCAGCCAAGTTACAAGCCATGAAAATCCCTTGTGATGAACACTTGCTTGTGAGTATGTTTGATTGTAGTTAAATGAAAGGCAAAATTAATTTGTGTGACATTGTGCTAGCAGAGTAAAAAAGACACCAACACCTCACTATAGACCTTTGAGATGAGTGAGACACTTTTGAGTGCTTGAGTGATATACTTTTGAGAGCTTGAGTGAAACACTTTCCTTGGTGAGGAGTAGTTCTTTGAAATTTTGATTGCATCTTTGCTTGGTTGATTGATCACAAGTAAGGATAGCATTTGTTGAAAGTGTATGCGCATCACATTGATTTTGATTGAATTAAGGCATCTGCACATCTTGACTGATATCTTTATGCTGAATTGCTAAAAGTGATTTCTTGTCTTGGAAAGAAGAGTTTTTGAAAAATGTTGAGTCATTGTAGTGATTGTTCTGAAAAGCTGAGTTACATTCTATTTTGCTTGAGGAAAAGCAAAGTTCTAAGTTTTGGGTTGTGATAACGGTTTAAAACATCGTTATTTGTGATGTGATTTTGATACTAAAAGCACTCTTTTTCACTTACAAACTTGCTTGGACTCATACTTTTTCAATAAATTGTGTGAATAAGAGAGTTGAGGTTGATTTCAATGATTTTATCACTAATTCCCCTTGTTTTGACAAAGATTGAAGTAATACTAGAAGCATAGATGAAGATCCAAGAAGATGGAGCTCAAAAGGGCCTAAAGAAGCACCAGAAGGAGGGACAGCACGAAGCCCAGGCGCCCAGAATGAAGGCTCAAGCGAGCATAATCGACGTCCACAGAATCGGGGTCTCGAAGCTAGAGCGGCCAAACTCGAAGCTCAGGCCTTACATGAGGTGCTCTCACCACTCGGGCAGTCTCCTTGGACGCCTGAGCATCGACTTTCATGGATCAGACCCTGTTTCTACCCTGTCTCGACTCTATTGGACCGGGCCCAATTTTTACACGTTTCTGACCTTATTTAAAGGACCCTAAGGCTCTAGGTTTTGTATTTCTGGCAGAGAAAAGCATAACAATACACTTTTTGCCCAATTCCTAGGCTTTCTGTAACGCCTCGACAACTTACAGCGAAATATTGACTGTCCCCACACATCAACACGAGGCTTTCCAATGTGCTTTGTCCTCACTCGCACACTTTCCGGGAAAACTTCCTAGAAGGTCACCCATCCCTAAATTACTTCAAGATAAGCACCTTTAACCATGGAGTTCTTATGCGTTAGGGTACCGAAAAGCAAATGCATTTTGTTAATATGGTAGCCAAATCAATTCCTTTAAGCTATCCTTCAACTTGTATAGTCCTATACCTATACAGTCTCTAGATCCCTCTCATTCCAATGTATGTTCGATTCTTCCATGTGCCCCTTCCACTAGAAGCCTGCTGGGAGCCGCTCCTTGTTTGTGCCTCTCGCACTTCATGCCTCTTGGACCAGTGATCAGTCCCCACCCTCGTTAGTGACCGGGTGTCACATGTCCCCCAGCTTTCGCTTGGTTTGCCCTCGAATCACACCGTACTAGGAAAGGCTAGGTTCTGATACCACTTGTAGCGCCCCCCTACCAACCCCAACCTCACTATATCTTAGTTCTTAAATTCTCTCCTTCATACTTCATTCCAATTAATTCTCTCATAAAATACTCACACACACTTCTCATTCTCATTCTCTTCCATTGTTCATAGAGTTCCCCTATGTCTATGGGGAACTAATTTCTATTTGTTGTTGAAGGATGATGTAACCTTGTAAACTCTCATGTATTTGAATTTATTCTTAATTCCATATGTTTTTCCATTAATTGTTAAAGTTTTTCATATGTTTCAATGCTTGCTGTGTTTAACTCATTCATTAGCATGATTTATGAATTGCATGAGTGCTAGGAGGTTCCTTACAATTCAGGTTGTTGTTGAATTACTCTTAAGGGTTATATTGCTCAGGGATGAGGGTATGAGTCTTGGTCGTCTTAATCTCTTGATATTCACATCTTATTATCAAGAATGCTAGGAATTGGATGAATTGGTAATTTGGGACAGGCTTATTCGCCGAGGGATCAGGTTTAGGTAATTTAGTGAGTGACATTGGCATTAATGCATAAAGAAGAATTCTTATATACATGAGAGGGAACTTGGTGAAATCTAACCCCAACAACATACCCATCTCATATTAATCAACATATGTTCATCTTTGTGCTCCTTTGCTATTGATCAATTGCATTCATATTTTATTTTATGTTTTTGCATCCAAACCCAATGATCTCTTTTTAATTTTAAGTCTTAATTAATCCTGCTATCACACAATTGTTCAGCGCCGAGAGTCCTTTGGGATACGATACTTAGTCTTACCATTTTATATTACTTGCGCGACTCGGTACACTTGCCGATTTGCCCCAACAACCAGTAGTGCAGAACTTGATCAACCAGTAAGCACAAAATTCTTTCTCCTTAAGAAGCTCTTGCAAGAAAGATCTCCACCGTCTTCTTGATGAGTTCTTGGAACAATCACACAGAGATCACAATCTGAAAATCAAATGAAAATGTTAGAACGAATTGGCTTTTCTTCTTTCGCTGCATGATTCAGATTCAAAGGGAACGAATTGGCAATACAGAGGTTGTTTTTAGGGTTTTTGAGAATAGATTGGGGGATAATGGAGTAGTGTGCGAGGGGTTTATTCTTTTCACATTGATTTGGTTCAACTTGGTTGATGTTGTTCTTTCTTGTTTGAGTTATACTGTTGTTGATGTTGGAAATAAGGAAGAAAAGGGTTTAGTGGAAGATGAAGGAGGGGTTGAGTCTACAGGTAGTCGTGACGTTGAGGGGGGTTGGGCTCTTCGCTTGGGTTGCGATTCGCAGCTCGGTGCGAGTTTGGAGAACGGAGGCGACACATACAGGTGGTGGTGAAGGAATGAGTTACGCTGCAACTATCCTATCCTCAAGTACTACTTAGTGAAGCTGAGATTGTTGTAAAATGTAGAAAGATAGAGGGAAGACAGGAAAAGAGGCAGGACGTTTGTAGTTGTTGATGTCTTCATCGGGGAAGATGGGGGAGGCCGACACCTTATAACTTGTCGGGACCGAGGGAAGCAACCATGAAGATGGGGGTGATGGCGCCGTAAACGACTCAGGGAGGTTGGGTAGGTTCCTTTTTTTTGCTTGCAAATGAGAGGATATTGAACAGTAAATGATAGACAATGTAACTTTTTTATCTTAATTATTTACACATGTAAATTACTTAACACAGCCACGTAAGCTTCCAATTTAACAGCTCATCAACGTTTCGCCATGCTAGCATCTGCACCGTTAAGATTTTAACGTCGTCTGCCAAAAGAACGATATTGAACAATTTTTAATGAAATATGGGACCTTAATGAACTTTTTTCAAAGCTGGGACTATTTTGAACCAAAGCACCATAAGAAGGGACCAAATGATGTATTAAACATTTTCTTTATTAGCTCAACGTTGCAATTTATTGTTTCCATAATGTGTTTTACTCGTTGCACTTAAAATGGGTTTAAGTACTTTTTGCATATGTTTTTAATTTTCACTGTTTTGTGTTTCAATTAGTTACGTCCTTTAGCATTAAAGGTTTATTTCCACTGCAACGTGCATTTTATTTTTAGCTAAGTGTTTCTTTTTTATCTGCTGCATTTTAATTAGTTCAGACATCTTGTTTTAGGACTATTCAATTTACTGTTTTCATGTTGTCTATTATGTTCAGTTTACTTTTTCCGTTCACTATGTTGTCTATTTTGTTCATCTTCTTTATCTTCCTACATTTCCAATTTTCTCCCTTGCTTTAGAGACCGTTCAGTCTCAATGTAGAACCATTCGGTCTCAATGTAAAACCGTTCGATCATTTGTAGGACTGCTCGGTCTTCATGCTTTGTTCATTTATTTCAATGTTTTCAATTATGTTTGGTTGTATACTGCATTTTTAATGCACATCAAATTTGTATGGGGTGCGACAACCCATCATTAATGCAAGAAATTAAACAGATAAGAAGTGAGTATGCAAAGCAATTAATGTAATAGGGAGTATGTGCATAGTCAGCTTCAATAATCACTAAGTCGATTCAATATTCATTCAAGCAGATTTAATCAAGAAATTTTGAGCAAATGAATTTGAATGAAAGACAACTGGTTTCATTACTAGTTCAAAAGATATTACAATGAAAGACCAGAACAAGACAGACATAGTGGTAGTCTAAGCCATTATCAAAGGAAGTACAAGAACAAAGACAAAAACCCGAACAAGGATAAGACTCATAACATAGAGCAGTAGATACAAAAATCCTTATTTTGTTTCGGACAGCTCTTTAGAATCTTCTTCACTTGTTTCATCAACCTCTTCCCTCTCAGATTCTTCAGTAGAAGTGGAACTCTCCACATAATGCTTAATTATTTCATCCATTTTCTCATTCTAGTCTATAAGAGATTTCTTCATTACATTAGTTCTCTTGAAGACCTTCTTAATTTTGTTTGCCACGAATCTTTCAAATTCAAAATTGGGAGATGGAAGCTCTTGTTCACTGTCTGAGTCAGGTAGTTCACCTTTACCTTTTGTTGGGTCCATTTCATCGCTGAAAATCCATCCTAAGATAGTTTTCTTTAAACCAATGCATGTCAGAGTTGCTTTTCCGATTTGATTTTCTTTGGAACAAGTAACCTTGTTTTCACCATTGAGATTGAGTCCATTCAAAGCCAATACATTGCTAATAGACACACAGTAAGGTAATTTGCACCAGTCATTGACGCCAACATCTATAATGTGCCATTTGAAAACAGCTGCCCAATTTGTTGGTATCCTAATCATGATAGCATTCAGTAGATACACGTCCACTAGAGTTAGTTTTATGAGATTGGCCCTTCCAGGAATTAAGATATGTCCAATAATGTGTGCAACAATTTTCTCTTCTTTGTTCAGCCACTTGAACAAAAATCTTTTTTCCTTCTTGTATCTTCCACGGTATCTCATGCAGTCTTTAAACATCTCTGTCTTCCTAGTCCATCTATTTTGTGAGCAATCCAGTAGGTGTGATAGTGTACCTTCATCTTTGATCCCTGCGACTTGTAACCAGGTGTCATTATCAATAATAATGTCGACACCTTTGATGGGTGTCGCGACCCATACAAATTTGATTGCAATTTAGAAATGCAGTATAGCTAGGAAGTGACTCCTAGGTCGTCTCTCAAGGACCAAACTGTGGTTCAAGAATTAGGTCAAACACGTAGTGGGGGGGTTTGTGAAAGGTTTGTGAAAGCGAATGAATTAAATTAAAATACGGATGCAAACAGAAAGGTGAACAGAAATGCAAACATAGATGTAAACAGAAAATGTAAAAACGGTTTCAAAGACAAAATGAAAACGGTCGGTCATTAACTCAATTACTATGCTTCCAATCCCAGATTAAAGACAAGTACACACTACTCTAATCCAAATCCAACACGAATCACCCAACTAAGCGAAGGGAAATTCGGTCTTCAGAATTGCGAACTAAGTGAACGCAATACATCTATTTCAGCCTATGTGTTCTATACAGATCGATCAACTAAGCGGAGATGCAATCACCAATTGGGCAACTAAGCGTATACCCATTGCAAGAACATAATCGGATTTAATAGAATGTCAGGCAGAGCAGAATAAACATAAACAGAGTCCAATAAATCTCAAGGAAACAAAGTAATTTTATTAATAACCAACCCGACTAACCTAAGCTGACATCACAATTAAAGTAACACAATCGATCAAAATAAACAACATTAAAGTGGAAGCTAGAACTGCTTGAACCAATTTAAAATGCAACGTTGAGCTAATAATTAAAATTGCACACTGCAGCAACCAAATAAACAAATGCGTCAATTGAAAATGAAGTTGCTAAATTAAAAAAAAAATCTTTGGACGTGACAACCATTTGCTTTTCTCAAAATGAAATGAAATCTACCAAAGAAATATGAACCCGTGAGCATTACAATTCCAATCAGCGCCCTGCTTCTCTTTATTTCTCAAAGAAAATTGGATCACCCTTCTCACAATGAAAGCATAATTTTTAAAGATGGACGTGGCAGCCCGTTTGCTCATCCCAGCTAAATTAAATCACCCTTTTCTTTTAAAAGAAATTGGAATAACCTTCCTCCATCACCGTGCCTTATGACCCCTCTACCGAACACTACTTTCCACCAACTCCCATCACCTCAAGCTGTAAGGTTAATTGCTCAATGAAAACTAACGTGCCTTCACCAATTGAAAAGGAAATCAACGTGTATTCCTTAAATCATCAATCACCACCGTACACCTACTCTCTTGCTCCAAGAAAAGCGGCCACCAACTCCAACCTAATCCCTTCAATCTTCAAATGAAGTTAATTCTTCAATGCATTAAATCACGGTAACTACTCATCAGCGTTTCTAGACTTCACTTGGCATGGAATCAAAGATATTAATTGCAAAAAAAAGGTGCTGGAATAAAACTTAAATAATAATAAAAAAAATGCATTAACTAAATTGAAAGCAACATATTAAATGCAATGAAACAAAATGACCCAGCATTTTCTCCAAACCGTAACGTTGTGTGCTCTTTTGCTAACATTGAAATCAACAAAACCTGAGAGAGTGGCAGCAGGTAGCTCCAATTTCATTTCAACCATAATCAAAGAGTAACATGATTCAAAGAAAAAATTTTCCAATCTCCGAGAACAACGTTGCAGCCAAAAATCCTCTCTCCACAATGTGACGGCTGCCCACACTTCCTAAGAGGTTGTGTGTCTCTCTAAAATTAGGGTGGGGTCCACCCAAAAACCCTAGGTGGTGCCAAGTGTCCCACAAAATTGGGCCTAACATCTAATTCCAAAAATTAGCCCATAATGTAAAAGTTTGTCTAAAAAGTTTTAAACAACTAAATTACAATACAATTAATTTTAAAATATCTAAATTTGAGAGTCTTGAATTTATTTGGTGTCCTCCAAATGTCCCAAATTGTGTTTCCAAAATTTTCCCTGAAAATAATAATGCAAATAATTAGCTCAGAATATTCAAATTAATTAAAATTAGAATTTTCGGTCAAATTAAGCACAATTAGGAAAAACGGGAAAATACCGAACAATTAAGCACAATTCCCTGATTAATTCTAGCACAATAAACTAAGTGAAATCAATAAAATATCGACTCATCAACCTTTTACGCGAGAATGAATTTTTCCGTCAACTTCTTTGACGTTGTTATAGAATACTTGGACAAGATCTGGATAATAATCACCAGACATATGAACAAACTTGTATAGACCTTGAACACCTATTCTTTTTGGAAAGACAAAGCCTTCATTCCAAAATAAGGATAAATCAATTGATTTGTGCTCAACAACATCTTTTATCTTCATCCTCCTCATGCATTTTTCTCTTGCTTCAATGTCACTAATTCATCCTAAAGGACTAGCATTTCTTTTAGATGAAGGAATGATTTTGGATTGTTTCGATGAAGACGATGAAGCCATTCTTCAAAGTGTCTTTAACAGAGTTCTTTAGAGTTTTGTGTGCTACGACTTATGTTATGATGAACACAATCATGAAGGCGCGAACAAGACATTACACAAAAAGGCCCAATTTAAATTTTCAAATATTTAAAGCCCAAAAACAGAGACATTAAGTTGATTTGAATAAAATCAAAGTTGACTATTGTATGACATAAGGATTTCAAAACAAAGACAGGCATACAAAGACACATATTTGACTAGACTCATAATCAAGTCGACTAAAATTCGTAAAATTTGATTTTCAAACAAATCATTCAAACAGACAATCAAACAAACATACAATCAGTCACATATCATTCAAACAATCTTTTCATGCATGATGCAGTAAGATAATACATGTTATCAGTTGTAGACACTCAAGATGGTTGATATAGCCATGTTAATTCATCCTTGAGTTCTCACTGCACATCACTACATCTGATTGTAGTTCCTGCAAAACAGTTCAAGTTTTTTATGCAGGTATCCATTTGAATTTGGTTCCTTGATTGTCAATTGTAGCCAGATGTTCCTTAGGTATCCACACATATAATCCTTTAGGAACTCCAACTCTTTTGTAATAACAATTTCTAACAGTATGACCAATATTATTACAGTAAAAGCAAGCATGTTTCACAAGTTTGCTTAAATCAGAAAATTTTCTTGTCCTGGTTCTATTAGAATTAGCTTTATAACCAATGCCTTGTGTGTTAATAGCTCTACCAATAGACTTTAATACAACATTCAAATTATCTCTACCCTGTGTAAATTTGGCTAGCGTGCTAGTCAAGTCATCTATTTGTTCAACATGAGTAGGACATTTTTTACATTTCTTTTCTACTGTAATAGTCTCAGTTTTGACAATTTTTGCAGACAATAAATCTTCATCTAACTCTTTATGTAATTTCTCATTATCAGTGACAAGATTATTAATCCTATATTCATAATCTCTTCTTTCAGAGTTAAGTCGATTAAACTTATACTGGAGTCGCATAGCGTCAGCATGAATCTCTTTGAAAGCATCTATCAGTAGGTCGTATTTCACTTCTATCGGCTCATTCTCAAAATCTGTGTCATTGTCGTAGTCAGCCAATGATGTTTCAGCCATGTAGCAGATGTTTGATTCCTCATCATGATCAACATCTTCATCACTTGATGTTTCAGAATCACTGTTTTCCCAGGCAATATAAGCTCCTTTCTACTTTTTGTTCTTGTCCTGCGGAAACTTTCTATTAGCTTTCTGCTTTGGCTTCAGGTCTGGACAATTTGGTTATGTGTCCTTCTTTGCCACATTCATAACATTGTATAGCATTTGACCTGTAAGCTTTCTTGGCTTTGTTGTGACTTGCATGGTTAGTAAGTTGACTGTTATTTTTGATGAGTCGATTAAATTTCCTTACCACCATGGTCATCACTTCATTGTTGTCTTCTTGAGACCACTCAAAAAAAAATTTCAAAATAGTTTTACCATCAACAATATGAGTTGGCTCAAAAGGACCATTCAAAGTTGCATCCCAAATTCCTCTATCCATGAATTCAAGAAAGATTTGCATTCTAATTTTCCAAAAAGGATCATTTACACCCGCAAACAGTGGTGGTCTGTTTGTAGATGCACTTTCACCAAATGTTTGAAAACTGGAAGCCATTTTCGAGGAATATAGTCGATTCAAGGAAAACAAAAGTCGACTAGTTTCTCAAATATCTTATGAAAACCAGCTCTGGTGCCAATTGTTGGAAACAAGTTTAAAAATCAACACCAAGAGGGGGGTGAATTGCTGAGGTTTAAAAATCAGAGTCTTTTAAAAATCTTTTTCGCAAAGTATAAACCTTTACAAAGTTTCTTGAATCACAAGGAATGAAAAGTTTAAGTGCAGCGGAAATATAAAGTTGACTACGTAAACAGTTAAGTCGACCTAATGTAAAAGTGTAAGGAAAGAGAAATCAAAGCAGAGTTTTTATACTGGTTCGGCCTCAATGCCTACATCCAGTGTCCTTCCACAACCAGGAAGCAAATGCACTATAATGGTCAAGGTTTTTACAACAAGGCTTTTATAGAGACCTCCACGTCAAAAATATAAAACACCTCTCTAACCCTTTAACCAAAATATAGGCAGCAACACAAAGATCTGCAGCAAGATATCCCCTCTTCTACAATTTTCAACCTACTTTGAACAATCCTCAAAGTGTCCAAGACTCCACGAGTCCACCTCCTGTAATCTCAACAGGATAGTAACAACAATCTTTCCAAATATTGATAGAAAACTTGATCAATGCAAAGAACACCAACAATGCAGAACTTGATCAACCAGTAAGCACAAAATTCTTTCTCCTTAAGAAGCTCTTGAAAGAAAGATCTCCACCGTCTTCTTGATGAGTTCTTGGAGCAATCACACAGAGATCACAATCTCAAAATACAATGAAAATGTTAGAACATCCTAAGTCTCTTGTGATCATCTGAGTTAGTCTATTGTCAATACCAAATTTCATCCGGGTAATTAAACAAAGAAGTCTAGAACTAAAAAAAAAAATTAAAAGTAAAATGATAAAAAAGAAATTCCAAAAATAGCCATGGATATAGATCTCATTATATTTAGGAAAAATGTCTTTTTGTTCTTTTTTTCTTTTCCTTTTTATTTATTTATTATTATTTATCTTTATTTTATTATGTTTTTTATCTTCATTTTTACTGTTTTCTTATTTTATTATGCTTTTGTCTATTTATTTATTTACTTTGTTTTTATTTTATTGAACTTTTTTTATGTTAGCTTTCACTTTCGATTCTTGAATAAAAAAAATAAAATAAAAAATATAATAATAAAATAAAAAAATAATCAATTAATTGAAAAACGAAAAAATCTTAAATATGTACGTTATATATATTGTCTAATAGTTTTTTTTTAATACATAAAAAAAATAATAACAAAAAAAAGAAAGAAACAAAATAAAGGAAAATGAAGTTGACTATGTTTCTTTAGACTTTTTCTGAGAGTGGCAGGTACATTTCATCGGGTCATCCGAGGTAAGCGTTTTTCTGGTCATTCTCCTTGTATTCTCCTAGCATCCTCTAGGAACCATGTTCATGATATACAACAGCAAGATCTACTACATGCAGTACTTTTGTTCTTCTGTTCAGGAATTCCTATGCAATCATTCACCAAAAGAGGTACCGTGTTTGAATAAGGATGTTTTTGACCAGCAAAGGACTACATGAAAGAGGAAAAAAGACGATTTGAAATCCAAAGGAATGTCCTAAGTCAGAGGCTTTTCCTCCTTCTGAATCTAGAAACGCATTTTTTTTTGAAAAAAGAGAGAACCATTTTTGACTCCCTTCATGAACATAGAGTCTGAGAGTCTTTGAGGAAGGGGATCTCATTACAAGAAAAAGAAAGGAAACTCTTGGGGAGCTCTCTGGACTTCCGGCATCAGCTACCAACCATCATTGCCAGTCACCACAACCCTCTCACAACAGTACCTACAACGGGAAGGCAACTACACAAAACCACGTTAAGAAGCATTGGCTGCAAGAAGAATATTTGCACGTATACAAAACTAACAGAGAAAAGCAAAGTCGTCTTTAAAGGTAAGTCACCAACTCTAGCTTACTGACTGGCATTTTCTTGCATATATGGATTGACGTTTTAGGATAATATTTTTGTCCCTGCCTCTGGGTCCCAATTGATTTTGTGTATGCGAATCAGCTGTTTTTTCTTTGTTACTTTCATGTGTGTTGTTTGGGCTCAATAATGTTTTCATTGTCCGAATCACTTTCCTACACCGCACTGAAACCATACCCAACAAGAACAACAACAGAGACACCCATGAAACACAGATAATGACCGGGAAAAGAAACATATGCTCAAAATAAATTCCTTTCTCCTTAACAGCAGATACCACTCTTGCCCACCTCATTTAATCTCACCATAGTCTTTCACCTGCATCAAACAAACCAGCCAGAATCAAATCACAAACCCCAACCTTTTTCCACATCTTCGGTCACAAAACCACCCGTGCACCCGTCAGGCGAGATACCAACCCGATCGGAAACAGAGGATAGAGTAATAGGAGAACCCACTGCCAGCGACGGCGGTGGCAGTCGCCGACAGTGTCTCCGGCACCGGTAGCAGCCGATCTCGTTAGTAGCTGTGAGAATGTGTCGCAGGGAGTGAGGATGCTTTCCTCTCGCGCAAGAAGAGGAATGAGAAAAGATGAACCTGGCGGTGTGACCGACGATGACTAAGGTGATGAACAGTGTCTCCGGCGACGCGCTCCGGTCGAAGGGAAAGGCGCCACGGCGGTAGGCTTCACAGTGCCAGCGGCACACATGCATAAAAAAAAAGGCCAATACCCCTTTTGGTTTTATGATCTCGAGAGGATAAAGATCGGCTCACCCACATTTTTCCCTGTCTTTTTACGCGTCGATTTTTCTTTTCTATCCTATTCTCTGGCTTCTTTCTTTTATTTATTTGCTCATTTATTTTATTTTTATTTTTATTTTTATTTTTTGTCTTTATTTTTTGACTTAATACCTCCATTGGTTCTCTTATTTGTCTGTTAATCTCATTTTGGTTCTCAAGTTTTAAATTGTCTCAATTAGGTCATAATTTTTGTAAAAATGCACAAATTTTACCTTAACCGTTAAGTTGTCTCAAACGGCGTTAATTGATGCTGGGATGAATTTTTTATTTTAGGCTTAATCCCTCTTTTGGTCCTTATTTTTGTGTGAAAATCTCAGTTCGGTCCTCAAGTTTTTCCTCAAGTCCTTATGAAGTGCAAACATTTTACAACATTTTACCCCAACCGTTAAGTGTATTGAGACGACGTTAACTTTGAACTGAGCTGTAATTTTTTTTTTATGTTTTAAAATCATTAAATCCACGTGGCTATAGTCTTTCTTTTTCCTTCCAATCACTGATCACAGTTCACTCATTCCTCTACCCTCAAACCCCCCAACTCACACATTTTCTCCCTCTCAAACTAAAAAATGTCGTCGTTGTCGACAGTTCAAAAATTATGACCCAATTGAGACAGTTCAAAACTTGAGGACCAAACTGAGATTTTCACACAAACATAAGGACCAAAAGAGGGATTAAGCCTAAAATAAAAAATTCATCCCAGCATCAATTAACGCCGTTTGAGACAACTTAACGGTTAGGGTAAAATGTGTGCATTTTTACAAAAATTATGACCCAATTGAGACAATTTAAAACTTGAGGACCAAAATGAGATTAGCAGACAAATAAGAGGACCAATGGAGGTATTAAGCCTTATTTTTTTATTTTCACTACATGTACCATAAGGACCAGACGGTCGGACAGAACGACCTATGTACCATAAGGACCGGACGGTCGGGCAGAACGACCCAATCAATACAGGTAAGAATATACCTTGAAGTGGCCAGTCAAGAGGAAAGAAGCAATGAGATTAAGTAAAGGTAAATTGAGATTAGAAGTATTGGGCCAGCTATTGGGCCATGATTAGAACTATACTAATCCCAAACCCATGGTAACAACTATAAATAGAGGTCAGAGGTAAGAGGTGGTTGGTTACATTGAATGTACATTTATTCCTAGAACTCACTTTCTATCTCTATCTCTACCTTTTGGTTTTTCGCTGACTTGAGCGTCGGAGTGCCTTTAGCAGGTACCCGGTCGGACGCGAGTGAAGGAAGTCATAGACGAAGCAGAAGGATCAGGAGAGGATGACCAGGAAAGGAGAACTTGTGTGATCGGACGTTCGGAAGTAATTGTGTAGGTGAAGTTCGACGACAGCTCAACCGGAACATTTGGCGCCCACTGTGGGGCCGACGGATTATTACCAATGGTGACCACAAGAAATACGAGCATAGAGGAACCAAACGGAGTGATTCGGGCGTTGGAGAGAAGGATGGAGGAGATGCAGAAGAGGCATGAGGAAGAGATGGTTGTCGTGCAGGCAGAAGGCTTAGCCTAGTTGAACAAAAATAAGGCCATGGAGACTGGAGAAGGTGCTGGGGGGGACAAGACAAAACTGTCACACTGGACGCTGGCAGCAAGGAGGCCCATAGCAGCGCCCGGGGCCGTGAAGAAAGAAGACAGGAGGAAGATAAAGAGGAAAAGGGAGAAAGTTTGATGCTGATTAAGAGAGAAGTACCATCGGTGCCTGTACCATTCGCCCAGGCCGTCGTGGACGTCCGTATATCTGATCAATTCGTCCCGCCCCAATTTAAGATGTATAACGGGACCACCGACCCGGAAGCACATATCCAATCCTTCACTAATGCGATGGCATTTCAAACCGGGTGCGATGCCATCTAGTGTCGGGCGTTCTCTTTGTCTCTCAAAGGAGATGCCCTAGAGTGGTTCTACTCTCTGCCAAAAGGCTCTATCGAAGACTTCAAAAGCATGGGTGAAATGTTCAAAAACCAGTTCGCCGCTTGCCGCACACAAGATGTTACCGTCGTAGACTTAATTTAAAACAAGGCAAAGATGAATCTCTCAAAACCTTTATGGACCGATACCAGAAAACGGTTAGACGAGTCAGGGGCCTCAGCCTCGAGCTGGCTCTCCAATACGTAATGCCCGCTTTGAGGCCCGGCCCATTCAAGGATAGTGTTTGCCACACCCCTCCTAAAACCATGGAGGAACTGCGTCAACGGACGACAGACGAAGCCCGGGTGGAGGATATGAAACAGAGTTATCGAAAAGAACTGCAAGAGGAAAGGGCGGAAAGGACGGACAGAAAGAAGGAGGGTCAGAGTAGCCGTGCGGGGCCACCGAAGATGCGAGAAGGGCTTAGAGGTCCCCGCTTCCAGCAATACACGCAGTTGAACGCTCCTCGAGGCAAGATACTGCAAGAAGCCCTTAGCATGTAGGTCATACAAACACCTTAGAAACGCCCCACCCCACCGGGGGCAGATGGTAGTAAGCATTGCTTGTACCATCAAAACATGGGCCATGATACCGAAGATTGTGTATCCCTTAAAGACAAAATTGAAGAACTAATCCGGGCAGGACGATTACAGAACTATGTAAAGGGATACCCACCAGATAGGTCACCCGTGAGACACACCCGTAGCCCACGGAGGAGAAGCCCGCGGCACGAAGAAAGAAGAGCGGGCCCGCAGCACCAAAGCCGACCCGACAGATATGATAATGACCGAACGCCCCGCAATCACCAAGGGGTAAGGAGGAGTAGAAGTAGAAGCCGAGCAAGGGGAGACAACCGCCCCTTGAGGGGGGTGATCAACACAATATCTGGGGGATTCGCAGGAGGGGGATCATCGTCCTCCGCTAGGAAGAGAAGTATCCGAGCGCTTCGATCAATACATGCAGTGAACGTTCCCAGAAGAACTATGCCCCCCATAACCTTCACAGACGATGATTTCCACGCCCTGAACCCAGAGCAAGACGATCTGATGGTCATTATAGTAGAGATTGCGCGTTACGGAGTAAGTAAAGTACTCGCGGACCAAGGAAGTTCAGTAAACATTATCTACTAGAAAACCTTCTAGCAGATGGACATATATGAAGACTTGATAGTACCGTACGATGAGCAACTGGTCGGATTCACGGGAGAGAGGGTAGATACTAGAGGATACCTCGACTTGCGCACGCAATTAGGAACGGGAAGGGAAGCTGAAGAAAAGAAGATAAGATACTTGTTGGTGGAAGCCAACACTTCTTATAATATCCTCTTGGGACGGCCGTGTCTTAATTCCTTCGGTGCTATCGTGTCTATCCCACATTTAGCAATGAAATATCCCACGAGCCAAGGCACCATTTGTACCGTCCGGGCCGACCAGAAAACGGCCAGGGAATGTTATGTTGCCGGCTTAAAGATGTATCCCCAGGAAGTTAGGAGAAAAATACACAAGTTAGAAGTTGACATGGCTGATTTAGATCCAAGGACCAATACCGAGGACCGGTTGGAGCTGCTGGGAGAGACGCAACAAGTTATTATCGGGAGCAACGCCGCTCAAACCACCTCAATGGCTCGTGGACTTGAAGAGGAAATAGAAAAACAACTACGGGCAACGTTATGGCGCAATAGAGACTTGTTCGCTTGGACAGCGGCCGACATGCCAGGGATACACCCCTCGGTCATGTCCCACAGGTTGTCCTTGTTTAGAGAGGCAAGGCCGATGGCTCAAAAGAAGAGAAGAATGGGTGAAGAAAAACGGAGGGTTGTTGCAGAGGAGGTGAAAAAGATCCAGGAGGTCGGCTTTATAAGGGAGGTGACCTATACCACCTGGTTGGCCAATGTAGTAATGGTCAAGAAGGTCAATGACAAATGGCGCATGTGAACGGACTACACCGATCTGAACAAAGTCTGTCCTAAGGATTCTTACCCCTTACCAAGCATAGACGCCCTGGTCGATGGGGGCATCCGGGCACCGGATGTTAAGCTTTCTTGACGCCTACTCCGGTTATAACCAAATACCCATGCACGAACCAGATAAAGAAAAAACGGCGTTCATTACCGACCAGGCTAACTTTTGCTATGAAGTCTTGCCGTTTGGGCTAAAAAACGCAGGTGCGACCTATCAACGGTTGATGAACCACATTTTCTCTAAGCAGATCGGTCGATGCATGGATGTTTAGGTGGATGACATGGTGGTTCGGTCGTCTGATGGCGCAGGACACTTGCGAGATTTGGAGGAAGTGTTCCGACAAGTCCGGAGGTACGAGATGCGGCTCAACCCAGCCAAATGAACATTCGGAGTAGCAGCAGGCAAATTCCTAGGATTTATGCTCACGTCCAAAGGAATTGAGGCTAACCCGAACAAATGCAAAGCAGTTCTGAAAATGCAGAGTCCTAGCACCTTAAAAAAGGTCCAAAGATTGGTGGGTCACTGATAACGGTCTCAAAACCGTTATTTTCATGCATAAATTTGATATTAAATCACACCCTTTGTAGCTTAAAATGAGCTTAGAATCAACTAAAACTCTTAAGTTGTGTCACATGAGAGTCAAAAGTTGTTTCTAGAGATATTATGCTTGTTTTGCAAGGTTTTTGATGAAAATTGAAGATGGCAACGAAGTAGGAAGGTCATAGACTCAAGAATGAAGGAGAAAAAGGAAGAAAAGAAGAATATGTGAACCGCTCAATGGTAAATTCCACCGCTGAGCGTCCTAGTTCGAGGAAAAGTACTGTCTGGCGCCCAGGCGGTGACGCTGAGCGTCCAGAGCGACAAGAGGCAAACCGCTCAACGGTCATTTTAGGTGCCTGGGCGGTGGCGTGTGTTGAGGCAAACCGCTGTGCGGCCAATTTAGGTGCCTGGGCGGTTGTTTGTTTTTATATTTTGGATTTTGAGATCGTTTTGTTATCTTTTTGGCTTATATATAGCCCTAGTGCGAATCCAAATGTAATTCTTTTGGCAGAGAGAAACGTCCAGAGCTGCTCTACACACCTTGGAGGAGATTTCTTGGATGCTTAGGCTCCACTTTATCAAACCTAGGGTTTGCTTTTCCATTCTTTCATTATATTTCATCTAGGTTCACCATGATTATGGTGAACTAAACCCTTTGTTGTTGGGGAACAATGTAATCTTTTGAAACTCTCATATATCCAAATTCTTATTTACTTTATATGCTTGAATATGCGTTATTTATCAATTGTTGGGTTCTTGACCTGTATTTAATGTTTTTACCGTTTAACTCATTCGGTAGATGTTATTTGTCTTTATTGATACGGGGACGCACAATAATGTCATGAACTGGAAAGAATTCCTTGATTATGCTAATACCACCTAGGGATAGGGGTAGGACGATCAATTGTATTTTGCTTCTGTTTATCATGCATTATTAATTACTAGGGGAGGCTAGGGATAGCAAGCCGGTAATTAGTAATAAGTTCTTTTCACCAAGGGATTGGGTTAAGGGTAGACCAAGAAAGTTTGCATGGCAATATGATAAATAAGCAAAGTGAATAAGGAGAGTAGATATATGAGGGTGGATAAGATGAAATTGTAAACCCCAACAACTCCACTCATCCATATTTTCTTGAAGCCAATTGAATCACTGCATTTGCATGTTTACTTTTGTTTTGCATTTAACCATTCAAATTAATTTCTTTTCTCAAGTCTTAAACGATTAGTTTACACGAACGATGAGGCCTTAAGAGTCCTTTGGGAAGAACGATATTGGGTTTACCAATTATTATTACTTGATACGATCTGGTACACTTGCCAAGGGTTTAACAAGTTTTTGGCGCCGTTGCCGGGGACTCTTGGTTTAACTTTTTCGAGTAGTGTAAATTGATTAATTTTGACTTGATTGTTGATATTTGTATATATTTTATTTTTTTATAAAAGTGCTACTAGGGTTTGTGTTTCTTGTACATGCAACAGGAGACTAGACATACTAGAAGCAAGAAAAATACCCAACCTCTTCTTGAAGGTTTAAGTGAGACAAGGGGAAGAAGGAGAGTCAGACGCCCATCTAGGGATTTATTTCCTTCTCCTAGCATATTATTGTCACCTTCAATAGATAGAAGAACAGAGGAGATGGCAGAACAATTTCCTCCAAGACGCATATTGGCAGATCAATCTAATGTTGTTGGTCCTTTTCACTTTAACAGCATAGCCATGCCTACGGATCAAACGACCAACATGGTGATGAATCCAGCACTAATACACCTAGTACAAGGCAAACAGTTTCACGGCTTGTCAAATGAGAATCCATATGATCATTTGACCACGTTTAGTGAAATTTGCAACACTGTGAAGATGGTAGGTGTATCTGATGAACGAGTAAAGCTTAGCTTGTTCCCATTCTCATTGGCGGACAATGCTAAGGTGTGGCTTAATTCCTTTCCTGAAGGAACATTCACAACATGGGACAGTGTGGCTACAAGATTTGTTAAAAAATATTTTCCACAGTCCAAAGTGATTCAAGGAAAGCTGGAAATATCATCATTCAAGCAGGGCATGGAAGAGACTCTTGGGCAAGCATGGGATAGGTTTAAAAGCCTATTAAGGAAGACCCCAGTCCATGGATTTGCTGGAGGGGATATAATGAAAAAAACTGAAGACAAGGCTTATGAGTTGATTGAGAACATGGCAGACATTGAAGAAAGACAGAGTGAAAGCACTGCTTTTGTTCAGAAAACTTCAGTTTCAAAACAAGATAATTGCTCAGCAGTTGGAGACAACCATTATGAAATTGTTTGCTTTACCACAGGAGATGATAACACCATCAAGAGTTTCAGAACAGCCTCAATTTATGGCAATACAAAGAAATGCAGAATCTGAAGAAACTTTTCAGAGAATTATGAATAATACAACATTTTATGTTGATCAAGTAGAGGAAAAGGAAACATGTGAGATGATTACCAGAAGTGGGAAAGTGTTGGAGGAGAGGAGAGTTGAAAAAGAAAGCATAAAAAAAGAGAGTGATAAAAAAGAAAGAGAGAAAGAACAAAATGAGGGTAATAATCAGGAAAAAGTGGTTGAGAAAGAGAAGGAGTATGTTAAACCGTTTCCTTATCCAAAGACACACTCAAGAAAAGAAAAAGAAAAATAGTTGGAGCGTTTTATGGAGATTTTTAAGAATCTGGAAATAACCATACCATTTTCTGAGGCACTTCAGCAAATGCCATCATATGCCAAATTTCTAAAGGAACTTCTCATAGAAAAAAAAGTATGTCAAGAAGGAGACCATTGAAGTGCAAGGAGATTGTAGTGCAGTCATACAAAAGAAATTACTTCCTAAATTGCAAGATCCAGGGAGCTTTACCATTCCATGCACCATTGGAGAGTTAGAAGTGGGAAAACTTTGATTGATTTGGAAACTAGCATTAATCTAATGCTTCTTTCCATGTTTAAAAAGGTCAGAGGATTAGAACTAAAACCAACAAGGATGACTCTTCAATTGGAAGACAGGTCGCTTAAATATCCATATGGAGTGGTTGAAGATGTGATAGTAAATGTGGATAAAATTTTATTCCCAGTAGATTTTGTTGTTATGGAGATGGAGGAAAATGGAGATGCACCTTTGATTCTGGGAAGACCTTTTATGAAGACAGCCAAGATTTTAATTGATGTAGAGAATGGTAAGTTGAAGGTTAGAGTTCAGGATGAAGATGTAAATTTTGATGTAAGTCATGTTTTCAAATAGACACTGTGGAAAAACTTTGTATGTTGCAAGATAAGAGAATACGAAATGCATCTGTATTAGAGAGAACTCTCATTGATGACCATGAAGATGTACATGAAGAGGAGGAGAAAATGATTGAAGAGTGTATCCGTGATTTAGAAGCAGCAAAGGCAACAGAGGAGGCCAGTTTTGAAAGAATTGATCTTAAAGAGAAAGTGAAAGAAAGTAAGCTTGAATTGAAAGAATTACCACCACATTTGAAATATGTATTTTTGGAAAATAATGGAGGAAAACCAGTTATTATTAGTACTTCATTATCTCCTAATGAAGAAGAGAAATTGGTGGAAATTCTCCTAAGGATGGAATTCAAGAAGGAAAATCTTAGACTCAAGAAGAAGAAGAAAAATGAAGAAAAGAAGAGTCTATGCACCGCTCAGCGCCATTATTCGAGGGAAAGTTGTTGTCTGGCGCCCAGGCGATGACGCTGAGCGTCCAGAGCGATCAGAGGCAAACCGCTCAGTGGTGAAACTGACCGCTGAGTGGTGGTGCGGCTTGAGGGAAACCACTAAGCGGTAAAATTGGACGCTGAGCGGTTGTCTGCTGGGCTTGGGCTTAAATTTTGTTACTTTTATGCCCTATATATAGCCCCAGTGCAATTCAAATATTATTCTTTTGGCAGAAGAGGACGTCCAGAGCAATTTTACACTCCTTGGAGAAGATTTCTTGGATGCTTAGGCTCCAATTTATTATATCTAGGGTTTGCTTTTCCATTCTTTCATTGTATTTCATCTAGTTTCACCATATCAATGGTGAACTAAACCCCTTGTTGTTGGGGAACAATGTAATCTTTTGAGACTCTCTTATATTGAAATTCTTGGTTTATTCATATGCTTGCATATGCTGTTATTATCAATTGTGGGTTCTTTATCTATGCTCTATGTTATTATCATTTAACTCATTTGATAAATAGATGTTTGCCTTTGTCGATATGGGGACGTACGGGGAAGTCATAAACTGATAAGGAATTCCTTGATCAACAAATACGACCTAGGGATAGGGGGTAGGACGATCAATTGTATTTTGCTTCTGTGGTACTTGCACTGCTAGTTACTAGGGGAGACTAGGGATAGTAAGCCAGTAATTAGTAGTAGGCTCTTCTCGCCGAGGGATCGGGTTTAGGGTAGACTAAGAAAGTTCGCATAAGAATTAGATAATAAAGCGAATTTAATAAGAAGAGTAGATATAAGAGAGTGGATAAGATGAAATTGTAAACCCCAACAACTTCATTCATCCATACCTTTTTCTTGCCAAATGAATCAATTGCATTTGCATGTTTATTTTTTGTTTTTGCATTTAAACCACAAATAAATTTTCTTTACAAGTTTTACGATATTGATTTACACGAAAGATCAAGCCTTTGAGTCCTTTGGGAGAACGATATTGGGTTTACCAATTATATTACTTGATACGATCTGGTACACTTGTCAGGGGTTTAACAGTTCTACAGATTTTGAAAAAGCACTTATCATCTTAATATTTTTTTTCCTGTTAAAACAAAAATCGTGAACCCGTAGTTACGCATACTTTATCGTCCTCCTCCTCGCCTTTTTTGGTGCAGTTTTGCTCGTGTCTTTTGGTAGCGTATACATTCTTTCTTTGCTAGTTTCCTCATAACAAAAGCTTACGTCTTTTCGTCTCTTATGGGATTTCAACCAAAACCGAACCTGGATCCTTGCCTAGTTCTCATGTTACCGTATTCTTTTTCATTGGCGGTTTGCATGACGTCTAGGCTACGACCCAGGTTCGATTTTGGGTTTAAATGCCATAAGAGATCCAAAAGACGCAGGCTTTTCGTACGATGAAACTAACAAAGGAAGAAGGTGGTACTAGGCTACCCAAAAACACGAGCAAAACTACACCAAAACACAACGAAAACTCAGTAGACGTCGAATGCATAGAAGAATTAGACGTTAAGTAGTTGTTTTGAAAGAAAAAGAAAACATAATAAAAAAGGAACTCAATAATAAAACGTCGAAGCCAATATAAAATGACGTTATATGGGTTGATTTAAATGATGTATCGGAAATTGCAAGAGGTTGACGTCAGTTTCTTCAGACTTCGAACAATAAACGTAGAATTCCTTTGGCATCGGACGCATTATTTGTTATCTGAAGGCCAAGGTCGTTCTTTTGTTTTTTCTTTTTCCTTTTTAAATTTCCATAAAGCGTCTAACTTTAGGGGGCCTTGACGTGAAAGGCATTTGAGTGGTTATAAATATAATACTTTACTCTATACAATTGCAGAGTTTGATTGTTTTTCAATGATTCATTTTTTAAAGTTTCTTGGAGTTGTTTTCTCCGAAAATCAGATCCACTGATTCTATAGAAAACAATTTCAAGATACTTAAAAACTGAATCATACAATCAAGAAACTTCAAGTTATAAAAGTAGTTTTGTCCCTCCAAGGTTCTATATATTTGAAAAAGCACTTATCCTCTTACTATTTTTCTTTCCCCCAGATTTCTGTTGTTCAAATTCTTCTTCCCATCAAAAATGTGGAATCACCCTTTGGCTTCTGGCTGGCATATAAAGCCATTTTCACAGATCGAAGGTTCATTATCTGTTAACTTTCTGCTTTGTGATTCTGAAAGAGTTTATAGAAAAACAAAGAAAAAAGTTAACAGATTGTTACAAGAAATTAAATGAATGGTAACCTCTTCTTTGTTTCTGTTCATCACTACTTCAAGCTTTTCAACATGACAAAGAATCAAATCACAAAGAAATTATTCGTTTTTGTCACCTTGAAAAAGCGGATAGAAAAACAAAGAAAAAGTTAACACAAAATAGAAACGTTAAAGTCACAAGTAAGGATGTTTTATCGGTTGGTTTAAAAGAAAAATAAGAACTAAATTTTTTACAAAGAAAACGTCAATGCATAGAAGAATTCAACATTCTGTGGTTGGTTTAAAAGAAAAAGAAAAAATAATAAAAAAGGAACTAAATAATAAAACGTCGATGCCAATATATAACTGACGTTTTATGGGTTGATTTAAAAGAAAAATAAAAAAATATCGATTGGCAGTAATATACAACGTCAATCTTTTGTTACGGTTGACGTCATATTAATTATATCAATATTTAGTATTTATTTATTTTGTATTGGACGTCAGCTTTTTCCGTAGCGACGTTATTTGCATCAACGACCATCACGTCGGCCCGTCTTGTTCGACGTTTTATATTGGTCTAAACGTCAGGACATTAAGTGCGACGTTTATAAAAGAGAAAAGGAAAAAAGAATAAAGAAGTGATTCACTTGTTGTCATATAAATCGTCAAATATTTGTAATGGTTGACGTCAAATGTGGGTAGGAGTAATACTGCTGGAAGCAAACCAATACTTCGTTATATTTTTATTTTAAATTGAACGTCAGATGTTTCTTAAGTTGACGCTATGTGATTCTGAGGTCATTGTTTTACGTCGATCTGGGCCTTGTTTAATGTTAATAGAATTTAGATCACGTCAGTATGGGCCTTGTTTGACATTAACAAATAATATACGGCGAACTGTTTTAATAATTGACGTAGAGCGATTGAATTTATTTACGGTAATGTCACCGGTCATTTTTAACGTTGCGAATTGGCGATGAGAAGTTGACCGCGTGACGTTATAGCCCGTTTTTGCACTAGTGTGAACGTAATATGTATTCAAAAATTCCCAAAAGAAATAAAATCCCAAGTCTCTTATTATCCTCGTTGCCTTAAGCATCCACTCAACTACCTGTATCATTATCTACTCGCGTAAGACAACCCAAGTTATATGATCATCGCAGGTAGAAATACAACCACAAAAATTGCAAGGGTGAGCTAACAGAATCAACATTAAAATCACAAATAATGATATAGTTATAATAATACAATTATCAATTAAAATATAAGCCCATAACACTACTTAAATCAAATTCACAACACAATAACAGATTGTTAATCCAACTCCAACCCATACAAACCATGCATTCGAGAAGCATCATAACATCATAGAAAATACTACAATTTTCTATAAAACAGGACTTTCACGATCCTGATTACCAAAACAGGGTCTACTTACCAAAGCAGGACTTTCACGGTCCTATTTACCAAAATAGGGCCTACTTACCAAAGCAGGACTTTCACGATCAGTTTACTAAAACAGGATTTGTTCACCCAACCAGACTCTCCTATTTATCAAAATAGGGCCCACTTACAAAATTAGGACTTCTGCTAGTACACCACCAGAGTATAGAACGTTAATACAGGAAATATTGTGATCGTAATTCAACACCATAGATATCCTCGTCAACCACCACAGAAAATAATATACAAATTGATATCTTACAGCCGGATCATAATCATCCACAATAACAAAACCATTAGCCATTGGCGACCATTTTAAATAACCCATTGCGTATGAAAATCTATAGATGCATTCACAACATGAAATGCTCCCTACCAATATACTTCACACATAACATATTATTAAATATTATTTATAAGGAAATTGGCATTCACGTGACCTATGACAAGCAACCCAAAATTTCCCAAAATTTCCACTTAAATGGTATTTAATAACTGTTTCGGTGTAGATTTATAGGACCGAGAGACTAACCTTTTCTGACATGGCTTTACTGCTTTCTGATGCTTGAACTGAGTTCTCCGATTATCTTATTTCCGTCTGGGCCGCTCGATCGCCTGCAATCTTGGCCGTTAGGTGATCTTCAAGCTTTGACCGCTCGGTCGCCTTCCCAGTGGAGAGGGGGGAGGTACCTGCAAAAGGCACTCCAACGCCCAAGTTAGGCGTTTATTGAAGAGCCTCGGCTCTTGATTGAATGTTTAGTGAATGATTATCACTATTTGAATATTTGAGAGTATGAGTGGAATGTGAGTAGAACGTACCTGGCTTATGGCCTTGGCTCTCTATTTATAAGTTGTCTTATGGATCTTAAACTGACATAAGCCCAATGAAATATAAACAGAATAAAATATAAACAAACTTACCTGAAAATATTAGATATTCTTGATTATCCTTTGATTATTTTATCTTCTACTTATCAATATCTTTAATAAGATATTTATTCAGATATTCTATACCATATATATGGCCCCCGAAGTCCGAGTTAATCGTTCGGCTTTAGCCATGATTAACTGTAGGACTTATAAGTTTGAGGGAGATTGTATTTGTTGTACTGAGGAGCGTGCTTTTAGGCGTTGCTCGTCTCTAAACCGAACGGCGAGAGAGATACTTTGGGGGCCGAATGACCGAGATTCTGTAAGACCGAATGGATGAATACTTGTGAGGCCGAATGGCCGAGCACCTGTAAGGCCGAATGGATGAATGCCTGTAAGGCCGAATGACCGAGCACCTGTGAGGCCGAATGACCGAGCACCTGTAAGGCCGAATGGCTGAATGCCTGTGAGGCCGAAAGGCTGAGCACCTATGAGGCCGAGTACTTGTAAAGCCGAATGGATGAATACCTGCGAAGCCGAATGGCCGAATACTTGTGAGGCCTGAATGGCCGAAATGTAGATGATTAAAACTTAAGCATAGGAGTTCACGAGGGAACTTCCCGATGGTCGAGCTGGCTCAAACTTAAGCATAGGATATAACGAGGGAACATCCCGATGGCCGAGATCGCTCGGACTTAAGCATAGGAGTTCACGAGGGAACTTCCCGATGGCCGAGCTCGCTCAGACTTAAGCATAGGAGTTCACGAGGGAACATCCCTATGACCGAGTGATAACGGTTTAAAAATCGTTATTTTTATACTTAAATTTGATATCAAAACACACCCTTTATGGCTTAAAATGAGATTAAAATCAAGTAAAACACATAGTTGAGTCACATGAGAGTCAAAAAGTTGTTTTTAGAGATATTATGCTTGTTTTGCATTGTTTTGCAGGGTTTTGATGAGAATTGAAGATGGAAGTGAAGAAGGTAGGACTTAGACTCAAGAAAGAAGGAGAAAAAGGAAGAAAAGAAGAGTCAAAGTCACCGCTCAGCGCTATTTTCCAGCGCTAAGTGCTAGACTCGAGGGAGCAGCCACTACCTCTCGCACAAGCGGTGCCGCTAAGTGTCCAGGTGATTTCGAGGCAAACCGCTGAGCGGTGCGATGGACCGCTGAGCGGTCCGGCGATTTGGAGGGAAACCGCTGAGCGGCCAAATTAGGCGTTGAGCGGTGGAATGCTGAGCTTGGGCTTAAATTATGTTACTTTTATGCGTTATAAATAGCCCCAGTGCGACCTTCAGAGTATTCTTTTGGCAGGCAGAGACGTCCAAAGCAATTCTACACTCCTTGGAGGCGGTTTCTTGGATGCTTAGGCTCCAATTTATCAAATCTAGGGTTTACTCTTCCATTCTTTCATTTAATTCCATCTACTTTCACCATGTCCATGGTGAACTAAACCCTTTGTTGTTGGGGAACAATGTAATGTTTTGAAACTCTCTTATATTGAAATTCTTATTTTATTCATATGCTTATACTATCAATTGTTGGGTTTCTTATCTATGCTCAATGCTTTTATCGTTTAACTCATTCGGTAGAAGATATTTGCCTTTGTCGATACGGAGACGTACGGGGAATTCCTTGATTAAGCAATACTGCCTAGAGATAGGGGTAGGACGATCAATTGTATTTTGCTTTTGTGTTATATGCATTGCTAATTACTCAGGGAGACTAGAGATAGTAAACTAGTAGTTAGTGATAGGCTCTTTTCGCCGAGAGATCGGGTTTAGGGTAGGCAAAGAAAGTTTGCATGACAATTAGATAGTAAAGCGAATTAAATAAGAAAAGTAGATATAAGAGGGCGGATAAGATGAAATTGTAAACCCCAACAACTCCATTCATTCATATCTTTTCTTTGCCAATTGAATCACTTGCATTTGCATGTTTATTTTCGTTTTGCATACAACCACAAAAATTATTTCTTTTTCAAGTCTTATGCAATCAATCTACATGAAAGATAAGGCCTAAGAGTCCTTTGGGACACGATACTCGGACTTACTGTTTATATATTACTTGATAACGATCTGGTACACTTGCCAGGGGATTAACACCGAGCTCGCTCGGACTTAAGCATAGAAGTTCACGAGGGAACTTCCCGATGACCGAGCTCGCTCGGACTTGAGCATAGGAGTTCATGAGGGAACTTCCCAATGGCCGAGCTCGCTCGGACTTAAGCATAGGAGTTCACGAGGGAACTTCCCGATGGCCGAGCTGGCTCGGACTTAAACATGGGAGTTCACGAGGGAACTTCCCGATGGCCGTGATTGATGGGCTCACTTGCTCGGACTTTGTATTCTTCTTGACCGAGTAATTTGTGTTTATGATCCTGTAATTTGCACTATGAGACCAAACGACCGAATGATCAAATTCCTGAGGCCATGGAAGGCCGAGCAGTTGAGGCTGAAGGGGCTGAACACTTGTGAGGCCGAATGGCTGAATACATAAGGCTTAATGGTCGAGTCATTGAATGCTTGAACACTTAATTAAAAATTGATTGACATTATTTATTCAAAAGAAATGAAATAACAAAAGTCTATAAAAAATGATAGTATTGTTTAATCGATACGGCCACAAACCGCGCGTTCTGGCTCATAGTGTTGACTACGACTGCGATTGTATTTTCATCCATGCTCTTCCCCTCAGTATGACCGTTCAGGACTTTTGCGCAGAGATCTTCCTCTAGCGGGATTTCTTCCTTGAGCTCCTTCTGTGGTATGACCATTGTTTAGATGAAACCGGCAGCTCTTTCATTCGTCAGCGTTTTTTGGAGAACACTTCTCTTGGATTGTAAGAAGCTCGGCATTAAGGGCTTCTTCGAGAACTTTTTCTCTGGGTGCATTAAGGGTTGTATAATGATTAAATCTGGGCGTTCGGACAAAATATTTGTGAAGAAGATCTCCACTTTTATCGTTGTTGTTGAACGCTTGTTTGTTGTCCTTTCTCCTTCCGCCTGTATCAGCTTCTTGTTGTTGCCTTCTTTGTGAGATTCGCATATCCTCCATACGGATGAATTCAGCTACTCTTTCTTGGAGCTTTTCCATAATTTTTGGCGGTCGCGCATACAATTTTTCAGCAAAGTATCCCGACCTCAAACATGAAGGCAAATTGTTGATAATAAAAGAATGATTAACTGTTAATCCCTTGGCAAGTGTACCAGATCATATTAAGTAATAATAAAATGGTAAGTCCAAGTATCGTTTTCCCAAGAGACTCATGGCACTAAACTGTTGTGCTTTTGCTTAACCAATCAAGACTATAAGAACAATATTTTGGGGTTTTTGAATATAAAGTACGGAAAAATAAACATGAATGCAATTTGATCAATTGAGGTTAAACACAAAAGTGGATGGATGATGTTGATAATATGAGATGGATTTGTTGTTTAGGTTTAGATTTCACCTAATCACCCTCATATATGAATGAATTCATCTTCTTCATTAATGTTAATGCAAAGTTTCTAGTCTACTCTAAACCCGATCTCTCGGCGAAAAGAGTCTATCACTAATTACTAGTTTACCATCTCTAGTCTCCCTAAGTAATTAGCAATGCAATATATTACAAAAGAAAATACAATTGATCATCCTACCCCTATCTCTAGGCAGTATTGCTTAATCAAGAGAATTCCCCAAATCGTGATTTGTACATATCTCATGATACCAATCTTAGGGAGAGAAGAGGAGAGTTGTCACTACCTCCATCGTCATGGGAAAACTAGGTGAACAATGAAATGAAAGAGATAGAAACCCTAAAAGGAGAAAAGGAGAGTTGTCACCATCTCCAAATCTACCCCAAAGGGGTGAAAAGTGTGTTTCTATGCCTAAGCCATCAAAAGATACAAACCATAAGACGTTCTGGCCTTTAAATAGGGCATAAGAATAACAGAAAACAAGTCAAAGCCCAAACAGATCATAAAAATAACAGAAAACAGGTCAAAGTCTGCGTCCCCAGCGTGCGATGGACTGTTGAGCGGTCCTACGATTAGAGGGAAACCGCTGAGTGTTCAAATAAGGCGTTGAGTGGTGGAATGATGGGCTTGGGCTTAAATTCTGTTACTTTTATGCATTATAAATAGCCCTAGTGTGATCTTCAGAGTAATTCTTTTGGCAGGCAGAGACGTCCAGAGTAGTTCTACACTCCTTGGAGGCGGTTTCTTGGATGCTTAGAGTTTACTCTTCCATTCTTTCATTTAATTCCATTTAGTTTCACCATGTCCATGGTGAACTAAACCCTTTGTTGTTGGGGAACAAAGTAATATTTTGAAACTCTCTTATATTGAAATTCTTGTTTTATTCATATGCTTATATTATCAATTGTTGGCTTTCTTATCTATGCTCACTGCTTTTATCGTTTAACTCATTCGGTAAGAAGATTTTTGTCTTTGTCGATACGGAGGACGTACGAGGAAGTCATGAACTGATAGGAATTCCTTTGATTAAGCAATATTGCCTAGAGATAGGGGTAGGACGATTAATTATATTTGCTTCTGTGATATATGCATTGCTAATTACTTAGGGAGACTAGAGATAGTAAACTAGTAGTTAGTGATAGGCTCTTTTCGCCGAGAGATCGGGATTAGGGTAGGTAAAGAAAGTTTGCATTACAATTAGATAATAAAGTGAATTAAATAAGAAAAGTAGATATAAGAGGGCAGATAAGATGAAATTATAAACCCCAACAACTCCATTCATTCATATCTTTTATTTGCCAATTGAATCACTTGCATTTGCATGTTTAATTTCATTTTGCATACAACCACAATTATATTTCTTTTTTTCGAGTCCTATAAGATCAATTTACATGAAAGATAAGGCCTAAAAGTCCTTTGGGAGAACGATATTTGGTCTTACCATCTGTCGCAACTGGTGTGGCAACGGAACGACGATCCAAAAACAAACAGTTTTGGAAAAGAGAGTTTGGAGTCGTCACCATAGTTTATTCTGGAAAACTACGGAAAAACCATAAAATGATAAGGCAAGGTCCACGAAAACCAGATTCTGGATTCGGGAGTCGGTTACGTGTAGCAAATGTATTAGCACCCTACAACGTCTGCCCAAAGACAGTACATTTAATTAAATGCGCGAATGTGATGTGATTTTAAAAATGTTTTATTATTCCAAAAATAAAATTGTAACAAAAACATATATTTTTTTTAAATTTTTGGGCCCGAGAAGGATTAACTTTGCTCCTACTTATTCTCAAAATGAGAAATCAAGGTTACGTAGTTCTAGTAAACCATTTGACAAATTTGTTTGAAGGATTATTTGAAAAATGTATTTGCAAAATTTGGATTTTTGGGAAAATGAACCTGACAAAGACTGACCTTGCTTCTACGTATCTCCATTCTTGGTGAAAAATAATCAAGGATCACGTAGTTCTGGTTGAAAGATTGGTTGTTGTTTTAAAATACTTATGATTTTGTATTTTTATAAAAAAAAGGAAAAAATTTTTAGCACAAGGTCAACGCGAATGGTCGCACGTGTGCTTTAACCTTTTAAAAGGTATTCTGATTATTTTTGTGAAAGAAGAGAAAAAAGACGAACGGTCACACGTGTGCTTTAACCTTTTAAACTTATTTTTATTATTTTTGTAAAAAAAGAAGAAAGACTTTTAGCACAAAAGACACGCAAACGGTCGCATGTGTATTTTAACCTTTTAAAGATAATTTTATTATTTTTGTAAAAAAAAAGAATTATAAACAAAGAAAAGGTCTCAATACAAGAATGATGTACGTAATCCCACACCTGCTTAAACCTAATAAAATCTAGTACCTAATAATCAGACAAAACCAATAATAAAAATAAAGAAATAAAGACACAAAAATAAAATGTAAGGAAAATTAATATGAATGCAGGTAACAGCCCAACAGGAGTGCGAAGATGAAAAACCAGAGAGCCTCCTGCACGGCGTTCCAGTCAGCGGCGTTCCAGCCAGCGGCGTTCTGGAGGGGGACATAGGCGTCGGCAGTGGCGAGGGCACGGGAGGCGAAGAGGTCGTTGAGGCATACGGCGAGGGGGAGAGGCATTTCTCTGTAAGGAACGTCACGACGGTCGAGAATAATGGGGATCCGATCAGCGATTTTTTCCGAGTGTCTCCAGCTTGCAGCATCAGACCGTGGCATCATCCTCCAGCATCGTAACCTCATGTGCTATCTTTCTCAGCCCCGTTCAGCCTGCAAAGAGAAAAGTGAATATGCTTCTAGAATTCTATTCAGTTGTAGCAGCGTGCTTCTTACAGCAAAATGAAGAACAACCGTGTAACTTTTTCCAAGCAAAATAAATGCAGCACCGCTTTTTCCTTCTTAAAGCCAAGACAAAAAGGTCATCACTTCATTCTAGGCATCATGAATCAGCACATCTGAAGGTGGCGACTGCTTCCCCATACCAGGCCGTAACACGTTCTTCTAAAAGAAAGAAAAAGAAATGCCAGCAAACGAAAATCAGCGACACCATTTTTAATAAATAAAAAAAATTAAAATGTGCCCTTCAAATGCTGGAGTTGACGTGACCACTTCTCCTTCTTCAAATGAAAAGGAATCTCCAGAGCTTTCAATCACTGTACTGCACCATTTTTCTAATTCAATGTTGAAGAAAACGTTACTTTCAGTCTGAAAGAGATAGAAAAGTGCTCCCCCAAAAATCAATTGAAACCGCGTGCTCACACCAACCTTGATTCAACGCTTCACTCTCAAAATAAAAAATGATAAGTGTGTCTCTTTCATTCATTCCCTCAAACCATTAATGTTCCTCTCCCCTTCAATGAAAACTTTCAAAGAAAAGCCAAGATGAGTGTGGCCGCGCCTCTTCCTTTTCCAATTGAAAGCTATATATATATATATATATATATATATATATATATATATATATATATATATATATATATATATATGTGTGTGTGTGTTGCAGCAGGGCTCGTATTAAAAGTCAGCCAAATGCTGTTGGAGCTCTCTCCCGTGAGGCCTTGTTGGATATTCCAATTTAATTGGCCATGGGCCGTGACCATGCTGGCAGCCCTTTTCTTTCTTCAATCCAATGCAACGTGACCTCCCTTTTTCTTAATGTGCTCCTTTTTTTTTTATCTTCATTTTTTTTACGTTTCATTTCTTTTCTTCTTTACTCACGTTTTCTTTATTATTATTCCCGTTTTTCTTTTCTTTTCTTTTTGGATTTCTAATTATTTTCCTTTTCCTTTTTTTTTTCTTTTTTTCGTTTTCCCCTTTTCTTTTATTTTTTTTTCCTTTTTTCTTATTTGTAATTTTTTTTCTTTTCTTTTTTTTCCTTTTTTTTCGTTTTCTTTTTTTCTTTTTTTCTTTTTTTTATTTTCTTTCTCTTTCTTTTTTTAGAAAAAGACTAAATTAAATACAAAAACTTAAACATAATAAAATAACATAAGATAAAACGAAAATGAAAGAAAATAAAATAAAATAAGACAAAAAATAAAATGAAATCTATTATTTAGTCAATTCGGACGAAATTGGGTGTTGAGATCATCTATTATTACTTGATACGATTTGATACACTTGACAGGGGTTTAACAAGTTTTTGGCGCCGTTGTCAGGGACTCGTGGTTTAACTTTTCAAGTAGTGTAAATTGATTAAATTTGACTTGTTTGTATATATTTTGTTCTTGTTTTATTTTTATTATTGTTTTTATAAAAAGTGCTTCTAGGGTATTTGTTTCTTGTGCATGCAGGAAACCATTCATACTAGAAGTAAGAAAAACCAGTAATCACTTCTTGAAGGACTATCAGACAGGAGGGGAAGGAGAGTCAGACGTTCATCTAGAGAATTGTTTCCTTCTCTTGAGAGATTATTACAACTCTCACCAGAAGTTCTTACACAAGATCCAAAAGAGATGGTGGCTGAGCAACCTCCTCCCAGACGCACACTTGGTGATGCATCAAATGTTGTGGGCCCATTTCATTTCAATAGTATATCCATGCCAAGAGATAATACAACCAACATGGTGATGAACCCTGCGTTGATTCATTTGGTACAGGGTAACCAATTTCATGGTTTGTCAAATGAGAATCCTTATGATCATTTGAAAACATTTAGTGAAATTTGCAATACTGTAAAGATGACTGGAGTATCTGATGATCGAGTAAAGCTTAGCTTGTTTTCCTTCTCACTGGGAGGCAATGCTAAGACATGGCTAAACTCCTTTCCAGAAGGAACTTTCACTACGTGGGAGACTATGGCATCCAAATTCGTGAACAAATATTTTCCACAATCGAAAGTAATCCAAGGAAGGTTGGAGATCTCTTCATTTAAACAGGGCATGGAGGAAACTCTCGGACAAGCATGGGATAGGTTTAAAGGTCTATTGAGGAAGACGCCAGTCCATGGGTTTGACAAGACAACTCTAGTTCTTGCATACCTTGGAGGCTTAAATATGCAGTCAAAGATGATGTTGAATGCTGCAGCCGGAGGTGACATAAGAAGAAAGATTGAGGATGAGGTCTATGATCTGATTGAGAGTATGGCAGATAATGAGGAAACACATAGCGAAAGTGTTGATGTTGTTCAGGAAGCTTCATTGTTACAAAATCATAGTTTAATGATAGAGCAGAACAAGGTAATTGCTCAGCAGTTGGAGATAATTACGCAAAAATTATCTGTTTTACCACAGGAAATTATAGAAGCTTCAAGAATCCCAAAGCAGCCTTAATTTATGCCAGTACATAGGAGTGCAAAGTCTAAAGAGATTTTTCAGAGAGTTGTGAATATGAGTGTGTTATATGTTAATTGTGTGGAGAAAAGTGATGTGAGAGAAGCATGTGAGATTGTTACCAGAAGTGGGAGAGTATTAGAGGAGAGAAGAGTTGAGAAAAGAGAGAAAGAAAAAGAGAGTGTTGAAAAAAAGAGTGATCAGAGGGAGGAGTGTGAGAGAGAGAAAAATATGATGAATAAAAATTTGAGAGATGAGGGAGAATTTCAAGATGAAGAGGTTGTAAAATTGAAAGAGAGGGATTATGAAAAACCTCTGCCTTATCCAAAGACATATTCTAGGAGGGAGAAAGAAAAGGAGTTTAAGCGTTTTATGAAGATTTTTAAGAAGTTGGAAATAACCATACCATTTTCTGAGGCACTTCAGCAAATGCCATAATATGCAAAATTTTTAAAAGAACTTCTCATGAAGAAAAGGAAGTATATTGAGAAGGAAACTATTGAGGTGCAAGGGAATTGTAGTGTAGTCATACAGAGGACACTACCTCCTAAATTACAAGATCTAGGGAGTTTTACCATTCCATGTACTATTGGAGAGTTAGAAGTAGGGAAAGCTTTGATTGATCTGGGAGCCAATATTAATCTAATGCCTCTTTCTATGTTAAAAAAGATTAGAGGATTGGAAATCAAGCCAACAAGGATGACTCTTCAATTAGCAGATAGATCCCTTAAATATCGATATGGAGTGGCTGAAGATGTAATAGTCAGGGTAGACAAATTTTTATTCCCAGTAGATTTTGTTATAATGGAGATGGAAGAAAATGGAGATGCACCTTTGATTCTTGGAAGACCTTTTATGTAGACAGCTAGGATTGTGATTGACGTTGAAAATGGCAAGCTTAAAGTCAGAGTACAAGATGAAGAGGTGGATTTTGATGTGTTCCAAGCAATGTCACATCCTAAAGATGATAAGTCATGATTTCAAATAGACATTGTGGAAAGAACTTTGTATGACGGAAGAGAATATAATTCGTGGGCATCCATTCTGGAAAGAACCCTTATTAATGAATGTGAAGATTTAAATGAAGAGGAGGACAAAATGATTGAAGAATGCGTTCAGGATTTGGAGGCAACAAAAGAAATTCCAACAGAAAAGACTATTTTTGAAAAAATGGAGCTCAAAGAGAAAGTTCAAGTAAGATTGAATTGAAAGAGCTATCATCGCATTTGAAATATGTGTTTTTGGAAGATAATGGAGGAAAGCCAGTAATTATTAGTACTTCATTATCTCTAAAAGAAGAGGAGAAGCTGGTGGAAGTCTTAAAAGCAAATAAGGGTGCTATAGGCTGGTCAATTGCAGATCTCAAGGGTATAAGTCCCACATATTGTATGCACAGAATTCTTATAGAGGATGATTACAGGCTAGTATCTCAACCACAAAGGAGACTTAATCCTGTCATGAAAGAGGTTGTGCGAAAGGAAGTATTGAAGTTATTAGAACCAGGAATTATTTATCCAATTTCTGATAGTAAATGGGTGAGTCCAGTTCAAGTTGTTCCAAAAAAAGGAGGGATGACTGTGATTTATAATGAGAAAAATGAACTTATTCCTACACGGACAGTTACTGGTTGGCGGATGTGTATTGATTACAAGAAATTAAATACGGCTACCAGGAAAGATAATTTCCCCTTACCTTTTATGGACCAGATATTAGAAAGATTGGTTGGACAAGCCTATTATTGCTTTCTAGACGGCTATTCTGGATATAATCAAATTGTGGTAGATCCTGAAGATCAAGAGATGACAGCCTTTACATGTCCTTTTGGTATATTTACTTATAGAAAAATGCCATTTGGACTATGTAATGCTCCTACCACATTTCAGAGGTGTATGCAAGCAATCTTTGCAGATTTCATGGAGAAAAGCATAGAAGTCTTCATGGACGATTTTTCTGTATTTCGGGATTCTTTTAAAAAATGCTTGATCAACCTGGATGTTGTTCTTAAAAGATGCGTTCAAACAAATCTTATTTTGAATTGGGAGAAATGCAATTTTATGGTTACAGAATGAATTTTGTTGGGACACAAGATTTCAGTCAGAGGGATTGAAGTAGATAAAGCAAAAGTGAAGGTTATTGAAAAACTTCCACCACCGAAAGATGTGAAAGGAATTCGAAGTTTTCTAGGCCATGCTGGATTCTATGGGAGGTTTATTAAAGATTTTTCAAAGATTACTAAGCCATTTAGTAATTTGTTTGTTAAGGATACACCATTTGTAATGAGTCCAGAATGTGTGCAAGCATTTAATGTTTTGAAGAAACGTTTGATTTCTACTCCAGTTATTGTGGCTCCAGATTGGAATAAAGCTTTTGAGCTTATGTGTGATGCCAATGACTATACCATAGGTGTTGTGTTGGGTCAAAGAAGAGAAAAGGTGTTACATGTTATATACTATGCTAGTAAAGTTTTAAATGAAGCCCAACTGAATTATGCTACCACCGAAAAAGAATTTTTGGCTATAGTTTATGCATTGAAGAAATTTAGATCTTATCTTATTGGATCTAAAGTGATTATCTATATGGATCATGCGGCTATAAAGTACTTATTGACAAAGCCAGATTCAAAGCCACGCTTAATTAGATGGGTGCTTCTATTACAAGAGTTTGATGTAGAGATTCGTGATAAAAAGGGAAGTGAAAATCTAATTGCTGATTATTTATCTCGGCTAGTCAACACTGAAGTAACAGGCAAGGAGAAAGAAATCTGGGAGTCTTTTTCAAATTAAACTTTCTTGTACATTCAGCAAAGACCATGGTTTACTGACTTAGCCAACTTTAAAGTTGCAGGAGTTATTCCTGAAGAATTGAATTGGCAACAGAAAAAGAAGTTCTTACATGATGCTAAGCAGTTTATATGGGATGATACATATTTATTCAAGATTGGATCATATAATCTTTTGAGGAGATGTGTAACGATAGAAGAAGTAGAAGGAATTCTGTGGCACTGTCATAATTCCCCTTATGGAGGTCATTATAATAGAGAGCGAACTGCTGCAAAAATTCTTCAATTAGGATTTTATAGGCCGACTTTGTTTAAAGATGCTTATAATCATGCCAGGAATTGTGACAAATGTCAAAGGAAAGGGACTATTTCACGAAGACATGAGATGTCATTGCAAGGCATTTTGGAAGTTGGAGTCTTTGACTGCTGGGGTATCGATTTTGTTGGGCCTTTTCCTTCATCTTTCAACAATGACTATATTTTGGTGGTTGTTGATTATGTAAGTAAATGGGTTGAAGCTCTAGCATGTCCTAAGAATGATGTTAATACTATGATCAAATTTTTAAAAAGGAAGATTTTTTCACGTTTTGGAACTCCCAGGGTACTCATCAGTGATGGTGGATCTCATTTTTGTAATGCTCAGCTAGCTAAGGTACTTAAACACTATGGGGTGAGACATAAGGTGGCAGCACCTTATCATCCGCAAACGAATTGTGAAGTTGAAGTTTCTAACAGGGAGATCAAGAGAATTTTAGAAAAGATAGTTGCTTTTTCAAGGAAAGATTGGTCACATAAACTAGACGATGCTCTTTGGGCATATAGGACGGCTATGAAAACTTCTATGGGATTATCACCTTTTCAAATGGTATATGGGAAAGCATGTCACTTTCCAGTAAAGATAGAGCATAAAGCTTTGTGGGCTTTGAAATTTTTAAATTTTGATCCTCATGAAACTCAAAGCAAATGTAGAAGTCAATTATTGAAGCTTGAAGAGATGCGGTTACATGCATATGACTCATCCAGGAGTTATAAAGAAAGGGTGAAATTTCATCATGACAGGAAGTTGATAAAGAGAGTTTTCAACCTGGGGCAGCAAGTGTTATTGTTCAATTCACGATTAAAGTTATTTCCTGGGAAGTTGAAATCAAAATGGTCAGGACCTTTTGTGATAAATCATGTATATCCAAATGGAGCAGTGGAATTGGAGAATCCAAATGATAATGGTCAACAGCAGAGTTGATTGGTGAATGGTCAGAGACTCAAACATTATTTGGGAGGAGAAGTGGAGCAATTCTCCACGGTGATGATGTTGGTGGATCCATGAGGTTCGGGTTAGGCTCGTGACGTTAAACAAGCGCTACTTGGGAGGCAACCTAGGTTTTATCTTTCACTTTTGTACTTTGAATTTTTAGAATAGGTTGAATTTTATTGAAGGTGTATGTGCTTGGCTTGAACACTATTTCTAACTATGGTTTGACTTATTGTTATTGCATGATGAGTTTTCTCAAATGATGATTGGATGTGGATGACGATTGAGTTTGTGTTGCATGCTGATATACAGGTGAATGGTTCACAAGCTATGTGAACAGATGTGTGATGATTTATGATTGTGATTATGATGCTAAGCAGGGTGTATGAATGATGTTTGAGAAAAGCACAGTTGTATGAGGTTTTGAGCTCCAAAGTGTTCATTGATATATGTGTTATTCATATGGAAGCATGACTGATATTGCCTGAATCTTTATGATTGTTTGAATTGCATGTTTGTGTCATATGATCAAGGCCATTTTTGGAAGCCATTCTTAGCCAAATATTAACCCAAAGAAAAAAGAACCATGTGTTTTATCGTTCTTGAAACAGGATGAAAACCCTTGCTTTGAAAATTTTTACCTTGAGTTGGGTTGAGAATAATTGTATGATATTGCCAAAGTTCAAGTTTGGGGTTGTTGGGGAAATTGAAAGGCAAAAGAAAGGCATTGAGCTCAAGTGTTGAATGAAAGAAAAGCATGAGAAAAGAAAAGAAAAGAAAAGAAAAAGCATGAAAGATGAGCTCAATGTAAAGAGAAAAAGGAAAGAAGTTGGGTATGAGTAAGATTGGTTAAAAAGAGAGTTTGTGCTTGAACTTTGGATGTTAAAATAACTCTCTTCACTCAAGCATTTTGTGTTACAGAAAAACCAATTTTTCTTATTAACCCAACCTCATTATAAGCCTTGGAAAAGTCCTTGTGATGACATTTGTATGTGAGAATGTTGATTTTAGTAGATGAAGGGCAATTTGGTTTCATGTGATATACGAATAGCAGAGGGATGGAGAGACCTCTTAAACACTTGAGTGATTGAGTGAAACACTTGCTTGGAGAGGATTAATAAATTGTATGATTACATCTTGCTTAGTGGATTGATCATTCATAAGTAGAACATCTGTTGGAAAATATGTGATCATGTGAACTGAATTGAATTGAAAGCATGTATGCATCTTGATAAGATTCCACTGAAAATCTGAATTGAGTAACTCTTGTGAGAAAAATGAATTTTGGAAATGTTGAACTATTTTGATGAAACAATGGAAAGCCAAGTTCTGTTTTATTTGCTTGAGGACAAGCAAAGTTTTAAGTTTGGGTTTGTGATAACGGTTGGAAAACCGTTATTTTTATACCTAAATTTGATATCAAAACACACCCTTTAGGGCTTAAAATGATCTTAGAATCAAGTAAAACACTTAGTTGAGTCACATGAGAGTCAAAAGTTGTTTTTAGAGATATTATGCTTGTTTTGCATTGTTTTGCAGGGTTTTGATGAGAATTGAAGATGGAAGTAAAAGAGGGGGACTTAGACTCAAGAAAGAAGGAGAAAAAGGAAGAAAAGAAGAGTCAAAGTCACCGCTCAGCGCTATTTTCCAATGCTGAGCGCCAGACTCAAGGGAAAAACCACTGCTTCTCGCTTAACCGGTGTCGCTGAGCGTTCAGACGATTTTAAGGCAAACCGTTGAGCGATCCTGCGATTAGAGGGAAACCGCTGAGCAGTCAAATGAGGCGCTGAGCGGTGGAATGATGGGCTTGGACTTAAATTTTGTTACTTTTATGCATTATAAATAGCCCTAGTGTGATCTTCAGAGTAATTCTTTTGGCAGGCAGAGACGTCCAGAGTAGTTCTACACTCCTTGGAGGCGCTTTCTTGGATGCTTAGGCTCTAATTTATCAAATCTAGGGTTTACTCTTCCATTCTTTCATTCAATTCCATTTAGTTTCACCATGTCCATGGTGAACTAAACCCTTTGTTGTTGGGGGACAATGTAATCTTTTGAAACTCTCTTATATTGAAATTCTTGTTTTATTCATATGCTTATATTATCAATTGTTGGGTTTCTTATCTATGCTCAATGCTTTTATCGTTTAACTCATTTGGTAAGAAGATATTTGCCTTTGTCGATACGGAGACGTACGGGGAAGTCATTAACTGATAAGAATTCCCTTGATTAAGCAATATTGCCTAGAGATAGGGATAGGACGATCAATTGTATTTTCTTCTATCATATATGCATTACTAATTACTTAGGGAGACTAGAGATAGTAAACTAGTAGTTAGTGATAGGCTCTTTTCGCCGAGAGATCGGGATTAGGGTAGGTAAAGAAAGTTTGCATGACAATTAGATAATAAAGCGAATTAAATAAGAAAAGTAGATATAAAAGGGCGGATAAGATGAAATTGTAAACCCCACCAATTTCATTCATTCATATCTTTTCTTTGCCAATTGAATCACTTGCATTTGCATGTATAATTTCATTTTGCATACAACCACAAAATTATTTCTTTTTTTCGAGTCCTATAAGATCAATTTACATGAAAGATAAGGCCTAAGAGTCCTTTGGGAGAACGATATTTGGTCTTACCATCTATTATTACCTGATACGATCCGGTACATTTGCCAGGGGTTTAACAATGATGTTGAGGGGTCTTATTTTGCCTTCAACGTTGTACAGTGATGAATATAGAATGATTCCATGGTTTGCTAACCCTTAAAGGTGTATTCTTTAGTCTTTTCAATTATATGTGATTTAGGAATGACATCATCATCCGGGAAGAGGGTCAAGACTGTGGAGAATAAGAGGAAAGAACCAGAGAGGTTTTACTCTCACAGATTTCTCACCAGGAGGCATGAGCAACATCATTCAACTGTCGAAGAAAGACGCTTGTTGATGGAGAGGAAAGTAGGATGGATTCTAGACTTGGCTCCACAGTTTGGTGAAGAGTTAGAGAGGAGAAATTGGGAGAAATTGGCCACATACCATGCACCTACCAATATAGTAGTGGTAAAAGAATTTTATACAAATGCTAAGCCATTGGGGGCTAATGTTGCAGGTTATACAAGCTATGTTCGGGGAAAGATTATTAGATATGATTCCGAGACAATTAATAGCTTTTTTAACACTGAGTGGGCTAGTGAGCAATGTCAGTATTCACTGAATGTGAAGGAGGGCACATATTTTGAAGATATTGAGAGTGTGCTTTGCGTGCCTGGAGGACACTTTCACAGGAACCCAAATGGTGTAGTTATTCACATTAAGAGAGCAGACTTGACCCCTCTAGCCAAATATTGGATGGCATTCTCCCATGCTAATATCCAACCTTGCTCTCATGTCTCGGACATCACAGTTCACAAGGCCATGTTTATATATTGCATGTTGAGGGGGCTAAATGTGAACATCAGACAGGTTATTGCAGATGAAATCCAGAGTTGCGCTACCACTGTGAGTAGTAAAGCACCCCTTGGGCACCCTTCTTTGATTACGCAGTTATGTCATCAGGCTGGGGTAGACATTTCTACTCCACCATTTGAGAGGTCTAGGAAGGCCATAGATGCAGCCTATCATAGGCAATATTGTGGAGGAGATGAGGCAACTCGACCAGTGCCTTAGAGACGGCCTAGGAGAGGACCATCATAGGATGGCCCAGCACATCACGTAGAGCCGTTCCAGATGAGATATATGTATATGTCCATGATGGAGGCCAGATTGGAGTCTCTCTACAGAGGGCAGGTTGTCACTGCTGAGATGATAGTGGGGATGTATTATACACCCCAGCACACAGGTGGACTATGGACGAGTTTCATAGTGCGATGGTGTGGCCGCAGTCGCAGGCATAGGGTAGTGGAGCTGGAGCAGTTGAAGCTCCAGTCATGGAAGATGATGAGAATGATGATGATTTCGAGGATGCAAAGGCTGGAGAGGAGGATGACTCTGATGACAGCATGGGCTGAGGAGATGAGATAGCATCTTCTGATGGATGTTATCTACACTAGAGCAGGATTTATTTTCTATCTTTGGTTTTTTGAACTTATTTGCTTCTGTTGAGTAGTGTAGGTTGTTATTGTACTTGCTTTGAACACCTTATCTGATGATGGTTTGACTTGTTGATTGCATGATGAGTATGCTTGATGATGCTTGATTTGGATGATGATTGAGAGTGCTTTACATGCTTATATATAGGTGAAGTGTTCACGAGCCATGTGAACAGATACATGATGATATGATGATTGTGATTATGATGCTACGCAGGGTGTATGATTATGATATTTGAAATGTTGAGTGAACCTATTTGTGAGGTTTTGAGCTCTAGAGTTTTTGATGATATGTTTGCTATCTACTTGAAAGCATGAACGATTTTTCCTAAATCTTTATGATTGATTGAATTGCATGTTTGTGTCATATGATCAAGGCCATTTTTGGAAGCCCTTACTTAGCCAAATTTTTGTCCCAAAGTAAAGAAAACAATGTGTTCTACCCTTTTTTAACTTTAGCCTTAAACATTTTATGTGAAAACCTATTTGAAATATCTTTACCTTGAGTTAAGTTGAGAATAATTGAATGGTATTGATAAAGGTTCAAGTTTGGGGTTGTTGGGAGAATTGAAAGGTAAAGAAAAACATTGAGCTAATGTGTTGAATGAAAAAACATGAAAAAGATAGAAACGATAAGCATGAAAAGAAAATCTCGATGCAAAAGAAAAAGGGAAAGTTGGGAATGAGTGAGATTGGTTAAAGAGAGAGTTTGTGCTTGAATATGAATGTTTGAATAACTCTCTTAACTCAAGGATTTTGTGATCTAGAAAAACCAATTTTTCTTGTTAGCCCAACCTCATTATAAGCCTTGAAAAGTCCTTGTGATGGCACTTATGTGTGAGAATGTTGATTGTAGTAGATGAAAGGCAATTTTGTTCTATGTGACATGTAGATAGTAGAGGGAAGGAGTGACCTCTTGAAACACTTGAGTGATTGAGTGAAACACCTTGTTTGGTGAGGATTGATTACATGAATTCATGATTACATTTGTGCTTAGTTAATTGATCATTCATAAGAATAACATCTGTTGGAAATTATATGATTATGTGAACACTAAGTGAGTTGTAATGAATTGAAGCATGTGTACATCTTGATTAGATTCCATTGAAAAGCTTAATTGAGTAATTACTTGTTGTGAAAGAATGGGTTTCGAATGTGTTGAATCATTTTGATGATAGGCGGAAGGTTAAGTTTTGTTTTGTTTGCTTGAGGACAAACAAAGTTCTAAGTTTGGGGTTGTGATAACGGTTAAAAAACCATTATTTTCATACTTGTTTTTGATACAAAACACACCCTTTATGACTTAGAAATTAGCTTGAAATCATGCATTTTGTCTTAGTTAGGTTATAAGAGAGTCAAAGGTGGTGTTATGGATATTATGCTTGGTTTTCCTTGTTTTGACAGGACTTAATGAGAATTGGATGAAGAATAATGAAGTAAGAAGGAATTGGACTCAAGAAAAGATGGAAAAAGGTACAAATGAAGAAACGCAGCTACAGTTGAGCGCCAGTTTCGCTGAAGAGACTCTGTCAAATGCTTAAGCACTAACGCTGAGGGGAGAAGATAGAGTTGCGCTTACTGTTGAGTGTCAGAACCAACGCTAAGCGCTGGCCTCTCCAGTAACAGTACTGCCAAACACCTGAGCATGAAGACTGAGCGTCCCACTTGAGTGTCGCACCTACCGTTGAGCGGTGAACCCAACACTTAGCGTTGTACTTGGGCTTGGGCCTGTTTTCTGTAATTTTTCAGTTTATAAATAGATTAGTGCGACCCTTAGAGATAATCTTTTGACAGAAAGGACGAATAAACACTATCTTCACCCCTTGGAGGCGAATTTTGGATGCGGGAGCTCCGATCTATCAATTCTAGGGTTATCTCTTCCACATTTTCCATTCAATTCATCTAGTTTCACCATGATTATGGTGAACTAAACTCCTTTGTTGTTGAGGAACGATGTAATCCTATTTGAAACTCTCTTATATTGAAATTCTTATTTTATTCATATGCTTTCTTTATCAATTGTTTCAGTTTTTCTTCCATTATATTTCATGCTTTGTTTAAGACATTATTTAAATGCATAATCTTTGAGTCTTTCTATATGGACATGTATAGTTAGGTCTAGACATGAGGGAATTCTCTTGATAGCAATATTACCTAAACATAGGAATAGGAGGATCAATTGCCTAAAGCTTTTACGCAAATGTAATGCATGAATAATTGCTAGGGAGACTAGACATAGTAAACTAGTAATTAGGAGTAGGCTATTTTCACCAAGACATTGAGATTAGGGTAAATTAGAAAGTGTGATGGGTGTCGCACCCCATGCAAATTTAATGTGCATTAAAGAATGCAGTATAGACTAGGAAGTGACTCCTAGGTCGTCTCTCAAGGACCAAATGTGGTTCGAGAATTAGGTCAGACACGAAGGGGGGGGGTTTGTTGAAAGGTTTGTGAATGCAGATGAATTAAATTAAAACACAGATGCAAACAGAAATTTAAACACAGATGTAAGCAGGCACGGAAACAGAAATGTAAAAACGGAATCAAATACAAAATGAAAACGGTTGGTCATTAACTTAATTACAATGTTTATCTTCCAATCACAGATTAACACAACAAGGGACTACTCTAACCTCTAATCTAACACAGTTAACCAACTAAGTGAAGGCTAAACATGATTTCATAAAAGCGAACTAAGCGAACTCAGTGTTAACATTCAATCCAATTTACACCATGCAGTTTCATCAACTAAGCGAAGACTAAACACCAACTGGGAAACTAAGCGTGTACCCAATTGCAAGTGCAAAAACAGATTTCACATTAACCAAGTCAGAGTGGCAAATACAATTACAGTCCAGGAATCTCAAGGAAACAAAGTAATGTCACTAATGACCAACCAAATTAACTTAAGCTAACATGATAATTAAATTAACACAATAAAAAAATACTAGACAACATTAAAGTAAAAGAAAATACTAAACCTAACACTACAACAAACAAATATTTAAACACAGTTAAAGCTATTAAAATGTAACACTAAATTAAAAGGATGAAAAGTAATTAAACATGTAATGTAAAATAAATTAAGGCAAAAGAAATAAGATAACACAAAACTATTTCTACTCTCTCACGTGACCATGAGCTCATCTTAAAAGAAAATTTAAATTTCAATGTTTCAAAAAAAAAAAAACTCTCTTAAATCGTGACATGTTGAGCTACCATGGGTTCATTCAAAGAAAAGAAAATAAAATAAAAATGGAAATGGTTTCCTCTTCGAGCACGTGAAGGTCGTAGCCCCTTCCAACATTCATCACCATTTCATTCTCAAATAAATAAAAGAAAAGCTTTGCTACCCTACATCTACCAAACGTCCCATCACACTTCCATTCTTCAAATGAATAAAAGAAATGCATTGCTACATTTGCTGCCAACAACGTCCCATCCCATCACCTAATCTACTTTTCATTTATGAAAGCAAAATAAAGCCTAGCACTTCCATAGCTGCAGAAACAAAATGCCAACTAGAAAGGAAATAGAATGTGCTTTCCAAAAACCATCATGCGTGTTCTTCCAAATGAAATCAGATTTTTCCAATAAAATAAATGACAGCTGTGTGCTTGAATCTAGAATTCCCAATGCAGAAAAATATGTTGGCCGTGACAGTGTTGGAAGCAAGAGAAGAAAAGAATACCCAATGCAAGTACTGAATCAAAATCAAAGCTAACATTCATTCACCAAAATAAAAATGGAAATTTTTTCATTCATTCATCATGAAACCAGCGTACAAGTGTGTATTCCCCCAAGCAAGAAAACGTCCCAGCCCAAAATGCCACGGTACATCTACTCCAATTGAAAAGAAAAAAACATCACTTCAATCAAGCTACCCTACGGCTGCAGCTATCAGGTAAGAAATTCATTCAATGGGAAACTCCAAAGCAACAAAAACGTTGCAGCATTGCACAAGAATAAAAGAAAAGAAAAGTGCTCCTCCTTTCATCCAATGCCCTTCACCGAAACCATGTTCCAAGCTCTCAAAAAATGTTGAGTGTTATTCCCTACACCTCATTTCCTTTTTCCTACACCTCCAATTTTACCATTTTATTCTTTATTTAACAATTATTTAATGAGAGTGGTCCTTCTTGCACTACACTTCTCTGATCCTCCACCTCCTAAATAACAGTTATGTTCTTCATTTAATAAAATCTAAAAAAGTGCTTTAATAATTTTTTAATCATTAACAACTCTTAATCTTTTACTATTATACTATAACTCCTCCATACACCCCATCTCATTTTCTAACTCTTCTATTTTTTTCTTCCTGTTTTATTAAGTTTTTATTATTTGTTTAATGTTTTTATTTTTATTTATCTACACCTACGATACTTGTCTTTCCTTTTAATGATTTTATAATGAAATTAATTACATCTAAATATGGAAAAAGAAACAGAAAGCAGTAACGTGAGAATTGAAGAAGACAAGGGTCAAGCTTCTCACGCATACACATATGTGTCCACCACCGTCAGAGCGCATCACCACCACTGTAGTATTAGTATTAGTGCTACTTCTTTCTTGGTTTAATCCCACAATATTATCTTCCATTTTTTTTTACTTTAACCGCAATACGAGTTGTGGCCTAAATGAGCCGCACTTCCAACTGCGGTGTTGTGTGAACCGCGCTTCCTAATGCGGTGTGGTATGAATCGCATTTTCATTTGCGGTTACGGTCTACCGGCAACTGCTATTCCACGCCGGCGTGCTCTTAATTACTGTCTTCGTCCAATCAATCCAGAAATGCATTTAATCTAGCATCTATGTCCTTCAACCATTGTAGTTAAGGCTTTCACTTTCATTCAATCCAATCCACAAATGCATTCTAACACATACAAATATCACATACTACACGAGAAGAGAGAACAAAGGGGGTGGGTGTAGGGTTTCAAGATGTGAAATGCGGCAGAAGAGTAAGAGGTGGGTATTTTAATTGTTGAATGGCTCAATAAAAGTAGTGTCTGTGATTCTGACAGGGTTACTGTTGGAATAATAAAAAAATTGGGAGGTGCAGGATGATATCAGATATCAGTGAGGTGGAGGAAGAAACACTAAAAAATGTTCAAAGAAAAAGTGTCGTAGGTCCTTTTTTTGGGTGGGGTTCACACAAAATAAAACCCTAGGGTGTCAAGTGTCCTACAATTTTAGGCCCTCATAATTTTGTCAACAATGACCCAATGTGCAAAAGTTTGTCTAAAAAGTTTAAACAATTAATTTACAATGTAACTAAATTTAAAATGTCTAATTGGAGAGTCTTGAATTATTTGACGGCACTCAAAATGTCCTAAATTGTATTTCCAAAATTTTCCCTGCAATAAATAATGCAATTAATCAGCTTAGAAAATTCAAATTAACTAAAATAAGAATTCCCGATCAAATTAAGCATAATTAGGAAAAACGGGAAAATATCGGACAATTAAGCACAATTCCCTGATTTAACTTAGCGCAATGAACCAAATACAGTCAAGAAAATATCGACTCATCAAAGTGGCATGAACATTGATAACAAAGTCGAATTTAGTAAGGGTAGTAGATATTTGAGAGTGGATTAGGATGAAACCGTAAACCCCAACAACACCATTCATCCATATCGTTCAACTATCAATTGATCAACTCTCTGCATGCATGTTTATTTTCTATTTTGCATTTAAAACTCAAATTATTGTTTATTCAAGTCTTATGATATCAAATCATCACACGAACGTTTAGGCCAAAGAGTCCTTTGGGAGACGATACTCGGACTTACCATTTTATTATTACTTGATACGATCTGGTACACTTGCCAGAGCTTTAACACTCTCTATTTATAAGTTGTCTTATAGATCTTAAACTGACATAAACCCAATAAAATATAATCAAACTTACTTGAAAATATTAGATATTCTTAATTATCTTTTGATTATTTTATCTTCTGCTTATCAATATTTTTAATACAATATTTATTCAGATATTCTATACCATACAATAATCATACACTATACTTCTTGAAACAAAAATAAATCGTAACAATAACAAAAACAACAAAAATCTGCACCTCAAATCTTAAATAAACACTTAAAATTCACCTTGAAAAACCCATTCTCATGTGTCCAGTACTACATAAATTATTACTTGTAATTGCTTCCTAAGTGATGGATCACAACCCACAATTTTTTCTTAAAAAATAATTAAAAAATAAAACACCACCAATATAAATGATGATTGCTACAATTTTGTAACCTAATAAATAATTTATAACCAACACAACTCTCTGTTTAACTCCCGCAACCCGCAACCATATATATATACATATATATATATATATATATATATATATATATATATATATATATATATATGTATGTATGCATATTAAATGGAATGATTCCATCATATAGTAATCCTGCACCGGAAACAATAAAAATGTTGTCTAATAATGGTTTCATGCACATAATTTCTAATAATTTAAAGATCTAAGAATGCACCTCAATATAACAATTAATTAAACTTATAATTTAAAACAAATCTGCACCACATTTTCAGTGCTCAAAGACTGCACAAGAGGAGTTAATTTAACATGAATCACAGTGCACTACAATGATAAATTTAAATGGGATCTATGTTTCAACGTACACACAATCATCATACCATCATTCGCATAACAAAAGACAAATGTTATGTACTTCTTACAAATATCACAACAAAGCAACATATAAAACCCAAACACAGATAGTTCCCTGCCTTTAATCCAACAAAGAATTTTAGTTATTTTAGGCCCTCTTAATAGCTTAATTCTTAACATTCTCCTTTGGCAGAAAATAATTTGCCATCTCCAACTTCTTTCTCGACTACATGATTTTCTATTTCCTTTCTTAATGGCTAGGATTTTCTATCTCCTTTCACTAGTAAAAAAAAGTTTGTTAACACACTGTATACATCTCGATTTTACTGAATTCGAAACGTATAAAAGTGCAGTGACAATTTTGTAGTTATAGGAAACTTATATGTCTCGGTTCGCTCGGAACCGAAACCTAAAACAGAGACGAAATCATCTAACATTTTGTCTCGATTCACAACCGAAACATAAAACTCTATACTTTCTATCTCGGTTGTATATACCTCGGTTTAATAACCGGTGCCAAATAGCAAAAAGAACCAATGTCGTTTCCCTTAACTACATTAGTGTTTCTTAATGACTAGGATTTCTATTTTAATATTATATAAACAATAAAGATAACTAAACCTTCTGAATTGATTTTTCTAAAATCTTTGTAAAAGTCCATCAATTTCATAATAATATTTAAACATTACAAAATCACAAAATATAATTATTCATTTATATACTTTAACTACATATATAAACAAAAGAAATACTATTTATATAATTATAAATAATATAACAAAAGAAAATTGTCCCATAAAATATTATTTAAATAAATACCAAAATATATAATTATTATCACAAGAAATAAGTTATCCCTTTTTTTTCTAAACTACTTTAATTAATTCATTAATAGGTTATACCAAATTGTATTATCTTTTTAACTTTTTTTAAGTATTTTTATTTATTTTTTTTATTTTTATTAAGTAAAATATTGTTTTGATAATTTTTATGTATTATTTTTATTTTTTAATTCTTTTTTATAAGTATAATTTTAGCACCACAATGGCATGAAAATATTTCATTTACTGTCATAAATATGTTTATTCATCCACATGAATTTCTGTTTAAATTTGAATTATTATTGATTTAATATTTTTTTCTTTGTACGATTTTCTTCAATATAATATTTACCTATATATAAGAAAAAGAGATTAGTAAAAAGACACTTTTTTAAACATGAATATTTCTTTTCTTTTTATAAATTTTTTAAGACAATTTTTTAAAGTCAACAACTTTGTTTAATTAATTTTTTTAAAATTTATAGATGTTTTGGTTATGAAATTTTATTTATGTTAATTTTGAATATTTTATATAATTTTTTCACTTTTCTCAATTATCATTTGATATTCTGATATCAAATTTATACAATTATAAATTATTTCTAATATTTAACACTAAAGATATGAAAATATATTGTTTTTATGTTGAATATTTGGTAATATTATATTTTCTTTAATGTGACTTTTATTTTTTTATTAAAAACAATAAATTGATATTGAAACAGAGTAAGCGAGTATTGAAATGGATATGAGAGTATAGTCATTACCCAATGGGATAAGGATGAAACAAAAGTCTTATACCATTGGGTATGAGAATAAAGACATGGATGATTTTTTACACAGGAGATAAGTATAAGATAATAAATGAGAATAAAAATATGGATGAATTTTTACACAGGAGATAAGTATAAGATAATAAAACTCGCTCTCAAGCCACAATGTTATCATTCCTATGGTGAACACTAGGGTGGAAGGATCAACCCAGTTAATTCCATGGATATACTTTGTTATAAAGTTGTCAACTATCACATGTTAAGATGAGAAACACTAAGAATTACCTTTCACTTTCAATTATCAACTTCAAATAACACCCCTTTAATCCTATAAATACCATCATACATCACGTTTCAACCATAAACTACCATAATACATTTTGCAATAAACCCAACCAATCCATTTTCTCTTTTAATATAAAAAATGAAACTCATCATTCTTACATGGATCACTTACCCAATACTGAGACGAAAAGTTATTCCAATTCTTACTTCTCTGCTTTATTTGTAAATAATGAAATTAAGCAATTTGAAGAATAGAATATCCATAATTTTGTGAATTCATATTAGTCTTAAAAGGTGAAGATTTAAGCCCATCCATAATGAATTCACAATCTACCTTACCAAGCCATTGATTAAATGCTTAGAGATTGATACAATCTTTTATTAAATTATGATCAAAAGTGAAAAATAATAATCAATAAGCTAACATATTATGTTAAACCATTTCCGTAATCAGTTTGTGATATTTTATAGAAATATATACCCTTGAGTAGGTCTAACCTTTTATCTCTAAGCAATTCTACCATAAAGTTGAAAGTCGCCCTCTTTCTCTTATAGTTTTCATGACAATGTTGGATGGAATTAGGAAAGAGTTATATCTTTTATTTTTGTAGTTTTCAACTACTTTGGTTTTGGCTGCTTCCAAATAAGAGGATGTAACTAAATTATTATAATGAAACCTTTGGACCAAGTCATTTTCTTAAAAAAAAAATAAAATTGTTGTTTCGGTGTAAATTTTGTGGAACCGAGACACGGTGTGGTGAAAGGATCTGGGTTCTCAGGTTGATGATTCTCAGTACGAGATAATAGATAATAAGGTTTATGTAATGTGATTACAACGTAAGTAGAATGTGTGAAAAGCGTATCTGGCTTGTGTTTTTGGCTTTCTATTTATAATTTTTCTCATGAACTTTGAACTGACATAAGCACAATAAAATATAAACAAAATAAAATATAAACAAACTTACTTCGTTACTCGTAAACAACCTTATCATTATCTTTAATCAGATATTATTTAATTATCAATATCTTTAATAAGATATTTTTAATTATGGTGGACTACAAATCTAATAATAAGAGTTGACCCAATTATGATCCAGCATAATTATAATGTGATACATAACTGATCGATTATTCTTTATAACCTATCGTCTCAGATATATCATACCAAATGGAAAAGACAAAACACACAAAAAAAAAAAAAAAAAAAGAACCCAATATTATTTACAGTATGTGGATACAAGCATGAAAATCTACCCTAGACTGCTCTCTCAAAACTAATTCAAAACTTTTTTTTTCTGTACGGATAATTTAATTCCCCTAGCTAAAGGGGGAAAATAGAAATTGACCAAACAAATATTCTGATGATGAAAATTCCAACACCCTATGCTGTCGAAAGTCCATAGCAAATATAAATTACAAAAGGGTGTCGAAGGCATTGAAATGCAATACATAATACTGTTTTGGGAATACATCGAATTGATTATATGGTGGTTTTATGTCATTGTTGATTAGTTGAAGTTATAGATACCAGAGATTGGTTTCTTCATAATAGCTTCTTATATTTGATGACCAAATTCCCATGCAATGCATGTGCCCCTTTCCAGTTCAAACCTTTCGCAACCTTCTCAAAGCTTGCATAGCCCAAAGAGACCTCATAACAGGCAAAACCCTCCATGCCCTTTACTTCAAGTCTCTTATCCCACCTTCCACCTACCTCTCCAACCACTTCACCCTCCTCTACTCCAAATGTGGTTCCCTCCGCAGTGCCCAAACCTCCTTTTACCTCACTCAACATCCCAATGTTTTCTCTTACAACACCCTCATCAATGAATATGCCAAACACTCCCTCGTCCACCTTGCCCACCAGCTGTTTGATGAAATTCCCCAACCAGACTTAGTCTCTTACAACACCCTTATAGCTGCCTATGCTGATAGGGGTGAATGTGGGCCAGTGTTGAGGCTCTTTGAGGAAGTTAGAGATCTCGGTTTGGGCCTTGACGGATTCACGCTGTCTGGCGTGATCACTGCCTGTGGTGATGATGTTGGATTGGTTCGGCAGTTGCACTGCTTTGTGGTGATGTGTGGGTATGATTTTTATGCTTCGGTGAATAATGCAGTGCTTGCTTGTTATAGTAGGAAGGGGTTTTTTAATGAGGCGAAGAGGGTGTTTAGGGAGATGGGGGAGGGTGGGTCCAGGGATGAAGTTTCGTGGAATGCAATGATTGTGGCATGTGGGCAGCATCGGGAGGGATTGGAGGCGGTGGGATTGTTTGTTGAGATGGTTAGGAAGGGTTTGAAGGTTGATATGTTTACCATGGCAAGTGTTTTGACTGCATTTACTTGTGTTAAGGATTTGGTTGGGGGCATGCAGTTTCATGGAATGATGGTTAAGAGTGGGTTCCATGGGAATTCACATGTTGGAAGTGGGTTGATTGATTTGTATTCTAAGTGTGCTGGTGGCATGGTGGAATGTAGGAAGGTGTTCAAGGAGATTCGTGTACCTGATTTGGTTCTTTGGAACACGATGATCTCTGGGTTTTCACAGTATGAGGACTTGTCTGAAGATGGTCTTTGGTGTTTCCAGGAGATGCAGCGGAAAGGTTTTCGTCCGGATGATTGTAGTTTTGTGTGTGTAACTAGTGCTTGTTCTAATTTGTCATCCCCTTCTGTGGGAAAACAGGTTCATGCGTTGGCTATCAAATCTGACATTTCTTATAATCGCATTTCAGTGGATAATGCTCTTGTAGCTATGTATTCCAGATGTGGGAATGTTCATGATGCAAGAAAGGTGTTTGATACAATGACAGGGCATAACACGGTGTCTTTAAACTCAATGATTGCAGGCTATGCACAACATGGTGTTGAAGCTGAGTCGCTCAGGCTTTTTCAACTGATGCTGCAGAAAGACATTGCACCTAACAGCATAACCTTCATATCTGTTCTTTCTGCATGTGCACACACTGGAAAAGTTGAGGAGGGTCAGAAATATTTCAATATGATGAAAGAAAAATTTGGGATTGAACCAGAAGCAGAACATTTTTCTTGCATGATAGATCTTTTGGGTCGGGCAGGTAAGCTCAGGGAGGCTGAGAGGATTATTGAAACAATGCCATTTAATCCTGGTTCTATTGAATGGGCTTCTTTGCTTGGTGCGTGTAGGAAGCATGGAAATGTGGAGCTAGCAGTGAAAGCAGCCAATGAGTTCCTCCGGCTGGAACCTTATAATGCTGCTCCATATGTAATGCTTTCAAATATGTATGCAAGTGCTTCCAGATGGGAAGAGGCTGCAAAAATTAAAAGGATGATGAGGGGGAGAGGAGTGAAGAAGAAACCAGGTTGTAGTTGGATAGAGATAGATAAGAAGGTGCATGTCTTTGTGGCTGAGGACACTTCACATCCAATGATAAAAGAGATTCATGTGTACATGGAGGAATTGTTAAGGAAAATGAAGCAAGCAGGGTACGTACCTGATATAAGATGGGCATTGGTGAATTCTGACGAGGTGGAGAGAAATGAGAAAGAAAGAAGGTTATTGAATCACAGTGAGAAGCTGGCAGTTGCATTTGGACTAATCTCCACTGAAGAAGGAGTGCCTATATTGATTGTGAAGAACCTAAGAATTTGTGGTGATTGCCACAATGCCATCAAACATATTTCAGCCATCACTGGCAGGGAAATCACTGTTAGAGATACTCACAGGTTTCATTGCTTTAAGGAAGGGCAATGTTCCTGCAGGGACTATTGGTGATGAAAAACAATCAATATTTCTAGTTCAGTGGGAAAGTGTTATACTACTACCTTACTAATTACACACCCGTGTCAAGTTTGGGTAAACACTTTTTCAATAGAAGATTATCACACCAGAGCTTATATCATTAGCTTGACTTTGAAGCTTACTGAAATAAGTTAAAAAGAACTTAATTTAGTAAGATTCATTGTGGTAGGAGGCCATAGACGTTTAGGTGACAAAAGGCTATGGTTTCAATGAACATTTGGGTTATCAACTTTACGTTTTCCCAAATATAACCATCCAAAAGACAGATTTCAATCTGCAGAAAATTCTTGCGTTATATCTTTAGGTGAATAATTCAGTCATTGCATATGGTCCTTTTTTTTCCTTACATGTGACTAGATTAGCCAAAGCATTTGATTTTTGGGTGTCCATTCCTCCTACTAGCCATTATTTTTTTATGTCTATACCTAGTTATTGAACGAAAAAGCCAAAGGCCCTCACCATAAGTAGGATCAAGTACATTTGAGGATACCATACCACAAAAAATTAGTCATTGCTGTTGTAGAGTAGAACAGACGGTTTTATCAACTCCAAACCAAATCTGGTACTTCTAATGTCAGACTCAAGATCTTTATTTTGAATTGGATTTGTTTGGGATTCAATTCTCTGTTGTGATGCTCATCTAGTTAGTTGATCGATTCATGTTTTGTAATCCTGGGGATTCTGAAAGAACAAATTATTCATTATGTATTTTTCTGAAATGACTAATAGGGCTTTCCTTTTGAAGAAAGTAATTGTGCCGGTGTCATCAATTTCTACCTTATACTGTAGCAATGCATTTGAATTCATTTTATGTTACAATTTTTATTCGAGAACTATTAATCAGATCTTATTTAAAAAAGTTTATGTATAATATATTGATTAATTAATGCAAAATTAATTATCTGTGGTAATTTGGTTTTAATGAGAATTCTTATGGGCATGACGGGGAAAGTAGCTCTATGATTGAGTCGTAGTTGAGCTAAACATTTCACAGAATAGTGACTTGCCAATTAGAAACTTTGACATCCGTGATCTTCTGAATGAATTCTGTAATTATTTGTAAAAACATTTTTTTCTAGTACTCTTTCTTTTTCTTCTAAAAAATAAAACATTGTCCTCTACAGTATCCAATTACATATAGACGTTTTTAAATTATTTGAACTGTAGGGTCTAAATTATCAAATCAAGGTTTTTTTTTTTTTTATAAATATCTTCATGAAAACTAGTAGAATTGATTTTCAACAAATTAGTGCGAGAAGTGTATGCAGCTTGCTGGCAGGTTGATTCATTTACTGAAAATTGTGGTTAATAAACTAAGAAATATACTTCCGTCTGAGTTTAATTTTGGTACATTGTAGATGTAAATAAGTTGTCAATCAATTAAAGCATAACTTCAAAAAGTGAATTTCAAAAATAGATTAAATGAATTCAACTTTTTTGTTTTCTATTTATCCTGTACCAACTTCTCGAAATCCCATCTTTTAAACGAATTTGGACATACTTCATCTTTATGTTCTTTACCAATAATTTTGTCTGACATTAGTTACTAGTATATACCACTTTCTGGCCAGAAATAGTGGGATAGACCCAATGTGAGCATCTCAATAGTTGAGTAAATATATGTGGAAGGACGGGAGAGTTTGAAGACATTAAGTAAGATGAACACAACAACGTCAACACACATCTGCACTCCCTTTTTATTGCAAGAGCAATTCACCGTCTGAGATGAAGAAAGTGAGGAATCAAAAGTAGAAGGAAAGCCCTAGTAAAGAAATTTCAACAGTACCGCTCAGAGATAAATAAATGAGATTTTTCATGGGAGTAGTGCCATGAAACCTTTTCCATGATCCAGAAAATAATAATACTAGTAATAAAAAAAAAAAAAAGGAAATCCCTGCTCTACTCATACTTTACAAGGGCAGCAACCAAAGAAATGTATGTAGGGGAAAGGTCAAATCTTTATCCTCAATATGATTTTCCACAATGTATCAAGCTTCCAGCACCCAAGAAAAGGCCAAAAATAGCAGCACTTCCAAGTGTAGTTTGTCCAATATGCCTAATTTTCAATAGTCCAGGCACCTGCATGCAAATCAATGCATTAATATATAGGAATGCTGCTTTGTATCATAAAGGAACTCTTTACTTTTATGACAATATGTATAAAAATCAGCACAAAGGATTCAGGATGTAAGTTTTTAAAACCGATATACTTTTCTTCAGTTTTTTTACCGAGTTGGTTGCCAGCAGCAGTGTGCATTGCTGGAAAGTTTGCAGGGCGTTGATAAACAGCTGGGACAGGCACTGTTATGTTGGGGAAAATAAGCTATTGGGAGGACCTCAGCCTAAATTTTAATAACATGGAGAATTTCTGAATTACCTGTTACACACATTTTACATCTATATTTTAATAAAATTAATTACAAGGTTAAAGGCCTGTTTGTAAAAGATTTTAACACTATTATCCAACCATAAACAACTATTGATGATAAGTTTGTTTACTTTTACAATAACTACCTTGAAAGTCATATTACAGATGATTTCTGATTAGTTGACAGTGTAATTTTTACACAGGGTGTGTTCAGAAATTTACTATATTTGATCTGTGTAATCTCAAATAACAAAAACACAAGCATTTCATAAAAAATTTAAAAATGTTTTTCATATAACAAAAGACGTTTAGCCTGTATGTATGATAAAGAAAAAATTTAAAAATGTCTTTCATATAACAAAAGGCTCCAGGAAGAGTATGAAAAATGTATTGTAACAAAATGAAGGCCAAACTAAAGTTGTAAACAATATTATTCTTGAAGTTCAGGAAAAGACCACAAGGTATACCTTATATCTAATAGCCTCATATGTTCCGTACACGGCACCTGCAAAGAAGCTAAAAGATTAGACAACGGTATTCTACGACTTTTCTATGTGAGTAAATTGGATCTAATGGATATCCAAGATGATCTTACTCTATAAATGCATTTGACTATAATATTCCAGTAGTTAATAAAGTTTAACCAATCACTTGGCTGACAATTTTCACTACTTTTTAAAGCAAGATTACAGATGGTGGACACATCACAAAACTTCTCAGATGATACTTAACCAGTACATATTTATCATAGAGTGTCAAGCTTAATTCACTGAAAAAAATAATGAAACCTAATGTACTGATGAATTTATCCACACCCGTAGAACTACTACTCAGTACAAAACAAGATGTCAATCAATGTGCAATGATGCACTCAGACCACTTCCCTCTCTTCTAAGCAAAATTTCAAGCCTTCAAAATTCTGTTTGTCTGAAGTTGAGAGACTTCCATACAAATGCCTTCTTGTAACAACCTTTTTGTGAAAAAGAAAACAGAGTAATGTTCTACTTTAGAATCCCCAAGGTCCAGGAATATAAAATATCTCTAGAACGACTAAATAACGTTTCAAGTTATAACTGATTACAATAAAATACATCCAACCAACCAATATCAAATTTATATATTCGATCACAAAGGCTTAATTTGGTGCGCAGAGGGTAACTGTAGGCAAAACTTAAGAAAAAGTGACTTTGCTGAAACTGAAACCTGGTACTAGCTAGTTCCAAAAGATACCCCTAACACTAAACGACTAAAATTCTTGGATTAAAATCAAAGTTTTTTAAGCAAGAATAATTAGTTCATAGTGCACATGAAGAGCAAGGGAAACTCAAATCTGTTGCTCAGACAAGTTTATACACCATAGTCCATACATTATATAAAATATTTATGAATAAAATGGTCTCTTTAGTTTTAAGAAATTATATTCTATTTCTGATTCGTACTTCACAAAAACAGTGTGTTTGGATAGGCATAAATAAGCATTGATACTAATAAAATCACATCAAATGCTTTCAACAATGCAGAAACTAGGGGACACAAACATGTTGACAATGACAAAAAACTATGTACAAATCTTAGAAAACAGAACCATTTGGTTTCAGAAACTTCATTTCATTCCTCCCTTTTCAAAAGTTTGAACAAAAGTAAATAAAGTAAAAAAACAAGGAAACATTGTGGAAAACATGAAAAAAGAAGCTTTCTCAACCTATTGCCCAAATATTTTTTAATATTTTCTGGAATCCAAAAAAACACTTCAATTCCACTCCAACACAATCATCATCCACCAAGGATACAATACCTGAAACTTTAACAACACTTAGTCCAAACTAAACAGACACTCATAGAAAGAACAAGGTTCCCTAATAAAATAAGCAAGTAAACCAACAACCTTCATTTCATTTCAAAGCAAATCTAAAACAAACCAAAAAAGGTTAAAAGACCGAAGCTACACAATTAAGAAAAGCTAAAAACGCATATATAATAAATTTTAAGAAATACCTTCGATATATATATATATATATATATATATATATATATATAGAGAGAGAGAGAGAGAGAGAGAAACAATAGTACAAGGTGAAGAAAAGGGATATATGAGACTGACCGACAGCGCCGCCTACAGCACCACCCATAGCGGCGCCCGCGGTGACACGAGCTAGGCAACTGTCCCTTGCCATTTGAAGTGGGAGCGAGACACTGGAGAAGGGTTTTGGAGGAGAAAAAAAACCCTCTAAAGTTAAAAATGACTTGGTGCTTCTTTCTTTTATAATTCTTTCTCAATTTGTAAAAGGAATCACCCAAATTAAATTTTAGATTTCCTTGTTAATTTAGATTTAATTCTTCACCATGTCAATTAAAATTATTATGACTTGACTGTACTTTTATTCCTTAAATTTTAAATAAAAACTAGGATATTTAACACTAAAATTAATAAAATAAGGGTAATGATACTTTAACACCTAAAAAGTGACAAATTTTTGACACCGTCACATGTCGTCTTCGTATTGGTCCATTTATGAAATAAAGAAAAAGAACGAAATGACATGGAAATTAATGGAGAGAGGGGTCTCAAGGCGCGTTTCAGTCTTTCAAATCAAAATCTGATTTTCACATTTGGGATTGAAAACCCTAGAGAGAGAAGCACCTCAAGCAAGCGAGAAGAGTTTGACGGAGTTTTCACCGTCACTTGCAAACCTGCGTTGTTCAACGTTAACCGGAGGACATTCCGCCGTTGTACCGCCGATTGAAACGTGCCCAGCCACCGAAAATGGTGTCCCGTGAAGAGGTTTTGGAGTTTGAGTGACTTCTCACCGCTCATTGGAAGCGCGCTGCCATTGACTGTCCACCGGAGCACTTTCCGGCGTTGTTGGACCGTTTGGAAACTGCCCAGGCCACTGAAAGTTGTCTCCATGGCCAAGGAACAATTCCTTTTAAAACTCAATGTGTAGAATCAGACTTGGGAGCAGAGGCCAAATAAGTGGGTAGTTCAGACAAAGTTTCTGCACACAGGGGTTAACTGTGAAAATGACCTTGATTTTTAATTGAACCAACTTTTTTTTAAGACTTATTGGATATAGAATTGTTGTTCAGCCATTGATGATCACAAGTATATGGATCTCCATGGCCAAGGAACAATTCCTTTTAAAACTCAATGTGCAGAATCAGACCTAGGAGCCGAGGCCAAATAAGTGGACAGTTCAGACAAAGTTTCTGCACACAAGGGTCAACTATGAAAATGACCTTGATTTTTAATTGAACCAACTTTTTTTTAAGACTCATTGGATATAGAAGTGTTGTTCAGCCATTGATGATCACAAGTATATGAATCTCCATTGCCAAGGAATAATTCCTTTTAAAACTCAATGTGCAGAAACAAACCTAGGAGCAAAGGCCAAATAAGTGGATAGTTTAGGCTGAGTATTTGCACGAGGATGTCATCTTTGAATCTAGCATTTATTTTGAAATGCACATTTATTTTTTTTACCAATTATATTAAATAATAATGATTATATGTCATTTATTAACACATTTATATCCAAGTCCATCCCCAAGGAAACATTTTTTTTAAAAAGTGATAGTGCAGAAAGAGAACTGGTAGCAGAGATAAAATAAGTAGGTAGTTTAGGCTGAGTTTTTGCACGAGGAGGTCATTTTTGAATTTGACACTTATTTTGAACTGCACATTTAATTTTTCACCAATTATATTAAATAATAATGATTATCGGTCATTTATTAACACATTTATATCCAAGTTCATCTCTAAGGAAACATTTTTTTTTTAAAAGTGATGGTGTAGAAACAGAACTGGTAGCAAAGGTAAAATAAGTGGGCAGTTTAGGCTGAGTTTTTGCACGAGAAGGTCATCTATGAATCTGACACTTATTTTGAACTTCCTATTTAATTTTTTACCAATTATGTTAAATAAAAATGATTATCTGTCATTTATTAACACATTTATATCCAAATTCATCCCCAAGGAAACATTTTTTTAAAAAGTGATGGTGCAGAAACAAAACTGGTAGCAAAGGCAAAATAAGTGGGTAGTTTAGACGGAGTTTTTACACGAAAAGGTCATCTTTGAATGTGAAACTTATTTTGAACTTCCCATTTAAATTTTTATGAATTATGTTCAATAAAAATGATTATCTGTCATTTATTAACACATTTATATCCAAGTTCATCCCCAAGGAAACTTTTTTTTTTAAAAGTGATGGTGTAGAAACAAAACTGATAGCAAAGGCAAAATTAATGGGTAGTTTAGTCTGAGTTTTTGCTCGAGGAGGTCATCTTTGAATCGGGCACTTGTTTTGAACTTCCCATTTAATTTTTTACCAATTATGTTAAATAAAAATGATTATCTGTCATTTATTAACATATTTATATCCAAGTCCATCCCCAAAGAAACATTTATTTTAAAAGTGATGGTGCAGAAACAAAACTGGTAGCAAAGACAAAATAAGTGGGGAGTTTGGTTTGAGTTTTTGCACGAGGAGGTCATCTTTGAATCTGACACTTATTTTAAACTTTCCATTTAATTTGTTAACAATTATGTTAAATAAAAATGATTATCTGTCATTTATTAACACATTTATATCCAAGTCCATCCCCAATGAAACATTCATTTTAAAAGTGATGGTGCAGAAACATAACTGGTAGCGAAGGCAAAATAAGTGGATAGTTTAGTCTAAGTGTTTGCACGGGGAGGTAATCTTTGAATCTAGCACCTTAAACACACATGATGACATACAATTCTTGTAAATAGCACCTTAAACACACATGGTGACATATAATTCCTGGACATTGTGCAATAAAGGTCATAGAAATATAATGCTCATTGTTGTATTGAACCATGTCATAATGAATACCAAAAATAACACAATCATCATTGGTATGTTCAAATTACATTACTAATAAATGTTAACAAGAATTTTTTTTCATCAATTCTAACAACAAATATATGTACATTTAGACCTAATCACTACATCTTGAAACTGTTCTAAAAAATACATATATCACATTCCAATAATCCTTAATGAAAAACATCTACAACAATCCTAAATGTTGCAAGACTTCATTCCGCCGCACATTGTCAGCATGCAATATCTATTCAGAAACATACTTTTCCCTAATCTCTTGCAGTTCCTCCTAAAAAAAAATAAATGAACACAATATCAATCATATGACCATAATAGTGTGTTGAGTTGAATAGAAAAGGGTTAAAAAAAAGGCAGAAATAAAAGAGATGAGGTGTACAAGGGAGCATACAAAAAAAATATAAGAAATGAATATTCCCAACACAAATTATGTACTACCAATGGAGGAAAACACAAATTATGTACTACCAATGGAGGAAAAGATAATGCCCTTGGTTTATATAATTAAGCCAGGTGAGAAGAGAGAGAGATTCCAAATAAAAGTGAATCAAATGGGAGATAGTCCAATTAAAAGGAGTACTATGAACCTAAGTTAGTTTTAGGACAAACCATTAAAGACATTACTCAAACGATTTTACTCAAACTTTGTTGTAGATAGACCTCAATGATGCTGATTAATCCATGTAGTTTATACCCAACACTATCAATACCAACAAGACAACTGATACACAAAAGTTTCACCTTTTGTTACAATTTAGCATGGAAACTCATGTTCACTGGTACAAGAGAAAAATGAGTAAACATAGGAAGGATCAATGGTGATAGATATAAAGATACAGAGTTCCCATAAGTACCTGTCACTAGAAACTTCACTACTAGAGCTCTAGCAAGCTGCAATTCAGTTTGGTGATCACGAATAAGTTTACTTTGCAAGATCAAAAGTCACTTATAATATTATTTTTTAAGAATTTGTAATTTTAAGAGTACATAATGGAATTGATCCCTTAATTGATGAAGCATTTCTCATGAAAAGCCATATCTTTTCATAAAGAGTCACATCACTTTGTAAACATTCATCTCTTCATGAAGAATCATGTCTCTTCATGAATGAAGGATTTTTTTCATCTCTTATAAATAGGCAAAGTATTTCATATTCTATTGAGAATCCTTTTTGAAAATAGGAGAAAGAAGGTGATATAGTTCTTGTAATTTGCTTTTAGAGAATGAGAGTTGTATTTCCAACACACTTGAACAATGGGGAACGATTCCAAACGCCGCGAGCAAATTTGGTAGAAGCACCTTTTAACTCCCAAAAACTGGCACCCAAACAGTACCAAGCCAAATTCCCATGGACAATACAAATAAATAAAAAAGCATAGTAACTCTATGCCTTAAAATTCAAATGACAACACAAAACTGGAAAATCAAACAAGATAAAAAAAATGAATTTATAGCAATAATGAAATCTATGAACAACTTCTTACCATTACACCATACACAAATTCAACAATCACATCCATTCTAGCCTGATGCTTCAAGAGGAATGGATGCAAGTGAGTGAAATACAACTGTCTTGCTTCCTTCTACAAGTTTTATATGGCTTTGTTAACTTGTTTATGTTTGATAGAATAAATTTATTAGAAAAAAAAGTAAAAAAAGGAGTAAAAGAACATAAGAAAAGAAACTTCCCTTCAAAATTAAAAATAATAATTCAAGAGCAAAGCAACCAAGAGCAACTTGATTTAGTTTTTTTTCTTAAAATGTTAATATATTCTTGCTCCTAAAAGTATCATTTTTTAAAATATGTCCATATCTTACTTTTACTGAAAAAAAAAAAAATTTACTAAAATTAAAATTTCATTATCATATTACCAAATGATAATATTAAAATAAAAAAAAATATTTAAGTACATAAAAAATATCTAAACATAGTTTAAAATCATTAAACATAATATTTGAAAATTTTAAAAAAAATGAGATGAAATTAAGGTCAAGCCAATAATAAAAATAACAATTAATGAAAATTTATTATTAATGAAAATACATGCATTTGGAACATTCTGATACCAAATTTTTATTCAATCTGCAACTTTTTCTGGTGCAAAAACAATGTAAAAAGAGCAATGTTTTCTGAACAGAAACAAAATATATACAACAATGTTTTCTTGATAGAAACAAAATAAAAACAATAGCATTTTCTAAGTAGAAACAGAGTAAAAATAATAGATTTTTGGTGTAGTACTTATGTAGTTTATACAGCAAAAACAACAAGGTATTTTTTGCAGAATAATTATATCTAACCTATTCTCAAAATCAAGAGTCTATTAATCAAGATTCTTTATTTAGTTCATTATACACGTCTACATAACTCTCAAATATATAAATTATAGATCAAAAGTAATATATCATACAATCTGGATAGGCTAAAAGAATTTGATCAAGAAGAGAAACTAATCCAATCAAATATATCACTTACACATTGATGAGATTATATCATAACCTTGGGAGACATTCTATCAAGAAAAAATGTTATTCTTTCCATGACAAAAAAAACCCTCTCTATTATTTGTGCTCCTGTCATACATAACCACTTCAATTGCAGAAAACAGACACATAAAAAGGTATATGACAATTTATAATTGATTCTTACAACTGTTCATTCTGTAGACGCTGCAAAAATTGAAACACCAAATGAAACAAAAGCCGCTCCAAGGAGTAGGTCCATCGACCCGTTTGAGGGATGATAATATCTATAATAATAAATGCCAGCAAAGAAGACAACTTCTTTGAATTGATCCTTGTGGCGAAGAAGTACCTGATCGCAACAATACCTACAATAGATAAGATAAAAAATCAAAATAACACACAAAAAAACAACAACCCCTAAGTGGTAAAAATAATTAAAAAGCAAATCAAATCCACCAAATAATAACAAAAGATTGACGAAAGAAACAATGAGAAGCTTCAAAAATTACGTTAATGCTGGTTTCGGCTATTGTTGGTGTTTCGGAACGGTATACGGCAACAGACAAGACTTCGATTAACGGGCGGGAGTCTGCTAAATGGTGGTGGAAAGTCCGTGGATGGCCGGTTCTGCTCAGACGATGCTTGTGGGTGGGAGGATGTTCTCTCTAGTGTTCTCTCCCGAATATGAGGTTTCTAATTTTTGAAACCTCAAATGAAGCCCACGAAATCAAAACCCTACAACCCATCTCAATTCCATTTCCATGTCAATTTTAATTTTTAAAATTTTTTTCACATGGACCAATGAGACTGCGACACGTGGTTGTTAAGACCCTGACAAGTGTACCAGATCGTATCAAGTAATATAATTGGTAAACCCAATATGTTCTTCCCAAAGGACTCTTAAGGCCTAATCTTTCGTGTAAACTAATTGCTTAAGACTTGAGAAAAGAAATTAATTTGAATGGTTAAATGCAAAACAAAAGTAAACATGCAAATGCAGTGATTCAATTGGCTTAAAGAAAATATGGATGAATGGAGTTGTTGGGGTTTACAATTTCATCTTTTCCACCCTCATATATTTACTCTCCTTATTTACTTTGCTTATTTATCATATTGCCATGCAAACTTTCTTGGTCTACCCTTAACCCAATCCCTTGGTGAAAAGAGCCTATTACTAATTACCGGCTTGTTATCCCTAGCCTCCCCTAGTAATTAATAATGCATGATAAACGGAAGAAAAATACAATTGACCGTCCTACCCCTATCCCTAGGCGGTATTAGCATAATCAAGGAATTCTTCCCAGTTCATGACATTATTGTACGTCCCCGTATCAATAAAGACAAACAACATCTACCGAATGAGTTAAACGGTAAAAACATTAAATACAGGAAAAGAACCCAACAATTGATAAATCAAGCATATGCAAGCATATAAAGTAAATAAGAATTTGGATATATGAGAGTTTCAAAAGATTACATTGTTCCCCAACAACCTAGGGTTTAGTTTACCATAATCATGGTGAAACTAGATGACAATAATGAAAGAATGGAAAAGCAAACCCTAGATTTGATAAAGTGGAGCCTAAGCATCCAAGAAATCTCCTCCAAGGTGTGTAGAGCTGTTGTGGACGTTTCTCTCTGCCAAAAGAATGTGTTTCAATTCGCACTGGGGCTATTTATAAGCCAAAAAGATAGCAGAAAGATTACAGAATCCGCAATATAAAAACTGACAACCGCCCAGGCCTCAATTTAATCGATCAACGATTTCCCTTTAATCGCCGGACCGCTCAGCGGTCCGCAGGCGAAAACAGGCAAAACTGGCACCGCTCAGCGCCCAAAACTGCCGCTCAGCGGTTTGGTCAACCGCTCAGCGCTCCGGTCAACCGCTCAGCACTCTGGTCAACTTTTCTGGTTGACTGATATACTGGTGGACTTTTCTGGTTGACTGGTTGACATTTCTGTTTGACTGGTTGACTGGTTGACTTTTCTGCACCGCAACCTTCCTTTTCATCCTCTTTCTTCATCGTTCACGTGTCTAAGTCCACCTTGCTTTACTTCCATCTTCAATTCATCTCAAAACCCAGCAAAACAATGCAAAACAAGCATAATATCTCTAAAAACAACTTTTGACTCTCATGTGACACAACTTAAGAGTTTTACTTGATTCTAAGCTCATTCTAAGCCAAAAGGGTGTGTTTTGATATCAAATTTATGCATGAAAATAACGGTTTTTAGACCGTTATCACAACCCCAAACTTAAACCTTTGCTTGTCCTCAAGCAAACAAAACATAACTTGGCCTTCCACTTTTTCATCAAATAATTTTACACTTTTCAAAATCCTTTTCTTCACAACAAGTTATTTTTCAATTCAGATTTTCAGTGGAATCCTACCAAAATGCATGCATGCTTTCAATCCAATCTAGTTCACATACTTAAATATTTCCCAACAGATGTTTTATTCATGAATGATCAATCCACTAAGCATAGATGTACACATGGATTTCAACAATTCTCACCAAGCAAGTGTTTCACTCAATCACTCAAGTGTTTAAGGAATAACTCCACTCTCTACTATTCACATGTCACATAGAACAATATTGTCATTCATCTAAAACAACCAAAATCCTTTCATGCAAATGCCATCACAAGGGCTTTTCCAAGGCTTGTAATGAGGCTGGGCTATCAAGAAAAATTGGTTTTTCTGGATCACAAAATCCTTGAGTTAAGCGATCTATTTCATCATTGAAAAGGTTCAAGTTTAAACTCTCTCATTGTCACCAATTTCACTCATTCCCAACTTCTTCCCTTTTCATTAATTTTACATTGAGCTCATCTTTCATGTTTTTTTTTTCTTTTCAATACTTGAGCTCATTGCTTTTCTTTTGCCTTCAATTTTCCCCATAGAACCCCAAACTTGAACCTTTTCATCACATATGATTATTCTCAACCCAACTCAAGATAAGTAATTTCAAATCAAGGGTTTTGATCGTGTTTAAGGCCAAGGTTCAGAAGGGGTATAAAATTTTAAACTTTTTGGGTGAAAATTTGGCTAAATAAGAGCTTCCAAACATGGCCTTGATCATATAACATAAGCATGCAAATCAATCAATTATCAAGACTAAGGCAATATCATTCATGATTCCCTGTGAATAGTACATATATCAGTGAAAACTCTGGAGCTCAAGACCTCACACAACATGCTTTCTCACACATCATTCATTTATCCTACTTAGCATCACAATCATAAATCACTACACATCTGTCCACACAGTTAGTGAACCATTCACCTGGATATCAACATGCAAAACAGTCTCAACCATCATCCACATTCAATCTTCATCAAATAACTCATCAGGCATTTTATATGTCAAACCATCATCAGAAGCAGTGTACAAGCCAAGTTCATCAATCCTATAGTACTTAATAGAAACAAATAAGTTCAAAAACAAAAGATAGAAAATCCTGTTCCAGTGTAGACAACATTCATCAGTAAATGCTATCTCATCTCCTTTTTCAAAGTCATCATCCTCAACATCTTCCTTCATAGATGGAGCTTCAGCTGCTCCAACTCTGATTCCTTCCTCTTGTTCCCCACAGTCTTGATCCTTTTTCCTGATGAGGAGGCCATCCCTGCATCAAGTACAATTCACAAAACCACAAGAAATCTCATTAAGCGTTAGTAAAACATAAAACTTCTTCCAATGAATGTGGAGGAATCAACCCCAAATAACTGTGCTCTCACAAAACCCCAAACTTGGATGGAAACATTAATAAAAATTGGGTTTTCAAGAGAGAGGATGATAGGAGAAGTGATGGGAAGACTTTGGAAGAGTGTTTGAAAGTGAAAGAGATGTTGGGGATCTTAAAGTAAACATTTGGGCGAGCCATAAGGGGTATAAAATTCATGCAATGGGCCAAGGAAACAAATACCAAAATAAACACTTTGACCTCTCAGCGTCGCCACCGCCCAGCGGTAGGCGATTTGGTTTCTTCCCCCTTTTTGCTTTGCTTCAAATGTCTTTGACCTTGTAACCCTCAATTTCAACTTTCAAATTTCAAGTTTAATGCAATTCCCAATCTCTTATGCAACAATTAAACCCTAAATGCAACTAGAACAGAATTTGAACATGCAAAGGAAACAAATCAATCAACTGGGTTGCCTCCTAGGTAGCGCTTGTTTAACGTCACGAGCCTGACCCAAACCTTCTTAGCACTTGTCAGTAAGTGCATATCTTTCATCACCCATCAGTAGGTGTACCTTCCTGTATCCTTCAGTAGATACTCAACCTTCTAGCATCCCTCAGTGAAAGATTATTTTATTTTAATTTTCGTTTTTTTTATAAAGATAGAAAAATAAAAACAGAAAAATAAAATAAAAACAGAAAAAATAGAAAAATAAAAATAGAAAAATAAAAACGGAAAGATAAAAACAGAAAGATACTCCCCTTGCTTGATATTCTTTTCTTTTTCTTCTTCCTGCTGAATTTTTTCAAAAAGTTGAGAACACCGAGCATCTTTTTCCATGTCTCAATCATAGGAACTTTAATCTCCAATTTCTTGAAGATTTCAATAAAGCACTTAAACTTCTTTTCTTTCCTATCATATTTCTTTTGATGAGGAAGAGGTTTTGCATATGATCTTTTCTTCTTTCCTCTCTTCCTCTTTTTCTCAATCTTTACCCTCAACTTTCTCTTTTTCTCTTTTCTTCTTTTCTTCTTTATTTTCGCATATTTTTTCTTTTTTTCTTTTTTCTCAACCACTGCTTTTTCTCCCTCATCATCTTTATCTTCCTTAACAAACTTTTTTGTTTCTTCTTCCTTAAAATCTCTCTCTATCTTTTCTTCCTCAATCTTCTCCTCCTTTTTCTCCAATTCTTTCTCCTCTATCTTCTCCTCCTTTCTCTCCATTTTTTTCTCCTCTATCTTTTTCTCATCAACAACCTTATCAATTTGTGTCTCCAAATTCCTGAAGGTAACTTCATAGCTCTTGGAATCGTACTTCTCCAAATATTTGTTGAACTTTTCATTAAGGCTTTTGACTTGTCCCGTCAAATCAACTATCTGATGATAAAGTTGTTGATCATCCTCCCACGTTTCTGTTGATAAGGAAAATTGTTGCTTCCATAAACGGTGTTCAGCTTCCCCCAATGTTTCTTTTCGCAAAGAGGATTGTTGCCCAAATTGGCTTAGGTACATATTTGAATGAGGTTCCCACCAGTGGTTGAAATCATTTTGGTAGAATTGAGTGCCCATATAGTCAAATTCTTGTCCAAACTGCATTCTGCAAACATTAGGCACAAAACCCTAGAAAACATTTATTAGAACAAAAATAAAATAAACATAAAAATCAAGTTAAATTTAATCAGTTTACACTACTAGAAAAAGTTAAACCAAGAGTCCCCGGCAACGGCGCCAAAATCTTGTTAAGACCCTGACAAGTGTACCAGATCGTATCAAGTAATATAATTGGTAAACCCAATATCGTTCTTCCCAAAGGTCTCTTAAGGCCTAATCTTTCGTGTAAACTAATTGCTTAAGACTTGAGAAAAGAAATTAATTTGAATGGTTAAAGGCAAAACAAAAGTAAACATGCAAATGCAGTGATTCAATTGGCTTAAAGAAAATATGGATGAATGGAGTTGTTGGGGTTTACAATTTCATCTTTTCCACCCTCATATATTTACTCTCCTTATTTACTTTGCTTATTCATCATATTGCCATGCAAACTTTCTTGGTCTACCCTTAACCCAATCCCTTGGTGAAAAGAGCCTATTACTAATTACCGGCTTGTTATCCCTAGCCTCCCCTAGTAATTAATAATGCATGATAAACGGAAGCAAAATACAATTGACTATCCTACCCCTACCCCTAGGCGGTATTATCATAATTAAGGAATTCTTCCCAGTTCATGACATTACTGTACGTCCCCGTATCAATAAAGACAAACAACATCTACCGAATGAGTTAAACGGTAAAAGCATTAAATACAGGTAAAGAACCCAATAATTGATAAATCAAGTATATGCAAGCATATAAAGTAAATAAGAATTTGGATATATGATAGTTTCAAAAGATTACATTGTTCCCCAACAACCTAGGGTTTAGTTTACCATAATCATGGTGAAACTAGATGACGATAATGAAAGAATGGAAAAGTAAACCCTAGATTTGATAAAGTGGAGCCTAAGCATCCAAGAAATCTCCTCCAAGGTGTGTAGAGCTATTGTGGACGTTTCTCTCTGCCAAAAGAATGTGTTTCAATTTGCACTGGGCTATTTATAAGCCAAAAAGATAACATAAAGATTACAGAATCCGCAATATAAATACTGACAACCGCCCAGGCCGCAATTTAACCGCTCAGTGGTTTTCCTTTAATCGTCGGACTGCTCAGTGGTCCCCCAGGCGAAAACAGGCAAAATTGGCACCGCTCAGCGCCCAAAACTGCCGCTCAGCGGTTTGGTCAACCGCTCAGCGCTTCGGTCAACCGCTGAGCGCTCTGGTCAACTTGTCTGGTTGACGGATTGATTTTTTTGGTTGACTGGTTGACTTCTCTGGTTGACTGGTTGACTTTTCTGCACCGCAACCTTTCTTTTCATCCTTTTTCTTCATCATTCATGTGTCTAAGTCCACCTTGCTTTACTTCCATCTTCAATTCATCTCAAAACAATGCAAAACAAGCATAATATCTCAAAAACAACTTTTGACTCTCATGTGACACAACTTAAGAGTTTTACTTGATTCTAAGCTCATTCTAAGCCAAAAAGGTGTGTTTTGATATCAAATTTATGCATGAAATAACGGTTTTTAGACCGATATCAGTGGTGGAGTAAAAAATTTGTCAAAAATGGGTGTCAAAGTATCATTACCCATAAAATAAACCCTATAGTTATACATCTTTCATTTTTTTACGGGTAATGATATTTGACACCACCAAATGACAAATTTTTGACACCAAAAACGTGTCACATTGTCATTGGAACAAGTGAATTTTTTTTAAAAAAAGAGAAAATGATGTGGAAATAGAAGGCAGTGGATGGTTTTCATTTTCGTTTTTCGTGGGTCTCATTTGATGGTTTTCAAAAAAAGAAGAAGAGAAAGTCAGTTTTGCTCTCGCTGGGAAGCATTTTCTCTCTTGTCTAGAAGTATCTTCCTCTTCCTCTTTCATCGCACTCACCCACCAGCCACCGTTAAGGAGTTCGGAGTTCGCCGGAGGCATGCCGTTCACCTTAACTATTCTGCCGTTCACCGTCACCGCAAGCCACAAAACGTCATTGGAGGTCGGTTTTCGAAGCTTTTTTCCGTTTATTTCACTATTGGTTAGCTTTTGTTCGGTGGGTTTAATTTTTTTTAAAATATTTTGGGCATTTAGGTTTTGTCTTGGTAAAATTGAATGTTTTTTGAAGTTTTTGTTGAACATTTCGTCCATGTGCTTTATTGGTGGAAAGTTCAAATTTTTTGTTAAATACTTTATTGGGCATTTAGGATTTTTTTGTTGAATATATATATATATATATATATATATATATATATATATATCTTAAAGTTATTATTGGCATTGAAAGCCATTCTTTCTCCTTTCAATAAGCTTGTGAATTGAAGCTACGTGTTACTCATCATTTCCATATAATGGTTTGTCTCAATTATGTGAATTGACACAACATTATTAGGGCATGATAATATGTTCAGGATTATAACTTAAATTTTCTCTTGGTAGCTTGTGTGTTTTTTAGAACTGTGGTGGCAAAGGAACCTTATGGCTTGCATCTTAATTGTCTTTGTTTTGTATGTTTGGTTCTCTTTTGATGAATTGTACATCTGTAACTGCTTGTTGCGTTGCGTAAAATATATGGACATGCTTTGTTGCATTTTGTCTGGGTTGTGAACATTCACCCTTTGCTTTTGCTCTTGTTCAAATGTCACTCAAGATGTGTCTAGAAGATTTTAACATAAAATTTGCTAGGTTGTTTCTTGTGTACTTGAGTCTGTGTTTACTCTTGGACTTATTATTAGTTTTTATTGCAGATTATGCTTATAAGCTATTTGATGCGTTACCTGTATCTGCTCATCCAATGACTTAGTTCACAACTGGTGTCATGGCACTGCATGTCAAACAAAAAATTCTTTCATGATCTTTTAATTTATGTTTTCTCTATGTTCTTTTGAGCTATAACTTTTCTTCTATAATTCAATTGGTTTATCAATCTGATTGATTTGCTAATACTTTCATAATATCAAGACTGAGCAAAGAATTTTGTAAAAAGTTTCTTTAGGATGACTGATAATGGTTTAACAACCGTTATTTTTATACTTAAATTTGATATCAAAACACAACCTTTATGGCTTAGAATGAGCTTAGAATCAAGTAAAACACTTAGTTGAGTCACATGAGAGTCAAAACTTGTTTTTAGAGATATTATGCTTGTTTTGCATTGTTTTGCGTT